>JACVVK020000356.1:0-97500 GCA_018292915.2 Batillaria attramentaria
TTACTGTTCAGAAACACTCTGTTATAGCGTTGCACTTTTGAAGTGCAGCAGCACCGGAACACTGGTGGCCATTTAGCTTAAGCCCCGTGTTGCCTGGACCTTCCTGAAGCCAGCTAGCAGGGTTTCAGTTTGGCATTACCTCCAATCCCCTCTTACAGGGGATCCCAGCCAGCTGGGAAGATAGCCGTAAGGAGAAAGTTGTCCAGATGGGGCTGGAACGGAGGTGCAATAATTTCATCAGTCTTGGCATATTGGCTCCCACGCAGGTCCCACACTGCTGAGGCTTAGGTCGGGGAAGGCACGTTTTCATTATGAGCAATCAACAGCTAAAATTATCAGACCTGCGCCTGTTTGGCTTGCCAGCGTCTAGGGCAGAGGGTGAACGCTGCGCATTTAGTGGGATCAATCCCTCCTTAAAACAGCACACAAAAACAGGCAGGTGTTTCCTTCATTGATTAAGACTGTGTGTGGGTGTGTGTGTGTGCGTGCGTGCGCGTGTGTGTGCGCACGTGCGTGCATACATGTGTGTGTGTGTGTGTGTGTGTGTGTGTGTGTGTGTGTTTCTGGAAAGACATTATTAGCTTTTTTTCAACACACGTTCTGTGTGTGTGTGTGTGTGTGTGTGTGTGTGTGTGTGTGCGTGTGTGTACGCGCGCGCGTGCATGTGTGTGTGTGTGTGTACGTGCACAAAAGTTATTCACTTTCGCATTTTGTTACTGTTTTGGGGAAAGTGTTATACGTTTATTTTTATTTTTCTGAAAACATGTGGACTCTTAAAACATGGACCATACACAAACATACACAGAATTTACATACATTATATAAGATCTATGGAAATTGTGCTTCTGTACCTGTCCGTCTGTGATAAACTGCACTAGGTGAGACATTCATGTGCAGAAGAAATCCCTCAAATATTGATCTACTGACTGTATAATTATGTAGTGTATTGTAGGAAGATGCTTGCTTTAGCGTCCATCCACAAAGAAAGGGGGAAAAGTCATGTCATACTGCATAACTCAAGTCAGAAAATTAGAGAAAGGTTGAGCATAAATACATGTATAATATGGTCAGCCCAGTTCCCAGGAACCCGTTCATGTGGTCAAGTTAACTTTTAAAAAAATATTTTAATCCGATTTACCAACCCACACCCATGCTGATCCTTCACATTTTTGCACCAAGTTAAAAAAAAAAAAAAAAAAAGTCAAACAAAATTCGACATGTAGCACATGACACAAGGGACATCACTCATGTCATCCTGTCTCAGTGGGTTACCAGCAGCAATATTTGACTTCCAGATCGAAAGTCCCCCCCCCCCCCCCCCCCGGGGTGAAAAAAGAAAAAAGTTTACATCAACGTGCCAAGCCCATTTTTCAAAGGTGAAATGGGAATTTTTTCCCCTAGTGTCGGAAATCTCCTGATGATCAATGAAAAATATTTTGAGAAGATACAAAAGTAGCCAAATCAACTGTACGCAACTATCCACAACTACTTCATTGTCTCTTTTTGGAAATTCGGGCTGCTTCCCCCGGAGTGCAGCGCCACCCAACCTACATATATATGTATCCTATTTCTGAATTTTTGCTGGGGGAGGAAAGGCAGATAACCCGTAGGGAAACCCCCCATGAGCAGCCCAGTAGCCAGTGGTGGTTATATTTCCACATTAATTTAACTCAATTCCTACCATGTACGTCTGGGGTTGAGAACCAGTGGCAATTAAATTACAGTGCATGGATTTCAATTTGGCTTAGTGGGAGTGTTGCACTTCGGTTATACTCGTGTTTCCTGCACCAAGAGCTGTCGAAGAACCTGATCTTGCCGAATTTTCGCATACAGGGTCCAAAGCAAAAATGGATCAAAAACGTGGGATGCTCCTGCGTGATATGAAATGTGTTAAAATCATGACAAAAAAAAAACAAAACAACACGTTATCGCAGTGTTCTGGCCAGAATGCTTTCCATTTGAGGAAAAGAAAACAAAAAAACTGAGGTTATTGAAATCAATTAACTGAAGAGTTACAGAGAAACACTTTACAGAGAAACACTTTAAGAAGCTGACAGAAACAAAACGAAACAGACAGACAGACTGGGTAAATCAATGAAACCACTTGATTCTAACAAAGGAATCGCCGCACAATGCACCCACATAGGTTACGCCTAATGGAACCCGCCACGGTACAGTAAACCTTGCTTAAAGCCTGACGACTGCAGCAGGAAATGACATAGACAAAAACGGTGCTGAACTGGCATGACTGTAAACGACTGCCTGCGATGTCTGCCGATGCAATACACACAGAGATAAGATGCTGGGCTGGCACGCTTTGTTCTGGCCACGTTTGTTAGCCAATGCAGACATGGAATGGCCTGCAATGAAACTGCACCTGGTCGGGGCGTGTGTACCTTCGCATCATGTGCGCCCCCTGTAAAGCTGACTTATTGGGCAGCTGTAGCCAGTCGGCTGTGCTTACCTTCTAACCTCCTAACCGCACGCACATTTGCTGCATGATGGAGACGCGTGGGCCTTTCACTGCACATGGTCAGCAATGTGGCAAATTGCAGAAACACGCAAAAACATGATCTTTCCTCTCTCTCTCTCTCTCCAGTTAAACAGCCCCCCCCCCCCCCCAAAAAAAAAAAAACACCTTTTTTTTTCTTCTCTCTCTCTAATAAAAAAGGACCCCCCCATTCCCCTCAGTTTAAAAAAAAAAAAAAAAACCAACCCTCCCAAACTGCCATTTTTCTCTCTTCTTCTTCCCTCTCTCTCTCCCTCTCAACCTGTTCTTACTGCATCAATTTACTACAATGATACTACGTACATATATATACCCATTGCCTCCACTGTCATGCGTCTACCCACAACACACAAAACATGATCTCCATCACAGCCGCCCCCCCCCCCCCCCAAAAAAAAAAAAACCAACCAACAACAACAACCAAAAAACACGAAAATAGGATTTTCTTTTTAGTTATCAATTTGCTGTTATTAAACAGTGCTGCAATGTACAACCGTTGCCTCAGCTGTCTGTCATGTGTCTGCTAGTGTGACAAACTGCAGAAAAAATGAAAAATTGTTTGCGCCCCCCTCCCCCCCCCCCCCCCCAGCAAAAAAAACCCAAACATCTCACTCCTCTGTGTCAAGCTCTGTTTTCTGGCCTCACGACCCAAACAGCAGGCGGGGATTTAAAAAAAAAGAAAGCATAAAAAGCTTTGATTTGATTACCGTTGCTAAAAGAAGCTGCAATGCCTACATGTATGAACCCAGTGCTTCTCCTCTCTGTCATTTTTTCCTTCTAATGGATCCTATGGGCCCACTATCATCCTTAGCTGACCCTCCCCCCCCCCCCAAAGAAATCTATACCCTGTTTTACATCCAGCTGTCTTGGATCGCTTCCTTCTGTGGCCTATCAGATTACACTGATTGACAGGTCTGAATTTATTCCTGAACAACAATAGTGAGCATGAGCGAACAACCTAAGAAGAATCACTGTTATTAAGAATCTGCTTGCTTTCCCACGTGCACTTAAGGGCCCATTGCATCAATTAGACACCTGCACAGTGACAGCATCTCAAATACTGGCACGGAGCCATCAGAAGCCTATTAAATGACATGGCAAACACATTGGGTGAGAGCGTTGCAGCGATACCCAACAACTCAGTCGCAGAACTCGAATGTTCAACCGCTCGTGTAAAATGTTACACACAACAGTGTATCACATTACGAGCTGTACTAATCACCCAGATAGAGTATTTCAAGTGTACAGGCACACTCATACTCACAGGTGAAACTGTTCCAAAACATACGTTGGCGTAGTAAAAGTAACTGCCTCTCTGTGTTGGGAGGGGGGGGGGGGGGTCTTCATGGATTTACACCTTTGATACATACATGTACACGTACTATCAGAGTATCTTTTGTTCACTGAGAGGATGACGAGGACAGTGTATGATCAACCCACAAAAAATAAAAATAAATGCAGTTCTAAATTCCCAACCCGACTAGCTCTTCTGTTTATGTCCAGTATGTGAGAGAATACGTGTGATTCACGTGAGCGTGCATCTTGGGTTTAGTTTGCGAGCTGAGGAATTGGCTAAAACACCCATTTAATACCTATTATTATTAATAATAGCGGAAATATGTACAAATTTTGGCCATGCTAGGCCGTGATTTAAACCAGCAGCCTTCAAATCTCAAGCTTGGCACTCGAACGGCTGAGCCACCGAACTCCCCCTTTACCCAGACATTTCAATAAATTTTTACACAAACCTGCACTACTTATCCTGTACACTTCAACCAAGAAATTTCAAGTGTTTCCGAATTTACTACACTGAGTCTTTTAACGCCGTGAAGAGCTACAAGGCCAACCAGGCTGGCTCCAGCGGGGTCTGAGTAAATAGGCACGCCTACAGGGGAAATGGTCTGGGACTGGCTCCAGCCCTGCCGGCTCTAGCTGTCCTTTACAATTCCAACCCCCCCCCCCCCCTTTTCCCCCCGATCACCAGCTGATCCTCCTCCCACCCCCCCCCCCTCCACCTTGCACCCCCATTTCTCTCGAAAAAAACAAAACAAAACAAAAAACTTGTCAATGTGTTGTTTTTTTTAATCAATTTCAGCTGGATTTCCTCTTTATTTTTTTTTTATTTTATTTTTTTTGGGGGGGGGGAGTGAGTGAGTGAGTTTTTAGGGCTTAAAGCCGCGCAAGCCACAAAGACTAATTCGCGGCTGGGGGGGGGGGGGGACACAACAGAAACATGAAGAAAGCCCATCAAAAGTATCCTCTATCACAATGCAATCTTTGGGTTATTGCAAAGTTTGTTATTGTGTCAACATATATTCTTCACAAGCTAGTGCTGTAGGGTTCAACACCTGACTCCCAGTAAGGTAAATTGATCTGGTCTGGTGCTGCATGTGGATAGATCTGAAGATCACACTATACAGTGAATGTACGCGCGTGTGTGTGTGTTTGTGTGTGTGTGTGTGTGTGTGCGCGCGCGAGCGCGTGTATGCTAAGAAATGCCATTAGAGTTACAGGGAGTACAGGCCTAGAATAGACCACTCCTCTCAGGAAGCCCCAAGGCCGAAGCCCCGCCCCTTCACTCTGCCCTGTATTGGCAAAACACAGTACGTCCATGACGTCATTGTACGGGGAAAAGGGGTGATTTCAAGATTAAAGAGACTGACGTAATGATCTTTTTCCTAATATGATATCAATGGACTTACTGCTTTCTTTCTAAGTTTCAGTCATATCAAACTACATGAGCTTCCCTCACTGAAGTGTCTGGCACATAGTTTGCCGGACCGGGCCATGCCATGTGTTGTGCTCATTATGCTGCAGGATGCGATTGGCTGAATTCTGGGGGCTCAACCCTTTCCATCGACAGGAATGAAGTCATTCATTGGTAGTTTGTTCAGGGTTTCAACATCCATTACCACACTCTAAGGGGGCAGTTATATATATACGTGTATGTATGTTTAAAGAAAAGACAAAGAAAAAAGAAAAAAGTCACACAACTGAGATGCTAACTTAACGACCAGGAATCGAACCTACGACCAGCAAACCAACAGTCCAACGATCTTTAGAATACTTCTACTGTTCTAGTACTAGCTCGGCTCTCCTGGAGAAGTGGAACGCCTTATGGCACTATCTTAACCCCCCCCACCCCCCCACCCCCCAATGAAGCCCTAAAAACTCACTCACTCCTCTTCCTCCACCACTTGTGGGAGAACTGCCACATGTCGTTAGTGGCAAATGACATGTCTACTCGATTTAAGGCGCTAATTTTGTTGCAGGCAAAGGAAAATCAATCAGAATTGAATTGTACCGCGTGGATCAGCCCTTGGATTATTTCAATTATTCTTGCAACACATGACTCTCATCAAATGTGGATGTTGTTTTGGGGGTTTTGGAATGGGTGTTGAATGTAACAGGCAGAAATCCGCCAAATGTTTACCTTCATGAGCACAGACTCGCTGAGCTTTTCCCTGTTGACGATTTTGATGGCAACTCTCTTTCCTGAGACGCAGTGGATTCCCAGCTTGACCAGTCCTAAACAAACAAAAACAAACAAAGACAAAAATGTAATTTCAAAATCAAGACAATTTAAACAAGAATCGTGATAAAGAAAACACGATTCTTTTCTATACACCCCCGCAAGCTGTCAGCATCTTGCTATTTTACTTTCAGACATCCTCCCCCCCCCCCCCTTCTCTCTCACACACGCATGCACACACACTCACACACACACCCCCTCTCACACACACACACATATATATAATATATACGCACATCCACACACACACATACATCCACACACACACACACACACTCAAACGTGCATGCACGCAGGCGCGCGCACACACACACACACACACACACACACACAACCCACCCTCACCATACACCACACCACCTAAAAGCTGTTAGTAACCTGCCCACCACGCGAATGACTCAGTGAATGATGATGATACCCATGAATGCGTAATGCGATTCAACACACAGCCTTCCCAGCTGCTGCTACTCCTGCAAACTAATCCACTAGCTGTTCTCACCACCATCTCACGTACACGTCGAGTTTCAGGCCCAGATCTTTGTCGGGCGAGTGCTCAGAGTACTAAAGCAGGCATACCTCGGGCACTTCAGCAAATCAATAATCTATCAACTGTCCTGCTTGTGTGTGGAACTGGGAGACCCAGGGAGAGCTCTGGTATCGGCTGAGAGCGCCCAAGTACAGTGCGGTACAGTACACGAGCTGTTGTTGTTAGCCGTTGCTCTAAGCTTTGTGGGGCCCCTCACCGGCACAGAATTCATTGTGTAAAACAACGAACTGTGCTGGCTGTGTGTGCAACTTGTAGAACCAGGGCTCTGGAACTGACCAAGGGCGTCAGAGCACAGTATGGTCCAGTACTGTATAGTAATGAAGTGCTGTGTGTTGCTCTGTATACTACACGCGTATGCTCTCTGTCTGAGCTTCAAAGCCTGGTTCTTCAAAACATCACGTACTGCACATGAGTATCCCACGTTTTTTACCCCCCCCCCCCCTCTGAAAAAAAAACAGGCAAACCGGCCCCCGTAGTGTAGTGGTTAGCACTTTGGACTATGGACCGGGAGACCCGGGTTCGAGTCCCAGCCGAGGCAAGCGGGATTTTTCCTACCTAGGTCGGCTCCTACCCAGAGCGGGTGTGCTATGGGCCCAATGGAGAGGCTGTTGCCACACAGCCGAGCTTCACCCACTTCACGGGTGCGACTTTGGGGGTGCTTCCCTTGGTATGACACGTCTTATGATGTGGATGATGACACGGCCGGCACCGCAGGTGCCGTAGTTCCCGGGCCTGGTTAATGCCGGGATATTTATGACAGGAAGCATGGAATGCGGCCCTGTCCCGCAGTCCCAAACCACACGGACCTCCATAGCATCACCTTACCATCATCCTCATCTCCATCATCATGCATAATAAAAATTGCCCCAACTTCCGAGCCCTCCGTGGATTCCACTCATTACCAGGGAGGAACACCACTGGAGCCGGCAAAGAGTTGTGGCAGCAAAAAAAAAAAAACAAAAAAAAAAACAGGCAAGATTAACGATTTCTTAAAGTCTATATATTTCATAACGCCGCTGAGATGGAAATCTGCCGCTTTCGAAGGTCTCAGGCTGTTTGGCAGATTGATGGTTCATCCCAAAACCTTGAAACTGATTGGTTTTTGTTTGTCCTTATGAAGGCACAATGCTGAAACCTCGACGTATAATGACTGTGAAATGTGCTTCATATTTTTCTTTTGTGTTGTTTCTAGTTGTTTATACTTCAGCTTCGCTTCCTCAACTATGGACTGCCCTACTTGTGTGTGGAACTGGGAGACCTATAGCTCTGGAATGGTCCGAGAGTGTTGAAGTATAGTACGGTAGAGTACAGTACACAAGCTGCTAGGTGTTGTGCTCAGTTTCGAGGGCCTGGTTCTTTTAAAGCACGATCAACACAGAATTAATTTTGTATGACGTTCCCAGTGTGTGTAATTAACCTAGTAAATGTCTGGGGAAAACGTGGGGCGGCAGAGGTCATGTGATGTACATCACCCAGCTTAATTACATGAACACCGTAGTCTTTAACATTACAGTGCTTGACCCACAAAAATGGATGCTGGTGTGTGTGTGTGTGTGTGTGTGTGTGTGTGTGTGTGTGTGTGTGTGTGTGTGTGTGTGTGTGTGTGTGCGTGCGTGCATGTTTGCGAGCACCCGCACACATGCATGTGTGGACACTTTTCCCTATGGGAATACAGTAATAAAGAAATCTGATTTATTGACCGGTGGCACAGTTTCAAATAAAATCTACAACAACAAAAAATAACAATCAGTAAATAAAAAAGCAGTACAAAAATCTACGTATGACCATTCTGCTTAACAAGTCTATGTATGGACAGACACACAGGCACAGGACACTACTGAAAACAAAAGTACTCCAGAACCACTGGAAGAGGGACTTCGCGGCATTTAAATTACACAGTTCATCAGACACCAAGCGGCTATAAACGCACTTAGCGGGAGACCAGACCTGTTCACTGGTACACTACAGGTCCAAATTATCTGCTGAAAAGTTTTGAATTTCTTCTCTCTTTTTTAAAATCCGTTTCAACAAATGGGGTGACAGGGCAGAATGATGCCATCAACTGATACAGCCTTTCCAGCTACAACACGTGGAAAACCGATTAACAATAATTCTTAAAAAGAAAAAAACGATTAACACCAGAGAATGAATCTATTATATGTCTCGGAGACCTTTTGATCTTTCCGTGTCGTTTAGCAAACAGCATCACTGTGTCATGGCAGCCTTTCGCTTGCCCTAGTCTCTGCAGAACTGTGCGTCACAGCCGAGACAACCGACAGAGGCTTTTCTGGAGCGTAAATTGAGGATCATTTACTTCTGCACTTCCTGTTTCAGCCCGTGGAAACACTGCTAGAGAAACTATCCATTCTCTTGCTGTCGCATTTTGAAAACAGAAAAAAAAGATGTCAGTGCAACATAATAATAATGAGGATTTGTCTGGTGCCCAACCTCCTGCTGGAGCTCAACATACACAAAATTTACTTTCATTCACTCTGATGTTGCCAGAATACTGGTAGTTTGATATTAGATTAGGTCTGTGTTATTTGAAATACATAAGAGTTTGCCCATACTTCAAAGTGATGTACAATACTTACGATCATGCTATCGATGGTTTTGCAGAATGATGGGCGCTGCTTCTGAACCATAGTGTAATTTTTTTACAACAGGGGGTGCTGCATGCTTTCACCAGTAACTATGGTACGTGACATGCCTGATGCCCCAACTCTCTACCAGTTCCAGTGGTATTCCCCCTAGATCATGGGGGAGGGAGGGGAGGGGGAGAATCTACGGATGGCCTGGAAGCTGGGGCAATGTTTATAAATTACATGATATGCATCATTTTACAACGGAAGAAGTTACAGGCATACACGCACCATTTTCAAACCTGCTGAGGATGATGGTATGCTATGGAGGCCCATGTAGTTTGAGACTGCGCAACATGGCCGCATTCTGTGCTGCCTGTCGCAAATATCACCGTTTTAACCTGGCCCAGGAAAACCATCGTGTAATCATCATGTGTCGTAACAAAGGAAGCACCCTAAAAGTTGCACCCGTGAAGCACTCGAGTCTCAGCCGAGTGGCAATAACCTCCCCATTGGACCCATAGCACACCCGCTCTGGACTGAAGCCAACCTAGTTAGGAAAAATCCCGCTTGCCTTGGCTGGGATTCGAATCCGGGTATCCTGGTCCATGGTCCAAAGTGCTCACCACTACACTATGAGGGTCAGTATCATCAAAACTTTTACACAGTGACCAATTTAAATAACAATGAGCGTGTTGAGGACAGCAAAAAATGCTGTTTATGAAGCTCTAAGGTTGTTTGCAGAAGAGGTAATCCTCCATTTGGGTATTGTGAAAATTTGCAGCTTCTACTGCTACTATTAGATTTAGAATTTAGAGAAATACTTGTATGACTACTACATACAAATGTCTGAAAAAAATAGATCAGCAATCGCTTGCCTTGGGACAACATTGCCATGACGTGAGGATTTGCACCAGTCTGTATTGACATAAGTGACTGTTTTGAAAGCAAGAAGTTAAGCACATTCAATGAAAGGATTTGCACAATGTTGCTTTCAGCCAGACAAGCTTACCAAGGCTTTAACAACTTTAACACAAAGGTCCAAACAAGCTTGGGATTTTAGGAAGAAACTTCCTCATGAAGGGAAACGACTCTAGCAGAACACATCAAAAAGCATGAGTCAGCAGATTGTGTTTCACCAACTTGACAGTGAGAGGGCACTTTGACCTAGTAAACTGCACTTGCCTTTCGCACGTGCAACTCTGCGAGGGCGTTGTAACTTTTAACTAAGACAGGAAGCTGAGAGATCATGTTACTGAAAGAATTCCACAAAGAGCATTAGTGCCAGCCTCTGTTGGCTCGGTATGCATGCATTGTGCTTTCAAATACATTAAATATAATTTACAGATCATGTATTGTTATTTGTCAAATGTATCCCTCTTTGAGTTTGATGGTTATATTGGGAAACGCTTCCATGCTTCGATCTGTGTGAGTGTTCATGTGTGTGTGTGTGTCTTTGGATGGGGGCATGCATGTTTGGGGACAACGACATGGTGTCCATGAACTGTTTTATATGAATACACTCCCAAGACACCAAACTTGCCTAGCACACAACACACACATGAGGGAGATAGCTCTAGGATTAACATAGCAAATCATGATTACCTGAAATTATACTGTGTTTATCAGCACACACTCACATTAGAATGGCTCTGTCTCTGTGTGTGTGTGTGTGTGTGTGTGTGTGTGTGTGTGTGTGTCTGGGGGGTGGGGCATGTGTGTTCAGGCATGGGGGTGTGGTATGGACTGTTATTTAATGATATAACCCGAGTCATCACATGTGCCTAGAAACACAACAGACACATGAGGGAGCATTAGGATTATAATAGCAAATCACGATTACCTTAAATTATATTGTACATGTATCAGCACACACTCACAAATGTGTGTATACATGTGTGTGTGTGTGTGTCTTAGCATGTTTGGGGAGGAGGGTTTGCGTGTTTGGGGGATGGTGGAGTGGTACATGTACAATGTATGATGAATGCATCCCCAAGTCACCAAATGTACCTAGCACACAACACACACATAACGGAAATAGCACAAGGATTAACATAGCAAATCATAATTACCTGAAATTTAACTGTACCAACACACACAAATTATGTACGTATACATGTGTATGTGTAAGTGTGTGCAAACGTGTGTGTGTGTGTGTGTGTGTGTGTGTGTGTGTGTGTGTGTGTGTGTGCCTGTGCACTCTGCTCTAATCGAGGCTCAAATGCCGATCATCACTTATTCATGTAGTCTAGTGCCAAACAGATTGACAGCCTCATCATGTCCAGAATCAACAACTTTGTTCTATCACTTCCAGCTGAAACAAAACCTACAGATTTGTTTCATGCAGAATGTCAGAACATAACTCCTGTCAACAGTCCATGAAGAATAAAAGACACGAACACACCAAAGGTCATTCATACCCTTACAGAGCTGCCAATTAATGGCACCATTCACACTGCAAGTCAGCCGAATAGCTGTTTTGTCTTAGCGAGATTGCTGACCACCAAACCGTCTCAGCAGTTTACGCACATGTCAGTGCCAGCACTTCGAAAATATCTGTGTTGTGGTTATTGCTACAGTGTATAATACCCCTTGGAATTATTCTGTGTGGCATTGTTCTGCTACCAGGAAAACAAACAACATGAACAGGAAGGCTACACGGTGTGATATGGCTCAATAGCAGCTTTGTCTTGGAGAGATTACTGATCATCAAATCACCTTGATGCCAGAACTTGACATGAGCCAGTGCTTTGGTCTAAAACAGTGTACAACACTCATTGAAATGACAGTGTGGTATTAGCGGCATTGTTGTAGCAGGAGAGGAAACAACAGAAGATAAGGGCTACATCGCGTGATATGGCTGGCATTTACCTGTTTGTCCTTTCCCCAGAGTCTTTTCCAGGCGGTACGGGCCCACGTACAGCTCGTCTTTATGTGAGTGGGACATCGCTAGCTCCTGCTGGCGTAGTGGTCAGCTCCGTTGCTGACGGTCGGTCCCACAAAAGTACTCCGGTTCGAGTCCCCGGTTAGTCCTACCTCGGGGGTGTTAGGGTTTCATTTTCACAGTAAGTTCGGCGAGATATGCAGACTGGCAGCATCACCGCCGAGTCATGAGCCGCTGCCACAAGTATCGATCCGCTGCCATTCTGCCGAGTTCTCGTCCTCCCCTCTTTCTCTCTCTCTCTCACTGCCGACTCGCCTGCTCGCAGCAGCCGACAGTTTCTCTCTCACCAGTGGAACTGAAACGACGATATTTTCCAATCAACGCACGCGCACTTTACACTCTCTGCACGGAACACCCGGGATAAAAGCATCGAGCGCATTGAGTGGGGGTGTGGGTGTGTTACTGCTGCATGTTTGTGGGCCAAGCTTCGAGTCAGAGTCGCTTCGACACGGAAAGAACACGAGGCGAGCATCCGTAGAAACAAATGGTGCAGCCTTCAGCAGTGACAGACTGGCATCGGTATCGGTGGAGCTTTCCCTAGCGCTCATGAATCATCATGTCGAGGCGCCCCCTCCAGTCGAAAAATCGAAACTAGCGAAAGGGCCGTTCACTCCGACAAAGCATCCCAGTGCTCGTGCTGCCCGGTGCCGTGACCTCATTTTTGTCACTTGGCCAAATACCGGTCAACCGCATTATGTCTCGACGCCATTGTGCGTTTGGGTCACAGCTTTTGTAAAGCGGCACACATTCTGCTGATCCTCAATAAAGGATGCCCGTCTCCAACCCCACTTTTTCTCAAAAGAGGAGGGGGGGGGGGATGGAGCCGGCCGCCAGTGAAAGGGAACTGGAGGATGAGGGATGGGGGGGGGGGGGGAAGGTTGCGTGTGTATGTGTAAATACTAAAATAGGCATAAAGACTTAATCGGTACAAAAGGTAGGAGAAGAAAGGCTGAGTTGCCTTTTTTGTTTATGAAGATGTAAGAAGGATGAACATCCTGTATGAGGTGGGATAAATAACCTGAACGTTTTTGCTCCGTTTTTGTTTTTGTTTCCATTTGTTCTTGTTTTTTGGGTTGGTTTTTTTTTTGGTTTTTTTTTTTTTTTTGGGGGGGGGGGTCATTTTTGTTTTTCTGGTTTTCGTTGTTTTGTTTTGTTTTTCGTTTTGTTAGTGGTGTTGTTGGTTATTTTTTTGTTTTTTGTTTTGTTTTGTTTTTTGGTTTGGTTTGGGTTTTTTTTTTTTTGGTTTTTTTTTTTTTTTGGTGTTTGTTTTTTTTTTTTTTTTTTTTGGGGGGGGGTAAAAAGATTGGTTGTTTCCTTGGTTTTTGGTTATTGTTTGTTTGTTTGTTTTTTGGGGGAGGGGGGAGTGGTATATAGTTTTGGCCAGTTACAAGTTTGATGAAGAATGTATCATTTTCCAAAATTACACACAACCACGGTTTTCTTCCCCTTGACATTTTGAAAAATAGGAAACAAAGATACCCTCTACCCCCCCCCCCCCCTCCAAAAAAAAAAAAAACCCAAAAAAAAAACCCACAGAATTTGCATGGGAAGACTGGCTTTTTTTCAGAAAATACCTTTGCAAACATTGGCAAGATTCTCCATTAAAAAAAAAAACCAGAGT
Organism: Batillaria attramentaria; assembly: GCA_018292915.2. Classification (NCBI taxonomy): domain Eukaryota; kingdom Metazoa; phylum Mollusca; class Gastropoda; family Batillariidae; genus Batillaria; species Batillaria attramentaria. The sequence continues at coordinate 13,736 of JACVVK020000356.1, forward strand.
ATGTGTTTTATTTCATGAAAAATAAAAAAAAGGAAAAATGTCCTAAAGAAAATTCTTTGAAATGAGAAGACAGCTATAGAAAATATTCAGTCCTAGTCAGAAGTAATCCTCCCTCATGCTCCATCAGTAAATGACAATGCATGGACCAAATAACTTTTTTTTTCCCAGAGACTATTTTATATGATGTACAAGATTTTGTAAAACAACTATTCTGAAAGAAAAACACAATAAAGTTGGTATTTCTTCAGTTTAATCTCCATTCCTCTTAACATCTTCACTATGGCACAAAGGTGAGATTGGTCAATGTAGAGACAAGGGCACACACACACACACACACACACACACACACACACACACACACTGACACACACACACACACTGACACACACACACACACACACATACACACACACTGACACACACACACACACACACTGACACACACACACACACACACACTGACACACACACACACACACACACTCTGACACACACACACACACTGACACACACACACACACACACTGACACACACACACACACATACACACTGACACACACACACACACTGACACACACACACTGACACACACACACACACTGACACACACACACACTGACACACACACACACACTGACACACACACACACACATACACACTGACACACACACACACACACTGACACACACACACACACACACACACTGACACACACACACACACACTGACACACACACTGACACACACACAGACACACACACACACACACACAGACACACACAAAATCTAAATTACTGTAATTTGTTCCCTAATATTTTTCTTCTATCTACGTATGTTTAAATTACCAAACTATTCATACCGGAGTAACAAATACAGGCTGGCTGGCGTGCGCACACACACACACACACACACACACACACATTAGATCAATTTCAAACTCAAAGTAAGGGAAGTAAGTAAAGCTGACAGCGCTACCTATATCTAGGAGATGTGTGCTTTGTACTTCACTGGACAAGTCAACCCTGTTCCAGGGGTGGCGATCCTCTAGCCCCTGCAACAACGACAAATCGGGCTTAACAGAGATCGGGCTGAGCTTAGTAATGCGTAAGAAGGAAAAAATCAAAACACTCAGTGACAAGGAAAGTGGACAGTTGCGAACAACTTTGAGGTCCCCGTGTTATTTCACAGTGTGCACAGAAGCGGTGGAAACTGTTGCATTCACCAGCACAGTAGATTCTCAGCCTGTTTCGAGGTTATTGCCTGCATGAGTTGTCTCCCTTGCCGCAACAAACACGCATTTTTCGAGGCAGAGCACAAAGCTGCCACGAAAAATGCATGCATGCTGCGGGTCTGTGTATGCACGGGGGGACAACTCATGCAGTTAATAATCTCTGAACAGGCTGAATATGGAGAGTGTTGGTGTATGCGACAGTTTCCATCGCTTCTGTGCACACTGTGAAATAACATGGTCACCTCAAAGTTGTTCACAACTGTCCACATTCCTTGCCACCAAGTATTTTCATTTTTTCCTTCTTAGGCATTACTAAGCTCAGCCCGGTCTCGGTTAGCCCGATTTGGCGTTGTTGCAGGGGCTAGAGGATTGCCGCCCCTGGAACAGGTTTGTGGACAAGTATGCCTTGCCCAACTTTGACTACAAGTCACGGGGGGAGAGGGAGGGGGAGGGGGAGCACCTACCATCCTACAGCTGAAACACCCAACAAATCTAAGGGTATCTCACCATTCCTCCCAGGAAAGGGGGTGCTGTTTAGGGTGAGAATATTATTATATTATACAATCTGATTTATCAACAGACAATAAAGAAATGTGAATGGAATTATCAGTGCATCCTGAGGTAGATGAACATAATAAACATGAGGAGAGCTAAAACAGAAACCATTAAACCTGGTCACACTGTTACTCCTAGGTTCACAGTCTGCAGGGGCAAGAAGCGACCGCATCTTCCACGTCACATCAAACACGTCAGGCGTTTTTGCACAACACAGCAGTGGGTCCAGCACACGTTAGTGTAATTATCTGGAGAGCTTTCAATGTACAGGTGGATCTGTCATCATGGCAAGTCCCACGTCACCAACATCACATCTCCCGCAGCAGGAAGTTGGAAAGTCCGGCACAATAGAGTAGGCCCATGCAATCACACAAATACTCTCACAAAACTGTTAAAGTTTAGATCCTACCTGCACAGAATCTTCTTTCAACTTCACTTTCAGGTTAGCGGCCCGCAGGAGTTGCTTCAAACACTTTTCTCGAACCCCTTCACACCTTAGCAAACCCGGCAAATGCTTCTGCAAGTCAGCGTCCGACGCATCAAGTTCATAAGCAGAGAATTCTGGATGTGGACCGGTCAGCACCGCGACCCCGCCTTTCTTCCCGACCTCACACCTCACGATGGCTGGAGGCTGGTGGGGTAGGGTGGTGTATGTTGCAAGTGTCTCTACACGATACACGTCTGGGCATCTGTTCCTGAGAGATGTGGAGTATGGTGCGAAGTACCCACCTCCGTTGACGTAGGTCTGAAAAGAGTATTCTTTGGCATTCCCTGTGGACTCTGTGGCGTGGAATTTGATGGACAAGGCATCCAGACCCTTGTCTGTGTCGTACTTGAACCCTGCCACAACAGGCCCGATGCACTTCCCTGAAACAGTCAACAAAAGAAAATTGCAAATGATAATGAGGCATAGTGAGGTTACACATATCAAGGAATAAACAAACACACAAATGTTCATTGCCAAACCAACAACCCTGAAAGTTTCGAGCATTCCACTCATCAAGGCGGAAAAAACAAATATGCTAGCAAGTAAAATTAAGAACTTACTCGCCAGACGTGAGTACAGTAAAGTTTGTTGATTTTTCAGTGTCACAGCAGTTAAACATTTTGACTCTCCAGAAGTTGGGTGCGTCACCCAGAGAATGTGCCAGTTCCCTTGGCTACTCATGAGTCTGAATTCGGCGAATCATTGTTCTATTCACAAAACATACCGAATGGAAAGTAAACAAGCAGGCAACTGTTTATAACTCTTTTTGCTTTTTACTTTATGCCCACTTACCAAAGACAAAATCTGTCTGTACTATGGACACAATAAAGCTGTTTGAATTCAAACTTGAAGAAACACAATCAGACAAACCTGGGTAAAATTTCAGCTGCCTCTCCCCACACACTTCAAGCTTGCCACCTTTGTCAAACTCTATGGAGTCACACCCGAAGTAGCCGCCGGCGCAAAAGCCGATGTAAGTTCCCCCATCCAGGACAAAATCTCGCAATACCTTCACACCGCTGTGACCCAACGCCTTTATGAACCCAAGGTCGTATCCACCGCCGAGGATTACAGCTGCACACCCATCTCTCCAGTCTCCTGAAAACGAACAGTGAGGATTAAACATGCGATTTGCAAGTTTACTCAGCTCGTACAAAGTCAGCCGGTGTCTTGAAATTTGTGAGTGTGTCCGCATGCTTAAAAGAGTCTATCTTCAACTCAGAGCTGTTAATGCCACAAAGTGCTGTCTATACTCTGCCAGAGTGGTTGAAAATTAAGATTCTCCAACTCAGCAGTTGACTGCCGACAAACCTATCACTCAGTCCTCATGTCAGCTGCATCATTGTGTACCCTTCCGTTAGCTCAGTGGCAGCATTTAAGATGCTGTCACTGTGCAGGAGTCAAAGTGGTGTGACACTAGACACCACCCAACACCAACAATCAATCTATGAGCATTCATTAACAAAAACCAACAAACAAACATAAATCATATACTCATTCTGCTAAAATGGATACCTGCTGTAGACTAGACGTACGCAACAGAAAGGTCGAAGGGAGCTAACCATTCTCCACCCACAACCCTGGTGGCTCTAGGGTACTGACATGTTCAAACAAGAGTGGACTAGCCGGTAGCCTTCCATGGTGTGTACGGTCAACAGAGATGCGATAACCACTCATGCAAATACAGGCATCACTCTTCCTGTGCTGTTCTCAAAATGGCACTACGCAAAAATTTTACAAACTGCCTGCATTTCTACTCTAGTCTCACACTTTAAAGTCCCGATACACTTGCCAGGCATACAACAACGCTGTCGAAAACTTTTCATCGAATGTGCTTAATCAGTGCATCAGAATCAGTCACTTGGGACACAGTATAGTGTCTGAAACCATTGTGGTGACACTGGATGGCGTATATATATATGTTGTTCTACTTCCGTAAAAAACGTACTGAGCAGACAATGTTATTTGGTTGCAGACTGAAGGCCAGCTAGACAGCCCTAATCAGTGGCTATTTTTAGCGACTTTGTCCATGGACGTGTAGTACAGGTATGGAAGCGTTAGGCCAAACAAAGTCACTGTTGTAGAGATCGCGAAAAGTCACTGCATTTCGATGGAAATTTCTAGACCATCCCAGAACATGCAAGTGCAGTAACGTCAGCAGATTACGTAACCGCGGAAAGATTCCGTACTTGCCAGTATGTTGCACAATGTTCTAGATCTGACCTGTTAGTATATAAGCAGCACTGCACAGCGTTCTGGGTTCTTCCTCTTTCATGAGTTTGTTCTTACGCATCTTCTGTTAATAAAGTATTGGAGTTCTAGCCTGTTGTATCCCGTGTCTTCTCTGCGAGTGCACCGAGAGAGCGACATAGCAGGAGAAAAATACAACAGTCACATTTCCCTACTATCCGAAATCGCAAAGTTATGAAAATGGTCACAATTGCCAAAGGGAATATCTGTATTCATTTGGCAAACAACCTTAGAACTTTGTAAGCGCCCCCCCCCCCCCCCCCCCCCCCCCCCCCCCCGAAGTGGCAGTTTTTCCCCCATAACTCATTACAAGCATAGAGACTTTAAAAAACACAGGAATGCAGTTCCATGATTCCATCCAAATGTACAATGATGGATGTCAGGGCTTCAATCATATCAGGGTTGCACATTTTCCACGGCTTCTATAGGACAAAGTGTCCTGGAAACAGCAAAGTGATAGGACACAGTGTCCTGGCCACTTAGTGGCAATAACAATTTTAATAGGACAAATGTCCGCTTGAGGTGGGGAAAAAAGGACATTTGAAATTTTTAAAGGTCAATGTCCTGGGACCGACTTAAATGTACTCTGCAACCCTGTCATATCTATGTCTAACATCAGACATAAACTAGCCGATACATTTTCAAAATGTCCCACTACTTTGTTACCAAAGCAGACATGTGTCCTATCATTTCTGTGCCTACCTGGACAATATTAAGAACAAATGTCCTAAACTTTTACAGTCAGCCAAGACGTTTTGTCCTATTACAGTTCCCACCGATAGGATGCCCTGGGATGTCGAGACTTCACTTTGCACACCTAACAATTTCTTCCTGCTGAACCCTTACCCTTTTTTATCTGTTCTGGTGTGATTCTGGTGACTGTGTGAGTCCGAGGACAGAGGCAATGTTCCATTGATGACTGCAAAAGAACGCGGCTGGTAGGTTTGGCACCCTCTCCATCGTAAATGTATACCATCCTCCTCACGCTCTGGAGTCGTGTCTTCGTCGCCAACATGGTGTGACCTGTATACCTCCTCTGCAAGAACTATAGTGCACGTTCAGTCCCTGAAACATATAATTAAATGTATTCAGCTTTCAAAGCAATAAACACTTCAAAAAGAAAGAACGCTTTGTTATAACTTACAAATGATCACTCCTTTCACTGAAACGGCCTGCAGTTCATCATGATCAAAGAACGAACGTTATATTTGTAATCAGTGGAGCATCTGCCTCGTAACCACTGTGCCCTGTATGTACCACTAGGGTATCTTAGTCTTACAACTGCCCATAGATTCAAGATAAATGAAAGTTATTAACAAGAAAGAGAGAAGAAAAAAAATCAAACATACTGTTTTGCGAGACGACTTCGAAAGTAGACTCTCATCTTCTCTGGCAATGTAGATGGTTTAATGACAACAAGTAATAACTGCAGTACCCATTACATTTTAAACCTTCTCCACAGTGCAGCACCCGAACATAATTATTACAACCCCGTAACGATCAAATCACCCTCAAATCACCCTTTTACCTTTTTCCAACGAACACATGTCTTCTAGGGGACACAACCTTGAAAAGCAGTCACGCGAGTAACCTTCCGTTGTAGTGTGGGATTCCCTATCTCACAGTGGATCCGCAGATGGCTCATTCCCACGCATAACTTTTACGCTGCTTTGGGATTCCCGATCTCTCAGTGGCTCCTCTGGCATATACATGCATTCGTCCTGTGACGGAAATCAGTGGTCACCATGACTCCCGCAAAGTCACGTTTGTCAGTTATATTTTGTATATTTGTCATTTTATCTGATGTATGGTTTAAGTCATTGTCAGTATGCATAGCTGACTGGCCGCCATCAATGACTCAGTGATTCAGTCACCGTCTACTAGTACCCCGCCGGCCGGCGCGGGTGGCCGCCTGGGAGACGGGAGGGAGGGGGGGGTCGGGGGAGCCCGGGGGGAATACTAACTGAGTATTTTCATTTGCTACAATACTAAACTAATTAATCAGTTTCACTGGCTTGATTAGATGTGTTTCGGGCGTACTTCAAGTCAAATTCGGGGGAGACTGACTGAACCGCCCTGTGCCGGGCCGTCCCGCGCGGCACGGTTAGCCGTGTCAGTGCAAGCATGGCCTTGGAGTACAGTCATAGTTTTCAGCTCCATATATGACTGAGTCATCTGCGACATGGCAAGATATTATTTGACCTCCGTCATCTTTCGGTAAATGATCAGTCTGCATGGGGGATCATCAGCTCAGTTGAGACGAATCAATCAATGCATCGATCAATCAATCGGCAGTCAATCAATCAGTTACCCCAAACTTTGACTGCGGGCTGGAAAATCAAGTATGTCAACACCGTGCACACACCGACTCACACACACACACACACACACACACACACACACACACACCCCGTGACCCACACACACACCGTGACCCCCCCCCCACCCCCCACACACACACACACACATACACACACACACACACACACACACACACAAGTCACGGCCTAGTATCAGCCGTTTCTGCGTCAGTCACAGCCGGTACAGACAAGATTCAGGACAAACTTCATGTTCAACACTTTTTATGGTCAGTCATATCCAAAGCATATGATTATAATACTGTAGCGTGCACCAGCTCACGGCCAGTTTTCAGTCTCCGATTCCATGTCCTCTCCGCCGGGCCCACACCAGCTCAGTTCTGCTCTGAATGTGTTTCATAATGCGGCCTTTGGCCTTCAGATACCAGGTTCAAGTCAGCCGGGTGTCCTTGTGGAGAATTAGTCAGGAGACTCACCAGAAGACCCTTCGGCTGACGGCGGCTCAGTCCAGAACTTTGTTGAAAACAGTCAGTAGGTCAGTCAGACACCACCCTTCCCCTCCGCCCCGCGGCTTACCCCGAACTTTGTGGAAATTTCAGCCATCAGTCGGTGCGGATTCTTTGTGCGTGCAGGTGAATTAGGCAAGACAACCCCTCCGCCCCCCCCCCCCGCCCACCCCCCTCCTACTCCAGAACTTTCAAGTCTTGGAAACAGCCAGTACGGATTCTTTGTGAGTCACATGCAAACTTATGGACTAGGGCAGACACCTTCTCAGACTCCAGAACTTCACTGCCGTGCGCGGCACGGTCAGTCCATGACGTCATTTGATGGGAAAAGTGGTGATCTCAAGATGAAATACATTGACAGAATGGTCTTTTTTCCACAAAATGGCGTAATCGACTTATGCGTTTTGCCATTACACAGCAGTTTTATTAAAAACAACCAATCCGTATTCTTTGTGCGTGCAGATGGACTAGGTCAAACCGGCCACCACTGGTCATCGGTACGTCTCAGACTGTCAGCTGATCTGTTGACTTGATTACACCCATTCACAGTCGCTGACACCCGTAAAATAGTAGTAAGGCGCCAGGGCCCCAGAGTAAGGAATCCACTGTGCTGTCGGGGATACTCTCAGACCTGTCCACTCGAGGACAGCCTTGAGAAGAGCCTCCCTGCGCTGGTCCGCCTCCTGCAGTTCCCGCAGATCCGTCTGCTGCTCGAAGTCCGCCTTGCGCAGCTCAAACGCGCAGAACTCCAGATGCGGGAAGCTGAGGACGACCATCCCACCGCCGGCCACCTCAACCTTCACGACGGCGACAGGAGAGTTTGGAAGAGACGGGTACGTCGCGATCGTCTGCAGGTCTTTCACGTGCGGGAATCGCTTGATGATCGTGGACTGCGGGTACAGGGAGAAGTTCCCTCCCCTGTTGATGTACGTCACGAGGGTGTGGTCGCTGGTCGTCAGCAGCGCAGGCGTTGAAGAGATTGTGGTATGGGGGAGACTGATGGTGATGGTGGATGAATTCGGGATCACGTGCGTGTGAGAAACTGGGATGACCGGTCCGATCCCCATTCCTGTCAGAACAGACAAACAGAAGTAACTGAAGTCGGCTGGTTACTCAGTCTCCAGAGCGGCAAAGACTGAATAGTTGTTATTATTCTCAGCCAGGTATTAATTTTGTCAGAGGTGATTCGTCCGGCGTCCGTCCGGGACAAAGTGCCCCACAAAAAGTGTTTCGAACATACATTTTAACTACTGCGCTACTGAGCTCCCAAAAGTTTGTAAACGGGCTCTTTTACGTGTCTTAGTTTTCGTTTGTCTGGAAACGGTTAGTGTAACAGAACTGTGTTGCCTCAGAATCCACGCTCGGCACCCGAGTCAGTCAGTCAGGTCCCGTGGTATGACCGACTGATCCGTACACATGTACATTTTGCCTCAATGGCGGTCCACAGAAGACCTTTCAGAGAAGGATAGCACCACAACACCGACAATGCGAAAGTCTACAGAACAAGGTATGGCTGACATCCAGCTGCATATCTGGTTACACGTTCGAATAGCGTCCGGGGCATGTAGTAAGAATTCCGCTAAAATTTTGCCCCCTTTTAAAGTTGTATGCAGATAAAAAATATTTTTAAAAAGACAATCTGGGGCTTTTGCTGGCTTTTCAAAAGCGTTTCATGGCAGGTAATACGAAAAATGAGCCTGGCATGTGGGGACTATTTGTATTCAGTGACTATTCATGCGCGGCTGGCACAAAAGCTAGCAGACGACAGAGGAATGACGGGGTAGGTGCCAGTGGTCGCTGCTAGCATTGCACAAAAGTGGAATATTCGATTTTGTTCAATTTACCCTACACTTGGTCTTTGGCTGCTGGATTTGTGTGTGTGTGTGTGTGTGTGTGTGTGTGTGTGTGTGTGTGTGTGTGTGTGTGTGTGTGTGTGTGTGTGTGTGAATTTTAAAACATTTCATTTAAAACATTCACAGCGTCATGTGGATTATACAGCATTTTCTTTGAAACCCGTATGTGCACGTGCAGTGTAGCCTGTATTTACCGGGGAACAGTTTCAGGTCCCTGGCGTCACAAACTTCTTCCTTTCCGTACTGGTCAAAGTGGACTCGATCGCAGGCGAAGTAAGCGCCAGCACAGATGCCAAGATAGGAACCGCCAGCGAGAACAAAGTTTTTAACCATCTGCATACCGACCAGCCCCAACGACTTGACCAACCCTCGATCAGACCCGCCACCAATCGCTAGCATCTTCACGTTGTCTTGCTGTAGTCGGCCTGTCAAAGAAATCATCATCATCAGTCATCATCATCGTCGTCGTCACAGTCGTCGTCGTCATTGTCATCGTCATTCTCATGTGGATTACAAGACGCTTTACCAAAGTGTTCGACTCATAGCCGTGGCGAACTGAACCCATCGTGCACGCTCACGTGAATCACACGCATTCGCTCAAGCGCCAGACATGAACGCACTATACGATCACGTGGTGCGAAGGGTCAGCTCAGCGATTTTAGTCTCGGAATTTGACTGAATTCCTTTGAATTTTGGGGAGGATGGTGGGGGGGGGGGGACATTTCCGCCAAAGCACAGGGGGAGGGAAGCCGGAGTACCCGGAGAGAGAGCCCCGACGACTATGATGGGCCCGACTGAATCCGTGAATGATGCCACTTGCTTGAGGTGTCCAGACGGGACTCGAAGGACCCCCCCCCCCCCACACACACACACACACACCCTCCCCTCCCCCCCCCCCCACACACACACCCTCCGGTTCCCGACCTCTCACACTGGTGACAGGCCATGGCGTTACAACTACTCTGTGTACTATTTCGCCACTTCGATTCAGCACATCAGCCTCTTAATTTGTAATTCAGTTCTTTTAAATTTTATCACTTTATCAGCTTTTTTAAAAATCGATATAGCGTAGCCTTTGAACACATCAGCGTTCCATTCAGCACATCAGCGTACTGTCTTACGTACATTTCAGCATATCAGCGTACTGTCTTACGTCCGATTCAGCACATCAGCGTACTGTCTTACATACATTTCAACATATCAGCGTACTGTCTTACGTCCGATTCAGCACATCAGCGTACTGTCTCACGTTCGATTCAGCACATCAGCGTACTGTCTTACGTCCGATTCAGCACATCAGCGTACTGTCTTACGTCCGATTCAGCACATCAGCGTACTGTCTTACGTTCGATTCAGCACATAAGCGTACCGCTGTTTTACGTTCGGCGATTCAGCACATAAGCCGGCGTACTGTTTTACGTTTGGCCCTTACGTCAGCGTACCATTTTTGAATTCGATTCAGCACGTCAGTGCAACTGCTTTGCGTTCGATTCAGCGTATCATTTCAGGGTCGATTCAGACCGGGAGGCATGAGATCACTATTATTATACGTTTAGCATAATTATCAGCGTATTTTTTTTTAAAACGTTCGATTCGTCAGCTCGGTTGGGGCACCTGACTATTTTACATTCGATTCAGCCTTCGTAACAGTACCGTTTCCGTTCGATTCGAGTCATCATGATATAAGCGTATATTTTATACGTTCAAGTTCGATTCAACAAGTCTGAATAGACTGCCGCTTGAGAAACACGAACATGTGGCTTAGTTAACTGGTAAATCAGGTTTGGCGACATGAAAAGAACTATTTTAATTTCTTATTCACTCGCCCTTTTTTCCTGCACTTGTGCACGGACTGTATAGCCTAACTAATAGAGTTCTGACTGTTCGCTTGTTGTCTTATAAACTACACGGATGAATGAATTTTCAAAATCACAGTGAAATCAGACATCAGCCGTTCACAGAAAACGAACGTAGAACCCTTTGAAAGACGATAGAAAGAAACGGGGCAGACTACTAGAGAGAGAAAAACTCTCTCTCTCTCTCTCTCTCTCTCTCTCTCTCTCTCTCTCTCTCTCTCACACACACACACACACACACACACACACACACACACACACACACACACACACACACACACACCGTGGCACACACACACACACACAGATTAAGATAGTGACACAGATTGACAGACAGAGAGACTGACTGACTTGTCGAGTCAGTTTAAACATTTCTTTGCGGACTGTTGCTAAACTGAAAAAGAGAGAGAGAGAGGGGGGGGGGCGGGGGGGATAAACAGCTGAAGGAAGAAACGGTAGGCATACGGTTTCAAGTTAATCGATCTAGTCAGTCGAATGTTTGACTAACACAGACATTGACCGAGACGGCCTTCTTCAGTTTATATACCTTATACCTAGACAGTGATACCTTGCTCAGATTACACCGAGTCAGTGTAGGCGGTATGCTAACAATATAATTACCACATACCCTGTCTGATCTCTTTGGATGAGATGTAGGAGACGCGGTGTAATCGCGGACACAGACATCGTTTCAGCGAAGATTCCAGAAGTATTTTACAACGGTGAGACGTCCCTTGCCCGCTGTAAATACACACTTTAGATGTCTTTGGCGTCGTCGAAAAGGCCCTTCGTCCATTTGGCAGCAAAAGGTTCACCTGAAAATCGTGATTAAATATGAAGAACGCATTTAATGTTGCTATGCCCACTTTAACGTTCACTGACGGCGTGTGGGTGATGGGGGTGTTGTCGTGTTTGTTGTTCTTCCGTTGCGGCTTGGGTGAGTGAGGCCGGTGGGGGTATCTGTGTGTCTGATTGTTTGTTTGTTTGTTTTCTTGTTTGTTTGTTTGTTTGTTTGCTTTTTTTGTTGTTTTTTGGGGTTTTTTTTGGTATTTTTCGTGACAGTACCGAGCCCCCCCCCCCCTTTTTTTCACACATTAACAGTCAGTCATGATCGTTGTCACTCAAAGGCACCATCCCGATGGGCAATAAGTGGATGGAATTTAAACAACAACAACAACAACAAGAAATGACTAAAAAAGGAATAAAAACCAAATAGATACAAATAAAAAACATACCGTGCTCGACAAATGAACCGTCGCGATCTTCAACTTCCTACTAGTCTGCATCTTAACCGGTTTTTTTTTTTTTTTTTAAGATTAAACGGATTTGTCAGCTTCGCGAGTTTGAACAAGTTATTCACTTCTTTCGTTCGTCCTTTAAAAACACCTGATATTCAGTTAGAACGTACAAGAAACTGATAACGAAGACAAAGCTGACGTTTTCTTGAGACCGAACTTGAAACAGCTACCTCCTTGGGTCGTGAGTTCGGCCGTTATGAGCACTGACTTGGGTTCACTAACTGTTCTTAAATCAGTCGACGTGCGTGTAAGTATTATTGGAACGTATGACGGTATTTCGACCTACAGTGTAATTAGTCAGAAAGTCGACGTCATCTTTGTTTGGGCATAGAGGATTATCGGCGGGGTGGCGATATAATGGTCCAGGAACATATCAAACTAGGTTCAAACTAACCCTGGTGGCGCAGAGGTGTCTTTGGGGTGGAGGGGGTGGGGGACTCAGAGGAGAGGTGGGAGGTGGGGGTCGAACAGCGGTCTCGCATGGTTATGACTCGAGTTTAAACTTGGTGAGAGATTCTGTCTATGATGTCAGATATTTACATGGTTTGTGTGCCACATTTGAAGAGGTCTCTTAGTTTCGGAATTTGTTTCAACTGAGTGTGATCAGAGCTTTAACACGCACCTGTTTCAACTTGCCTTCTACTGATTCATCTTACTGTGGTGCCTGCTGTGTTAGGATGTGTTCTATGTGCGCGTGCGAGTGATGTGTGAATTGATGGATTTTCAAGAATTGCGCTGTATAAATGTGATTTATTATTATTATTATCATTATTATCTCTGTTACACACACACACACACACACACTGTCACACACACTGTCACACACACACACACACACACACACACACACACACACACACACACACACACATTGTCACACACACACACACACACACACACACACACACACACACACACACACACACACACATTGTCACACACACACACACACACACACACACACTGACACACACAACACACACACACGCATACACACTGTCGGACAGAGAGAGAGAAACTGACAGACAGACAGAGGTTTGCTGTCAAGTTTGAACTTGCATTGAACAACACTGTTCTCTAAACTGTTAAAACTGATTCGAGTTCGTACATGTGTACTGACGTTGTCTACAAATTCGGCAGCGACAGTCGAAAAATAGCGCAAGGAAATTCTGATAGCCTCCTCCACGCTTACACGGTCCCCGAAATAAAACAGTCTAATATCACGTGACTTGCACGTATTATAGTATCACGTAACCAGAGGTGGAAACTGAGACGGTGTGCATGACTTGAACGCTTACATAGAACTGCTCGTCCGTAACCTGATAAGAACTATACTTTGCATACACTATGATACAGGTCCTGGTGGATTGGTTGGTTGGGTTTAACGTCCCACGCCACAAGGCGTGACTGATTGGAGACGGCCCTCACTCATGGGCAGGCTATGGGGGAGAAGGGACAGCTACCCTAACTGAACAGTCCAGCCGAACACCATTCAATCCTGGCAGCTGAGGTCGTCAGCATCCTTGGCGGCTGTGATGGACAAGTTACCAAAAAAAAACACAAAAAAAACAACCAGATCCAGGCCACGGTCACACGGGAAACGGGCAATCTTCTGGCGAAACATTCATTTTCAAGTTATTCCCGCCTCGGGTAGCAGACGAAGTCACACACACACACACACTGATTCAGTTCGCACGACATGCGATACTGAGCTGCGTCAGTGGAACGGTCCGCGCACTAGACCATGACATCGGCCCCCGAACTTGTTTCATTGTTCACAGGGCGGTGAAATATCACTGACACTGGATTTTGCTTGCCTCTGAATCAGTTCAGTGCGTATGTACTTTGGGCGAATTTGTAATGGAGTCAGAGTAACCGAATTTAGGTTGAGCCGGCGGTGTCCAAAAAGTGTTTCACTGAGTCGAACAGACGCTGTATATGTATTGCATCTCAGAGCCCCCCCCTCCCCCTCAAACAACAACAACAAACAAACAAACAACACGCCTTCAGAGAAAATAATGACATACTCCATACAAAAATGGACGGAGAAAATAATGACATACTCCATACAAAAATGGAAAAAGTCAAGTAGGCAGCACAAGAACCAGCCCATCACGACAGCCCGCCGTTCAAGTCGAAGTCTCAACAGACACGAGGGACAAATGTCCGCCCCCCTCCCCACCCCAAATCAAACGTCAGGACCCCCCCCCCCCCCCCCCGTCTCAGAGAACCCACGTGGGACATCCTGGCTACCGCCACAAACCTTCAGTGTCAGCCACTACATGCCGCAATGTGCCAGGCCCCCACCAAACACACGTATTTTTATTTTTTACACTAACCTTATTTTTGTCCAGAAAAACACTTACTCTCTGGACATATACTCAGCGGGCATAGGTCCTCTTCCCGCTCGCCGGGTTGTGGCATGCAATTAAAAAACCTGAGGGGACTGGCCGGTGGGCCAGCTGTATGCGCGGGGAGCAGGGGAACAACTCCTCGTGCCTTTAGCTAAGCTTAGTTGCCCCCCTTCAGCTGCTTTATCTGCGGTAAGCATACGCTGGTTTTTACGTAACATTTGGTTTAAACAAGTTTATTGCAATACGGTTTTTTTTTTTTTTTCAAAGTATATAAACAAATTCTGAGCATGAACAAGCTAGGCTTACGTAACATTTCAACACAGCCATGTGACCTTGACCCCTGTTCAAGGTTAATCCAAAGAAACAGGTTTCTTTGGAGTTGGATAATGAACACACACACTAAAAATTGTGTTGATTGGTTCACCCTTCTTCTTCTTTTTTATTTTTTTCCTCTGCCCTAACCGCTCTTTGCCAGCTCCAGTGCGGGTCACAGTGTTCCTCCCAGGTCACTGATGGGTTCACCCGTTCTTGAGATATTCCGCAGAAGCGCTCGCACACACACACACACACACACACACACACACACACACACACACACTGACACACACACACACACACACACACACACACACACACACACACACACACTTGTTGGGCAGAGGAAAGATCTAGATGCTTCCTCCCAGTCTCTAACGGTTCCAGCACCAACTCTTCTACAATGTTGTCCCAGTCCCCCGGCCTGCAGTTTCTCCTAAGAAGATCAAGGCCGGTTGCTGAAAACGAAACTGTCAGTGTTTCACTGGGTGAGCCGCCTAGCGGCCATTGTCGTAGGTTTCTTTGTCCGCTTTATGGCGGCCGGTCTTCAATCGATCCGCTGTGTCTTTGTTTATTTTTCCCACAGAGAACGTGTGTTGAAAAAAAGCTAATAACGTCTTTCCTGAAACACACACACACACACACACACACACACACACACACACACACACACACACACACACACACACACACACACACACACACACACACACACAACGCACAGGGACTCGCGCCGCTTGTGTTTTGTTCCAATTAGTTTCCGCTCACGGTTTCCGTAGGAGGACGATGAAACTGCGTGTGCGTGTAAGATGTAGGTCGCCGTGTAGACACACATTCTGGTAAAGTTCATTCAGCCGACTTCGGCTGAACCCCCCACCCCCACCCCATCCCTCCACTCTCCCATCAAACGGATCTAAGATTTCCGCAAGAGGGAGACTGGTCGTTTAGCACGGGCACCCAGAGTGTACAGATCCAAACTACAGCCGGTGCTCAACGAGAAGACATATTTTAATTACTTATTTGTACCGTATTTCCGTAGGAGGGACCAGAGTGTACAGAAGGGCGACCAGAGTGTACAGATTCAAACTATAGCCCTTGCTCACTTTATTCATGTCTATACTGTATTTATACTCCCGCCTATTGTCCCGGGGGAGCCGGGGTGGTCAAATGGTAGAGCGTTGGACTTCTAATGCTCGGGTCGTGAGTTCGATCCCGGCTGGGGCCAAAATATTTGTGCTGGCTTTTTCATCGTTGCCCCGTCTTTGATATCACGCTATGTGGTGGAAAAGGACGTTAACCCCCCCCCCCCCCCCCCACACACACACACACACACACATCCTATTGTCCTATTGCTTGCAAATCTGGGGAGAGGGCGTTGCCATATTACAATGCCATCCATATTTTTTCTGCATTCATGGTGTGTGATTGTTTTTTTAATCCGCGGTCTCTCCCATGTGGAGGCCGACTGGGATGTTTAACGTGCACGCTCGATACCAGGCATGTTTAGTATGTTTAGTAGGACTTCGTAAAGAGGACTTCGCAGAGCAACGTAACCCATTTACGCGTAAGTTAATAGGCTCACACGGCAGAGGCCGCGGGCGGTTTACTCAGTAACGGGATTAGCTAATAAGTTACCCCGAACGTGCCTAATTTACATGAAAATATGGGTTATCGCTGCTGAGCGAAGTCCTCCTTATACGAAGTCCTACTGAACATGCCTATTGTGCGTGTTTGTGCACAGTTCAGCATTCAGCCCTGCCAAGGAGCCTGTGTTCTCCCTATGTGCAGCACGCAGGGCACCTCAGCCGAGTTTTGAGTTGAAATATTTGGGTTGAGTTCGCAGACCTGCGTACACGAAAGCGAGGCAGGCACCGTAAACGAGCCTGCGCGCGAATTTGACTCGATTTGGTCAGGAAAAATTAGACCAAATTCCTGCTCACTGGGGACTCGAACATGCTGCCTCAGAATCCGTAGCGCCGGGACTCGGACGCCAAAGCCCCTATCATATCCCTTTAATCAGCGGTGCAAAAGTCTCTGAGCTTAGGAAGATTACGAAGAGATCCAGCGTGCACGCTGTGTTCCATTTTAGGTTGTACGCTTTCGGCCCCCGTGGCTACGCGAACGCGAAGGTGTATATATGTAAGAGTATACCTACTTTGACGTCTGCCATCAAACAGATGGAGTAAAAATAGGCGATGAAAGCGGGCTATAGTCGTCCTACATATATATACAGGTGATACAACGTACGTCATTGAGCTTTTTACTTCTCGTAGATTCTCGATTGAAACAGGTATTCAAGTTTGCACGGGTTTTATTGTTTTTGTTTTTTGTTTTCTCTCTTTCTGTTCGTTTTAGTCTTACTGTTTACCGGGAAGCGGGTTACGTTTCTGCAGGGATAAATTTGGAAAAGAAAGTCGATGTACTACATCAGTGAATAGCTTCTGACGTACTGAGATCCTGCGGTACAGAAATAGCCGGCAGACATCTCTCACTCTCTCTCTCAGTATAACACAGACACAGACACAGACACACGCACGCACGCACGCACGCACGCACGCACGCACGCACACACTGTGACACACCACACACACACACACACACACACACACTGTCACACACACACACTGTCACACACACACACACACACACACACCGTGACAAACACACACACCGTGACACACACACACACACACACACACACACACACACACACACACACACACACACACCACTGACTTGAGCGCACACACACACACACACACACACACACACACACACCACAACGACGACGGTCATTGCCACTGCAGACCAAACTGCGTAGCCAAAGCCATCACCTGCACAGTGTGCGTCAGAGACAGGTAGGCGGTAGGAGGTCTACTGAAAAGTTATCCGCGTGACTCGAGTCAGTGACGGCCGGCAGAGGTTTTAATCTGTAAGATGATAGTCAGAAAGCTGACGCTTGTTTCTTTATTCGTCGGTTGCGATCGATTGTTCCGGGCCCGAACTCAAATGAGTATCACATCCTAGACATATACCCAGCGCCCGGTGTTGCACCGCCATTCATTCCTCTGCTCGAATGACTCCTCTAGGCATACAAGTGTGTCCTACGTCATCAGTTTCTGTTTTTACGAAAGCACTGAGAAACTGATGACGTGGGACACATTTTAAATAATAATAATAATAACTGAATAGAGGCTTTATCCAGTTTCTTGAACTCGCTGAAAGAGCAATGACTGAGCTGAACCTGACACGCACACTCACGTGAATGGCACGCATTCCGACTCTCCCACACTGGACATACACACATTACAATCACATTACAATCACGTGGTGCTGGGTGAAGGATCAGCTTAGCTATTTAAGTTTCGGAATTTAGAATTGCTTTATTTTCTCCAAATTTTGTCGGCTGAACATTTCCTATTAAGATGGGAAGGAAGCCGGAGTCCCCGGAGAGAACCTCGACGATCGGCCCGAATACATGGGCTGCCCGGCGGTCACTAGCGCAGAAGCCAGAACTGAATCCGAAGGCAGACTTTCAGTGCAAGAAATGGAGGAAATTTCGGAACTTTCTCTCTCTTTATCCTTGACTAAACTTGAAAAAAGGCAAAACAAACAAACAAACAAACAAACAAACAACTTCTACCGGCTGGATTCAGTCATTTTCGAGTGGGGGATAAGATTTTGCATGTGACACCGGTTCACCGTCTGTTGCTACGAAAGCCATTTTCATGGCACACCGGCGCACATCCGGTGGGTATCACATATCGATATATCGTTTCTCAGCAAACTCTGGAAACTTCTTCAAGAACAATCCATTGGCTCCTAATATAGCTCAGTCAGTGACGATAGAAACTTTTCAAAGACGGAATGGGCTGTCTCTTGTTTCTGCTTCGGATGACGTAAATCGAATATCCTTGTCAGTGTAATACGAAAATGACATCTCTCCCTGAATAGCACCTAGTAATAATACACGTAAGGCCGAAGTTCGCTGCTATGGATTTGTACTTCTTTTTTTTTTCTTTTTTTTTTTCTTCTTTTACCATCTTCCCTGTGGTTGGTTGACTGACGTACTCTCTGTGTGGACTAGCATTCGCTTACGATCGACTGACGCTGGCCGAAGTGTATTTAAGTGTCTCCTCTCGGAGAGCCGCTGTATGATAGAAAAGTGAAACTCGTGAATCATTTATTGGATAGTTAGTCTTACATGCATCACTGCCCACCTCACAAGCAGTCCTCAAAATATGCAAAAGGCCACACACACACACACACACACACACATCCTGAAGACTATTAGTAGAAGGAAATGCCGCGAGAGAACTTGACGGAACTGAAATGAAATAACTTGAACTTTATTTCAAAAAGGGGAGAGAGAGAGAGAGAGAGAGAGAGAGAGAGAGTTGAATGAAACGTTATTTTCCAATGATAAAAAGATACAGGTACACTTGAAGACCTGTCGTCTATCTTGCCCTTGCTAAACTAGGAAAACTAGACTACAAAGACTGAAGCCACACGCAGAAGACCGTCTTGACCTACTTTCTACCCCGCACAGCGGATAGTGAGCATGGCTGCAGGTGCACTCGCGGTGCAAAAAGGTCGAGGACAATGAGTGATGCAGATAGGGACTGATTTTGATGTTTCCGCGACAGGGACGTGCAAAACATCATTCGCTCCGTTTAATTTCCTCTCTCTCTCTCTCTCTCTCTCTCTCTCTTATCACATACGGATACGTATGATAATGATGATGATGAAACGTTTTAAATTCAGGACTGATAGAGCATTTAGGCATTGCTGCTTGTCTAACATGCTGTCTCAAGTTGCTATTCCGGCTACATTAAAGGGTATTGAAAAAAAGCGGACAACATCAAAACAGGGGGGGGGGGGGGGGGGGGGGCAACGGTAGTGACGTTTCTGGTCTCAACGTAGACCCATTTCGAACTTACCTGCCGTTGCTAAAGACTAATCTAGTACTGGCACTACAACACGCAACTGTCGGACAAGGAACAACATGCAACCACCCAAAATGGCAGAGCAGAGATAGAGAGAAATCGATAAAAGTCAACGGAGCGTTTCATGTATTTTCACGGCTGCCTGCAAAACACCAAACCAGTCTGACCTAGCCCGTTCGGCTTCAGCCGGTTGCATAATTCGTACATTGCGTGTCTGGAGCCAAGACCTTTTCGCACTGACCGTTGTCAGTTACTTCTGCGGGCGAGAACGGAAAATATTTGGGTCACAAATAAGGCACTGCCGACCCCCTGCCATGTTACGTATGCAGGTCAGCAAAAATTTATTATACGCTTTGTGTCATGAGGAAACTGCAAAGTACAGCACGTCTTATTTTCTGACGGTGAAGGCTTCTCCGAGTCTGTTTCGTCGTCTGCGGCGTATTTCTGTTTTATTAGTGGCCTGTTATTGCGTCTTCTCTTCGACACAGAAACTAAAAATATGTAGCCGAGTGGTTTGGACCGGCCTCTCGCCCACTGCCATATGTTCTCCGGTCAGCTCTGTGCTGTAGGCTTTGTTTGCCTGTATGCTGGCCCCACGCGGATCCACGATGGCTCATGTGCCAATTAGTTGTGTTTGTTTGTGTCCATTTAGTCCTAAATATCTCCGCAGTCGCGTAACCTAACGTTACCCTGTAAATTGTAGCAGTTTCAGGAGAGTTTGTACTTTGTAACCATGTTTTGTTTTTAGCGCTGTTTTATAGTTTCACGGGTGTATCTTGCCATTTTCATCACTTTTCAAATGCGTGGTCCCTGTCTTTACGCTCTGTAATCGGCGGTAGAAAATTCCCTGTGTTTTGATGAGATCTTAAACTTATATAGTCTTTAAAGTATTTTTTCGCGGCCTTTTAGATGCGTTTAGTTTGAAGTTCCTAGCTGTTATTTTACAACCGCTGTGATTAGTGTTCCATGTCAGTGTTAAGAAACACAAATTTCGCTGCGGCTGGTCCATGTGTTTTGCTTTCTGCTGCACACGGGTCAGTGCTTTCTCTGCGGCCCGCTCCGACCTCTTTAAGTAGCCACGGGCTACGCTTCGCTGGACAACGCCAGGAAAAACTTGTCCTGACAAGCCATAGCCTGACGTAAAGCTCAAACCACTCACTTCGCTGGACAGTCGCCAGCCAGCCTTGCCACGAGTCAGTCACTGCACGTGTCTACGATCTTCGCTCTTCATTCTGCCCTTTGTCCTGTTCCTGAATAAAACTCATGTCATGGCGACCGCTGTGTTTTGTCTCCCTGTCTGCAAGCACCGGACCCTCCCTGGGCACCCGGTCACACTCAAGTAAAACACACGTTACGTTGCAGTTTCCTCAAAACAGCCAGGCTACATCAAATGTGTCTAATCTGATTGTGTGACTGAACTGAATAGTGTTCAGTTGGGCTGCCACTCAGTTAGGATAGCTGTCCCCCCCTTCCCCCGTTAGCTCGTAAAAGCCCATGCAAAAAACGCAATTTTACTTTAAAATTTCAGATCGCTAGGAGCCACTTCAAGCCACTATGACGCAATCCGCTAGCGGGGAGGGACCGCGCCTTGCGTAATAGTGGCTTGAAGTGGCTCCTACTGGTGTGCAGTGGCTTGTTCAGTCTTATCATATAGTCGGGAGGGGGGGGGGGGGGCGTCTCCAATCACTCTTGTAGCCTGGAACGTTAAACCCACCTAACCAACCAGTCTGTGATGATTGTCGCCTGTCGTCACACAGGGGCTGTGGGCGGGTTGCTTGTTTATCGACTGTGACACCGTGAACGACCGGAGTGCAGTGAGTGGGCGTTAGTTGCAATTCAGTGTCAGTGTTGACGCGTGTGAGCTGCGTAAGTTTATAGAGACACGCAATGTCGTGACGACCGTGATGTTGTCAGTCTTTGTTGCTGTTGTTGTTGTTTGTGGTGGTAGAAGTGGTGACGTGTGTGTGTGTGTGTGTGTGTGTGTGTGTGTGTGTGTGTGTGTGTGTGTGTGTGTTTGTGTGTTGTTGTTGTTGTTGTTGTTGTTGTTGTTTTAGTTTGAAGAGCTTGAAATACTTTTGTTAATGGACAGTTTAGCTCGTACTGTCTTGCTGCTTTTCAGTCGTTTGTCTGTGCGGTCAGTTCGGCGCGACACTGAGAAGAAAGAACCACGCTTTCCCCGCTCACCATTTTAAACGCTCATTGGAAAGTTGTGTTCAGAACAAAAATTCTGACTGGTCGTGATTCTGTGTGAAATTATTTCGTGAATAAAGGATTCCAGCCATAATCATATAATCCAACAACGCCGGCTCTGGAATTCTTTCCCTACCGTGTCCTCTTAGGTATCGTTTTTGTAGAAAATAGCACACATGCAGCTTCTGAGAGGAGAGTGTTTTTTTTGTCAGGTCTGTGTTGGCTGTTTGGTTGTTTAGGGTTTAACGTCCTTTTCCTTCACGTAAGGGTGATATCTTGGATGCTGACCTAACTCGCCAACTCCAGTGGCATTCCTCCCAGGTCGTTGGTGGAATCCACGGGTGGGTGGGTGTCTGGGGGTTTAACGTCCTTTTCCACCACATAGGGTGATATCAAAGACGGGGCAACGATGAAAAAGCCAGCACAAGTATTTGGCCCCAGCCGGGATCGAACTCCCGACCCGAGCATTAGAAGTCAATCCACGGAGGGCTCGGAAGCTGGGGCATTAAAAAAAAAAAAAAAAAAACTAGAGAGGCAGAAGCCTCCATGGCTCCCTTGTGACACAGGTCAAGGTCATTCACAAAAGTATGTTTGTAGAGCTCTTATCACTATCCAGTATCATGCTAAGTGATGTGTCTGGCGCTCTGAGTTCCTGGCAATATTACAATTTTCCCCAAAACAGTTTGTACAGCCTTGACCTTTGGTCAAAGTCATTCAAAAGAGATCTCATCAATGTCTATCATCATGCCAAGTTTGATGCCTCTAGCATTTGTAGTTCCTCCGAAAACAGTAATGTTAAAATTCACAACAGACAGCTTTAATGACCTTGACCTTCAGTCAAGGTCATTCAGAAAGGTAGGTCTCATTGCTGTCTATCATCACGCCTCATTTGGTGCCTCTACTGTTTGTTGTTTTGAAGAAAATGCCAAGGTTAAAGTTTCCACACAAAAAAACCGCTTGCATGACCTTGACCTTGACTAAAAGTCACTGAACACAGGTATGTCTGTAAAGGTGCTGCCAATGTCAATCATCGCACATAGTTTGATGCTTCTGATTCTTCTAGATACTGATAAAATGCAAATGTAAAATTTCCGAACACTGTTTCAATGACCTTGACCTTCAGTCAAGGTCATTTAAGATGGTATGTGTGCATAGGTCTTATCACTGTCTATCAGCATGCCAGGTTTGGCACCTCTGCTGTTCATTGTTTCTGAGAAAATGCCAATGTTAAGGTTTCACAAAACTATCTTGTACGGCCTTGACCTTGACAGAAGGTCACTGACTACATGTATATAGATTGTAAAGTTCTTATCAATGTCTATCATCATGCAAAGTTTAAAACCTCTGGCATTTGTACATTACGAGAAAATGCCAATGTAAAATTTTCAAACAGAGAGCTTTAGTGACCTTGACCTTGGGTCAAGGTCATTCAAAATGATATGTTTTGAAAGGTCTTGTGCTAGTCTATCAGCATGCCAAGTTTGGTGCCTCTACTGTTTGTAGATTCTGAGAAAATGACAACGTTAAAGTTTTCTGCACACGCGCGCACACACACACACACACACACACACACACACACACACACACACACACACACACACACACACACACACACACACACACACACAGACAGACAGACAGACGACGGAGGGTTAATACATAGACTCCCATTGTTACACAAGGGAGCCAAAAAGCATGGTGATGAGGATGATGGTATGATGATGCTATGATGATCCATGTGGTTCGAGACTGCGTGACGTTTTCTGACAAAGCTTTCATCAGCTTCATAACATCCGGAGAGTGCTATTACAAATCAAATGGATGCAATATTCAGTGTTCTCGAAGCATCCGCTGTTACCAAATCAACGCGCACGCGCATCAGTTAAAGACACTATCATTATTATGCTTTTTATTACCACGCACACATATTGTGTCACTCTGGTGATATTATCTGTTCATGCGCATGGTCAGTGAAACATGAACCCCTCATATGCGTGACGCAGCCGACCAAAAGACAGCCGCTGTACACTCGAACTGAACTGCGTCAGTTGTACAGTGCGTTTGGAAATTCCATAGCCAACGATTTTCGACAATAACTTTTTATGGAGCCAGTTTCTTTTTCTTCTTCGTCGAACGCTGTGTGGTGACGCCTGCAGCTCTAGTGAATGTTACAGTTCTCAGATGAATGTTACGGGTCTCCGATGAATGTTACGGGTCTCCGATGAATGTTACAGACCCCCCGATGAATGTTGCAGTTGTCAGATGAATGTTACGGGTCTCGGATGAATGTTACAGGTTTCCGATGAATGTTACAGGTTTCCGATGAATGTTACAGGTTTCCGGTGAATGTTACAGTCCTCCGATGACCGTGATAGTCCTCTGATGAATGTGATAGTTATCTGATGGATGTCGATCATAGTCCTTTGCTGAATGTTAAAAAACAGGGTGGGTGTAGGTGTTTGGGGGTTTAACGTCCTTTTCCACCTGTTAAAAAACAAACAAAAGAAACAAACAAACAAAAAACAAAAAAAACAGTCACTTTCGAAGCGCTGACTCTGTCTGCAAATGAAGCGATGGCTCATTTCAATATTGCGGTCGCGTTTAAAAGTTTGCGACTTTTAATATTGAAGCAATCAGGTGTTGACTAAGAACTCCGAGCTACTTTTCGTGCGTTAGACCCGGCCGGCGCCGCTCAGCTATAAAGACATGCAAGCCTAACATTATCTACGCATTCTATCCTCGCAGTGCTTGCTCTGTCCCTCCGCTATGAACGGAGACAGAAAACTTCCAAGGACAGAGATGTCACGCATTCTGCAAACAAATTTCGCCAACATTGCTGTATGTTAGTCTGACGCGCACATAGTTAATGTTCTGACCGTGATGTGTGTCACCATGCTCTCAGTGTATGTTATTAATCTAAATCTGTTTGTGTCGTTTCAGTTGAAGTGTTTCTAGATGTCTTTTGTCGTGTGTGTTATGGTGCATGTTTGATTAATTGAACTACTTCACGGCTGCTCAAAAGAATGCATTAGGATACTTGAAGATTCCTTCGAGTGTCTCTAGTTGTCTTTTGTCATGTCAGTGGTGCATGGGTTTTCGTTGATTAACTGAATTAAAGTGGCTGGTTCCAGCTGACATACATGACATGTATATTTGTTAATCAAAGTGTCATGGTTGTGTTACATATGATTGCCTGCATGATTCCAACGATTCAAGGAGCTTCGGTTGAATCAGAGATCTAGACTGACAAGGAATACGCTTTCCTTCGAAAGCGGATAGCAGACGACTGCAGTGACTAGACTCGCTTCAGCTTTCTGTCACATTTTTTTTTGTTTGATAGCGTTGAACCGTCTTTCAAGTACGCAGTGTGTTTTCTGTCTTCAAAACTTTAACACATTTCCTAGACCTAGGTAGCCGTCTCAGCTTTACTAAGTTACCGGCTTCCCCGATATCTCTCTCTCTCTCTCTCTCTATATATATATATATATGTTGAATTCTGAATTCATTTTTGGGACAGCCCACAAACCCCCTTCCTCTGGTCTCGACCCTGAGCCCCCCCCCCCTACCAACACACCCACCCAAACACCACCACCACCCTCCTCAATGCCACCCTTGGCCGCGAAAATAGTCCGAGTCTTATACTGCACGCGCCTCTATCTCATCATGGTGGTGACGTCACAGTCGAAGGGAGCTCTAAATAGTCTTTGCTGCACCAGGGCCCCAAAACTCCCCCCCCCCCACCGCCCCCCCCCCCAGTCACTCTGGCCTGCGGCCACAAACTCTGACCAAAAATCAGTAAAAGGCTGGAGCGGCCAACGATAACAATTATATTTAGCCCGGCGCCGACGGGGCAAAACTGAACCTGCAAAATATGGCGAACCCCCGCTGTACAACTCGTGAGGTATTCACAAAATCAATCCGGCGACAGACTGAAAGTGGCGGACTCACTGTATGTGCGAAAGTCACCACGGCAGGACAGAGCAGACAATGATCTGACAATCAGTCACTGACCACCGACTGATGTCGGCCTTTAAGCCGCGGAACTTGTGGAACGGCTCCCTGCTTGCTGTCTTTCCACAGTTGTGCAATGTGTTACACGCCCCCTACTAATTACAGGAAACGCCGGAATCATCGGAAACACCAGCAAAAACAGTACGATATAACGCAAAATAAAGACCGACAGTGATTCCTAAATATAATCTCGGGAATGTGCGAATGTCAGCTTTGCAGGTTGTATCGTTGATCTCAGCGTGATCGGTCTCGCCATTGTCTCAAATATAGGTATCCGTGTAACGTGTGACCGTGGCCATGGCTAGTCACAGTAGGTGATCATTTTGGGCTTCAGTCATTTGTCGAATGGTGACGATCGGAAGGCTTGATTTTGATCATAATGGCCATGTATAGTCCAGCGATTTTTATACACTGGTTAAGAAAGGATAATCTAGCAGTCATTTCGATCGAGGTGTGAACTAAGGAACCCGTTACAATCTGCATGTGTACTCATTTCATCATTTGTGCAGAACTACTAATATCAGTCTATATTTGTTACACACGGCAAAAATGGCTTGTACTGAATCAGATCTTATATAAAAAAAAAATCTCCGTCAGTTTACAGCCGGAAAACCTCCCAGCATTGTCGTTTCCCAAAAACTGAGGCAAACTGGAAAACTGAAAAAAAACAAACCCAACCAGATCGAACAATTAGACACTAGCAACTCAAGGTGACACTGGAGCACTGACGTGCACGCACCATCCTTGACAACTGAATACACAGCCGTACTTGTTTGTTTGTGTGCTTTCCTTTGCGGGGGAAAAGCATGTTGTAGCGGCGCATTTCACATGAGACTGAAAACACATGTTCGCTGCCAGTTTCACTTAGTCGGTTCGCCCAGACTGACTGGATCACTCCCATAGTGTAACATCAGCCGGGCCTTAACTTGGGGCTGTGGCTTTTCCCTCTAGTGCCGTAACGTTCTGACACTGCTAAGATTGCATCACTACGCAGTTGTACCCTGGCATACATTCACTGTATCTGAATAGCAGTCAAATTAGAGATGGTCGACAGCAACATGCCACTGGTCGATAGCTGACAGTGACTGAAACGTCTCGATCGTGAGAATTAACATCCGGAGTAGGCCCTAACACTGATCCGGCGTGTAAATAGTTTTCCGAAGGTCGCCGCCGCCGACGCCGTGGCTCGGCGGAATAATTATGGAAAATTCCTATCGATCATTATTTTTACACAAAAAAAGCAAAACCTTGTTCTTGCCAGCGGCCGGGCAAGAATTAACAGCCAGCGGAAATTTCCCAGGCACGATCGGACAAGTTGTTTACTGCGCTGGTCGGTTACTGATTATATCAGCGAACTCAGTTGCTGCGCATCTCCGGCACTGATCTGACATCCACTGAGATGTCGTCTGCAGGCGGTCTTTTGACGAATCAGCCTTGAACCAGTATCAAAAAATGACTGAAACGTCCGCGACCGCCATATTATTAAATATTCTATTAATTATTTTGTAACTTTGGGAGCATTTACGGTGAGTCAGTGAATCAGTGAAATTTGTCCGCATCAGTCACTCTGGCGACAGATTGTAGGGCGCCAAATGCACTTGACGAGGAAAGGGATGCCCTGACCAGATGTTCTGATGCATTTTAAAAATGTATTCATTTAATTTTTGTTGTTTTTTTTGTACACGCAAAATACACAAAACCATACCATTTTCACCAAACATCTAGCCAGGGTTCTGACTGACTGACGGACAGACCGTGAGTACACTGAAAACTGCACTTTTCTGACAAAACTGAATACTAGTATAGAAGTTTAGTTTAGCTTCAAGGTGTTTTGTTTTTGTTTTTTTGCTTTTTGGTTCAAGTTTGGTACAGTCTGTGTCATAGTCAGTATCTCAGTGCAGACGGTGTCAATCTCTGATGGCAGTCGTCGCGCGTCCGCATACTAGTAAGACTCCATATATTTCAAGTCAGTCAGTGCCGGCTCAGTGTGCACACAAAAGACATTATCAGTCAAAGGCACAACTTTAGTGCTGCTTATGCGACTGTTTCATATAACTATCAAAATATATCTTGAATCTTTACGTATCCATTAAAACCCCCAGTAACCGGCGGCTACCGTGATCAGTATCAGCGTGCGGCTCTACTGAGTAATTTCTATTATCACTTGAAGTTTCTTTTAAGGTTATGGCTGAGCGGTATAGACTGATGTGGAACCTCAGGCTGTTCCAAAGGTTATCATAAGGATGGGGTCGTCGGAAAGTGCGTCTTGAAACACGGCTGCCAAACCGCTGAATGATATATACTGGTCAAAAAAGTCAAGGACCACCTTCAAATCTACATGCTGTTTTTAAATGGTCATATTTGAAAAAAAGTGTTAATACAGATGAACCAAACTCCGCAGCTGTGTTAACAAGAAGTCAGATGCTGCTGCGAAAGCAACAAATCAGTCTTCAGTGCACATCCACCGTCTGTGACTTCCGTTACCGGCATCGGGCCGGATGCTTAATTATTCAGCAAAATGCCAAAAAATCAATCAAAATTAACTCACACAAACGCGCAAAAGCATGCTGTGAACATAATGATGACATGGGTTTGGCTTTGATTTCTGCTCATTTGTTTCCCTTTGCAAGCTGGCATGGTTCCCTAATATGGCGCATGGCAACATGCTGCCTGTCAGCTGAGTCGTGAATCGCGGGCGGTGCAGATAAAGGCCCGGGCGGTGAACGTTTCAGTGTGTGGCGTCACGATGGCGTGACAGTCCATGAAGATGCTTGGGGACCGTGACTGGTTGTGTCCAAGTCAGTCATAACCGGCTGGGCCACGACAACGTTTCCTGGCAACCGGAAGTGTCAAGGAGCCACCATACCATATTGGCAAAAAAAAAAAAAAAAAACCCCAAAAAACGACTACAGACAGGGAAGACTGTTTCGTCTGATTTCCCGCCAAGCTCAGAGAACAACCGTAACTTGACCACGGAAAACCACTCCAGCACTGAGGCAGCTTAGGTGCTCACCAATGCCAGCATCAGTATAGCCAGTCAGACTTTTGGAACCGTTTACACTGACGACGTCAAGCTCAAGTTCCGCCGACGGTCACCCCGCTGTGGTTCACTGAAGACTCGACTGACGCGGCCGCTCACTCAGTCGACTCAGTGACTGACTGACCTGGTGAAGATCTATGTTTGGCCCGTGGCCGGACCAGGCAGCAGACTCAGTCGGAGTTTGACATGAAATTATTAATGTTCACGGCCGACTGACGATCCCAGCCGGCGTCACTCTGCCAGTGAACCTCACAACGACTGTATGACTAATCTGGAGATGGTCAAGTTGTGCCAAAGAAAAGACTTTATAAGGGACGTCTGTAACAGCTGGTGTTGCTGCTTCATCTGGAGTAGCAGGGTACGTCAGTATACTGTGACCCTCCAGGATGTGCTGAGGACTCTGGGTGGCTCTATCGACGTCAGTCACTGCACTGTATTAAATGCCTGTCTTGGAGACTGACACCACTCGATACTGACACTTTTTTCAGTGATGACTTCCCTTGCATTGAGTATCATGTGAATTTAAAAATTCCACCCACTGAGTCAGGGTCGTCTTGTTGAACAATGATGGCTTCTCAACGGTTCAGTCATGGACGAAACTTAGTTCTGTGACACTTTTGTGAAAATTTCAGAAAATTTGAATGATTATTTGCTAAGTTGTGCATGTTTTTGCAAGTGGTCCTTGACTTTTTTTTTGTTAGCAGTGTACCTTTTTTTTCTCACAAGTACGTGAGCCTGATGCTGGCGCTTCATGAATAATACCAGCGAGGTGACGCACTAGCGATGGCGGGGAGTGACAGCTCGGCTTCTATCCCACAATCCCTCGCAAACCCATGCGTATTTTTAGGGTTTGCTCGTTGATCGATCGGCAGAAGGGGCAGAAGTAGGCTAGCTGTGTTTGGTGAACAACACAGGCCTGTCTCATCCAGTATTGTGCCGTTCGAAGCCTCCAACAGTGAACAGTTTACACGATCACCAAACGTGAGTATTTACCGTGTTTTTTTTACATCTGCCTCAAGGTGTCCAGGCTGGTAAGCTTATAGCGAAGACTCCCCGTTCACAGATTTACATCGTCTGCTAGTTTACCGTGGGCGAAAAATAGGTCAACGAAAAAGTAAGACATTTTCTGGACGGTGCTCGGTTCCGTTGTACTTGTTTGTCCTGTGTCAGCTAACCACGGTCAGATTTGCTTCCGATTATTAACTGTTCACCAGCCTTTAGTTTTGTACTTTATTTTGGTGTTTTCTTTTTTTTTATATCAGGGCAGACTTGACCATGTACACTTTCTGCGAAAAGTGCACACGCAGTGTTTCGCGAGATGTAGGGCAATGTAAGTTCGCATTTGCGTCATCAGATCCATTCATTATATATGGAGCGAGGCACCGTCGACTGTATGTCATTTATTATGTTTAACACGAAGTATCAGTCGGTGAGGTTCGTACGTGAGAGAAGTACAAACGTCGAGCCATATATTGGAATGTTTACTGGCATTCGTTTTTTCCGCTGCTGAGAGAACCTGAACATTTTTGCTGGCAAGGCCACCGCCAGGTGACGATAAGAAGTTGTACTTACGGCTATAGTGTCTGACCTGAATTCACCTGGTTACTACAGACTGTGCATTCCTACCCAGCTAGAGACAGATGTTTATGTTTGCACAGAGCGAACGCTACCAGAGGGTACAAATGAGTAATTGCCGGTAGAATATTTTGTGCAAACCCACCTTCAGTATTGTCAGTTCTCGCTCCAGTATTGAGAATAGTTTTGCACAAAGACACTGACACACACATTAGTTGTTTTTATTGTAGACTCATGTGATTTCCTCTGTCAGAAACATTAATTATGCTCAGAAAGTGTAAATTTCATGGATTTTGTTTGAGAACATTTGACATGTAGTTAATCCTCTGCGCACGGCTGTGTTTGATTTCTTAATTAAAAAAGAAGAGAGAAAAAAAGGCTGAAATAGTGTTTATAATTAAGTATTTGAACTCAAAACAATGTTTGCTTTTGGACTAAAGACTCATAACCTTTTTTTTATTTTTTATTTACATGTAATGCATTGATGAGATTTAAAAATAAAAATTAAAAAAGATATGTTCAAGACGCAATGTGCCTTCCACCATGGTAAAATTTGGACAAAATTTTCTGTGTTTACTGCATGCTCACAGCACTTTTGGGGAAGGGGAGGAAAAAAATGAGAACTGAAAGTAGAGATGTGTCTTGAGGTTCTGCTTGATTGTCGCCAAACCTGACTTGAAGTGAGCTGGCAAGTTGTTCCGGAGGGAAGGAGCTGCACTCTTGAAAACGTGCCCAAACCAGCGTCTAAAAGCTGTTTCTGTTCCCAGATGGAAAATTGTTGACGTTGGGCACCTCCCATCGTGCAGACCAACCTTCGGTGTGCTTCTGAGGGACGAGTTATCCCAGAATGCCGCACGGTGCCATTCCGTTCCCCTTTGGGGATTGTCGCATCTGCAATGACAAGGCAACGGGTGTACACTACGGCGTGGCCACCTGCGAAGGGTGTAAAGTAAGTGAGACTGTTTAACCAGTCCTCCATTTTGATAGATTACAGGCTGCCACAATAAACATAGCATTGTGGTCTACCGTTTTCTAGAAAAAGGGCCTATGTGCCTATCAGATCCATAGCACTCAGGCCCTTTTTCCAGATAAGTATGGGCAAGCCAGGATGGTCGAGTGGTAGAGCATTGGACTTCCCAGTGCTCAGGTCACGAGTTCGATTTCTGACCTGGCCTTTTTCTTCTTGTCCCGTTTTTGATATCACCCTTATGCATGCTTATGTGGTGGAAAAGGAGATGAAACCCTCGAGACATCCACTTACACCCACACGGATAATGGCTGTGGTCTTGCCCAGCCTCGCAAGTGTCCTGATATTTTTGTTGATGTTGGCGTTACTCGGCAGAACCTTCCTGCGTTTTAGGATTGATCCACTGTTGATAGAGAGCGACTGCTATACGTTATCCTAGGAGTTTACATGCTAACATAGGATTTCACCTCAGTTGCCGAAGACTGGCAGTTAATTGTTCCACTAGGACAGTAGAAGATCACCATGGCAAGACAAATCCCCAAAGACAATCCCCGAATAACTACAATACATGTAGCAATAACAACATGTGGCTGTAGCCTCATCTGTGGCCAGTGGCAGTTAGGAGCCTTCGGACACAGTGACTGCGTTGATGATAATCATCATGTAGCACACATGACATTTTTTTTTTATTAAAGGGCACAGATGATACACAGGTGTGCAAACACTTTATTGGTCAAAATATATGTACATGTAAACTGATGTTTGCTTGTGGTTAGACTACATTGCTGTCACGGGGCTGTCACGGAGCATTTACTACATGTATTGGCGAGTTTTTTTTTCTCCATTGTTGGGGGGGGGGGGGGGGGGGGGGGATGGATGGATGCATCGCAGTTTACAGCTAAACCTGTTACCAGTGTGTCATCATACTGATATACGCAGGGGTGGCAGATTTCCGATTCAGATCGGATTTCCGACTTTAAATTTCACATAAACCCAGATTTCCGATTTGGCAGGAAATCGTACTTTTTTTTTGTTTGTTTGTTCTGATTTGTCGTTAGGTGGAGCTTTTCAATTTTTCTGGCTTTCCTTGGATTCAGATTTTGAGGGTCAATTTTCAGGCTTTTTGTCTCTGAGAAAGTGGCAGCCCTGTACATGTATCTTGCCTGTAAAAACTGGCAGTTGTGGCTTTTTAGATTTGGTAAAACATCTTGAAGTGGTTTCAGATTTGTACGTCCCGTGTTGCTAGCACCCCAGTATACTGTAGTATAGCAGGACTTCATATCCATCAAGCCTGAAAATCTTCCACCTTTTGGCGGATATTGACCTTTGGCTAAAAATCCCCCCCCCCCCAAAAAAAAAGTGTTTCCTCCACTGAAGCACTTAAAATCATTCCAGAACACACCAAGTTGCAAAGACTTAAATCTCATTCTGAACTTTTTCTTTTTAAAACAAGTGTTTCCTCCAGTGAAGCACCTGAAATCAATCCAAAATGCTCCAAATTGCAGTGTGCGTTTCCTCCTCTAAAGCATTTAGAATCATGCCAAAACACATGAAATTGCACAGGTTTCAGTATAAATTTTTTTTTAAAATTGGGGGAAGGGGGGGGTGCATGTCCCGTGACCCAAAACGTGGCTTTGTCACTTCGTCACTAAATCCTACACATTTTTCCTCCGTTTGGATCATGGAACATTATAAGCCACGTAAAACTGTGTGTAAATGTGATGTGCACTGGTGTCACGTGCAGGGATTCTACAAGCGCAGCATTCCAAAGGGAGACAAGTATAGGTGTTATTTTGGCGGCAAGTGTGTCATCTCACCTGAAAATCGCAACCGCTGCAAAGCTTGCCGATTCCGCAAATGCCTTGAACAGGGCATGGCTGTGGATGGTAAGTTCTGGACTCTGTTTGAAAGGTTTAAACATGTATTTTCATTTTACATTTCACTGAAGTGACGTTTGAGAAAGTATGACAGTCAAAATGTGTGTGGTAGTGAGTGTGTGTGTAGCAGGGGTTGTGTGTCATGCTTGCGACCACACACGCGCGTTAGTGAAGTTCAGTGCACTGCGCTACTGAACGGCCATCACCACTGTCACGGTGATAAAGCATACTGTAACAATGTACCCAAAAGGGTTGCCCTTTCTTTTAGGAAGTAACTGGACCCCTGTTCACCTTTTTTTTTTTCTTTTTTTTTTTTTTGCAGCTGTCAAGATGGGACGCATCCCTAAAGTGGAGAAAGAGAGAGCCTTGGAGCAAGCTGCAGCAGAAAGACACGGGGTAGGGGAGATGTTGCTGCACGATGAGAGTAACGCTGGCTGTAAACCCGACAAGTTTACCAGCCCAGCTCCGCAGCAGGGCGACCGAAAGAGTTGTCCACTAAAGAGAAGCAGCGGCAGTATGGAAATCAGCGGGACCAATCGTCCTGCAGGTGTTGTTGAGAAAAACAAGGGCAGCCCAGGTGAACCTCAAGCCAAGAGAGCAGCAGCAGGAGGAAGCTTGGGTGCAGGCGCACCCGGTTTCTCACCATTACATGGCCGCAGTGAAGATTCACTTCAGGGTATGGAGAGTGTGGTCACTCACGGTGGACAAGGACATCAGCAGCACATGGCGTTGTACTCTTCTCACCCACCGCGGGGGTCACGTATTCCACAGTCTTATTCGCCACAAGATCCCACTGGATTCAGCCACCAAGTGGATCGTGGCAACAGCAGTCCTGTCGGTAATTCTCATTTGGACAGTGGCTGCAGAATCAGTAATGAGGGGTACCTGAACGGTTCTGCCGCCCTCACAAATGGCATGGACTCTGACGGCAGCCTGAGTGGAGGTGACTGCTGGTCAGGTGCTAATAATACGCGCACCAGCACAGGTTTGGATGGTGGTGTTGGTATCGGCGTTTGCACCAGCGCTGAACAAAATCCTAACAACAGCCACCATCACTACACAGGCGTCAGCAGCCCAGACACCGGCTATCGTTTCAGCAGAAGCAGCAGCAGCAGCAGCCCGCAAATGAATGGTTGCACCAGCATGCAAGCACCTGACAGAAAAAGCTTGAGCCCGAATGCTGACTGCGCTCCAGTGATGATCAAGACTGAAACTGACACAGAAAATCCTGGGCAGACGATCAGTGGTGACGCTGGTTGCCAGGCTGGCGGAGCCCAGCGCAGCGCTTACAGTCCTGGGCTTATCAAGATGCTGTTCAACCAAGTCATGCAGTCTGAAAACTCCAACCAGAGGGAAAAAATGATGAAGAAACTGGCCCGCAGCTGCTCACAGGAAGGTCTCAGCTCGCGTCTAGAGCTCTTGCAGTCCGTGGTCACCATGGGCAGTTCTGTTTTGCCTGCAGATGCTGCTTTGCATGAAAACGTTTGTTCGTCACAGGGTTCCTCTTTGCGTGGATCTCCTCCTAGCTGCGGCTACAATAACCTCTCCTTGACCACACACAGCGGTATGAGCGTCGCACCAGAATTGCAAGCACTCACCACTTACGCAAAGCCTGTAGTTTCTCTGACGGCCAGCACTGCCAGCGGCTATCCAGTGGGTTCTGTAGGACAGGGTGAGGTGTTTGGTCAGCAGGAAGCAAACCAGGGACACGGACAGGAATTTTCAGGTGCCTTGTACAATGATGGTGGATCCCCAGGAGGGTTGCCACAACACCATTTGCAGGTATCGTCAGAAATAGCTCAGCTCCGTCAAACTGGCAGCAACAACCTCAGCCGAATACCGGGTCACGCGTTGCCTGCTAACGGCGCATCTCATGCTGCCTTTGGTCATCACTCTTTCTCAGACATTCCGTCAGGTCAGCAGTTCCACAGTCCTCCCAACCAAATGTTCCAGAACGGCCCTGGTGGTGCCACTAGGGTGTACGCAGCAAATGCCATGCACAACCAGCAGGAGGGCTCTTTCAGAGAGGAGCACTTGTACATGGGAGTCCAAAGCGGTGCCTTAAAATCACCCAGCGACGACTTCGCCCATGTGGCTTCACATTTCAGCGGCATCGGCCACCAGCCCGAACAAGCGTCTGAAGTAACGCGACCCAGTTCTTTGGACAGTTCCGGGCCGCCCTCTGTCCATGAGTACACACATTTCCGCAGCCCCGACTTGCCCGCCACACAGATCATGGATCAGCTCAGCATACCTATCTCAGCCTCAAAAGAGTACATTGATCTGAACTCCCTGTGCAAGGAAGATCAGTCCCGTGACAAAGATGAGGTGCTGTCCTATGATGGCCTTAGCTCCGTCTCCAGCAGCGATAACATTCAGATGTCTGGCTCGCTGCCAGAAGATCTTGATGTGGAGCTGGACGAGACAGTACAGACACTGGAGAACAGCATCTACACCCACTTTGGTTTGGGCTTGAAAATCAAGCAGAGGGAGTTGTACTACCAGAAAAAGGTATGGGTTTCATGAAAGCACTTTTTGGCTTCTTCTTCTTATCCTTGTTGAAATGAAAGAAAGGTTAAAAACTGCCAAAGGAAGTCCCCCCCCCCCCCCAAAAAAAAAAACAAAACAAAAAAACCAAAACACCCCCCCCCCCCCCCAAAAAAAAAAACAAACAAACAACAAAAACAAACCCAAAAAACCAAAACAAAACAAAAACAAGGTTTCCTTCTCTGAAGCTCGTAAAATCATGCCAAAACACACCAACCTAGAATTTAGTACATGTGTAAGGGGGTAGAAAGTTCTGAGTTTATCCCAGTCAGGTATACGTGTGGATCC
This sequence comes from Batillaria attramentaria, assembly GCA_018292915.2. Classification (NCBI taxonomy): domain Eukaryota; kingdom Metazoa; phylum Mollusca; class Gastropoda; family Batillariidae; genus Batillaria; species Batillaria attramentaria. The sequence continues at coordinate 50,202 of JACVVK020000356.1, forward strand.
TGTGGAAAGTGTTTCCTTCTCTGAAGCATGTAAAATCATGCCAAAACACACCAACCTGCACAGAATTTAGTACATGTGTAAGGGGGTAGAAAGTTCTGAGCTTATCCCAGTCAGATATACGTCCTTATTCGTGTGGATCCTGTGGAAAGTGTTTCCTTCTCTGAAGCATGTAAAATCATGCCAAAACACACCAACCTGCACAGAATTTAGTACATGTATAATTGTACAGCTTTTTCTCCTGAAAACGTGTTGCCTCCTTGGAGGCATTTAAAATCGTGCCAAAATGCAACAAACTGCACAAACTGTCAGTCAAATTCAGGGGATTACACCCCAGGCACCCTAAGCACAGCTCTTGGCTGTGTCAGTACATGTACTGTCACTTTGTCACTGGGTACTACACACATTTCCTTCTTTCTGATCATGGGCTGTTTTGAGCCCTGTCTACAAAATGTTCAGTAGCAACATTGAGTATTGAAGTCGGCATTGTATGTGCACACATTCCACCCACTGCTTGATCAATGTGTTGGTTAATTTTCTCTTTAAGCGTGAGACTGGATCGCCAGACCTGCCATGTCACCCCTTAGACAAACTGTGGGGAGTGCTTATGGAATCGGTCCAGATAAACAATCAGAATATCATCGGTGAGTTATCCAGGAACACCGCATGAACACAACACGTTCTGTTGGTATCTTTCTAGTGTTTTTGTTTGTTGTTTTTTGCGCCTCGTCATCAGCTCCAGTGGTATTCCTCCCAGGTCATGGGTGGAATCCACGGTCAGCTCAGAGGCTGGGGTAACTTCTGTTTTTTATTATGTGTGAGGATGAGGTTGGTGTGTGATGATGCTATGGAGGTCCGTGTCATTTGAGACTGCGTGACAGGGCTGCATTCCATGCATGTCATAAATATCCCGGTGTTATCCCAACATTTCTTCTGACAGCAGATTCAAAGTCGATTTTGAGATTCGAGTTGTATATATATAAACATAGTTTGTGTTTTTCCTCTATTACACCAACCCCCTCGACACATGAATTTTGGTATGCACCTGTCTGACACATTCTTAACCTATTCCCAACACATGCGTTGAGCACCCCCCAAAAAAAACAAAAACAAAAAAACAAAACAAAACAAAACAAAAAAACAACAACAAAAAAAACAAAACAACAAAAACAACAAACAAACGTGGTCTGATATTCTAGCTTTTGGAACAGCCAGGCCTAACATGAAGCTAACACACCTGTCACTCTCTTTTGAAAAAAAGAAAGAGAAACATCTTGCTAGAAGAATTCATCGCAACTAACTTGACTGCACCTGTCCAGCAAAACACAAGATGTTGCTTTGAAGCTGTCATCTGAGAATGACCTGGTAGTTCCTTTAAGTCAGGTTTGCTCTTTCCACAGCTGTTTGACTTACCTTATTGATGGTGTTCATGTTTGTGTTCCGTGCAGGGTTTTGCAAGAGTGTGCCAGGTTTCATGGATCTTGACCCTGCCGACCAAGAAGTCCTCCTGAAGCGTGCTTACTACGACATATGGATGGTACGTGTCTGTTTAGGAAAGAAAACTGTACGAGTAGAAGATAGCAAGTAGCACAGGTAATTCCAAGACTGGTGTAATGAGGACCAATTAATATACACAGGTGCTCTGCAGTTGATGTAGAACTTTTTCTCCCTAAAGAAACAAGTTGGTGAGTTAAAGAAACCAATGAAAGCTAAACCAGACACACTACCTATCCCTCTGCCCCCTTTTTAGAAAAAGAAAAGAAAAAGAGAAACAACAACAGCAAAAAAACAACAACAACTGAACATGAAAAAGAGCATTCCACCATCACCTCCAAAAAAAATCTCGTGGTCAAATGTGCTTATGTCAGAAATAAATTGTTTCTTTCTGTTCGCCTTTCACACACTTTGAGTTTGAATGACTTCACAAAACTCACTCACTCTCTGAGCAGTGAAGCAGGGACCGAGGAAGACACGTATTCATTTCTTTGTGTTTTTGTTTCAGTTGACGGCCAGCCAGTTCTTTCTGGACGGTGAATCCTACCTGTTCTTGCATGATGGGACATTTTACACTCGATGTCTCATGGAGCAGGTTATCGGCAAAGAGAACACACGCACACTTCACGTCTTCACGCAGCAGTTCAACGCACTCAGACTGTCACAGGTGGAAGTGGCCATTTTGTGCTGCATTCAGCTGACCGCTCCAGGCCACGGTGCGTATACGATTCTATTTGCATACCGATCGTTCCAAATCTCAGACTACTACGGCCACTTTCAATGTCTTTCAGGCATCAGTAATTTAACAGTAGTTCAGGCAACAGTTTACAGTGAAAAACGGAACATTTTTTAGTGTCCCCAGATTAGTAGGTGTCAAGTTTATAAAGAAGATGTCTCTGGAGCCTGTTGATTGGTCCTGTCATAAAATTAATTGTAACAACTGAATCTAGCATGAAAGAGATCGAGCTGCTCGTATAAGACTGCTTGGTGGTTTTATTACAAGAAAATTGTCAAAAGTTTTAAGTTCTAACAAAATGTAAATAAAGTAGAACAAGACAGCAAAATAAGTTACTGGGCATGTTTGCTGTATGTAATTCATTATCCGTATTTTCCGACTGTGCATTCACTTGTTGAATGCCAGACAGATGAGATAATGAAAATAGCACCGCGTATGAATGTGAAATGATAAAGCTGATTCTTGCATAGAGGCATAGATTTTCGGTCGATTTTGTAAGTATATGAGCCAGCGTTAATTAGTGTCGAAGTTACGAACAGTTCAAGAATTTACTGGTATGTGTTTCTCAGAAGCTTAAAATAACGCATGATAAGGATGTTTTTTATGATTAGGTTTTAAAAATGTCCATCGTCAATGTTACAGAATAATCAACGGATGGAAAGTGGAGTTTAGGGTGTAGGATAATCCTGATAATAAGAACAATTTCACTCATTTAACACAACACTGAGTTAGATAGAAGAGAACAGTCTTTTGATTAAAGAATCACATTTGGAAAGCTGGTTTTAAAGGAGCTTTCTTGATATACGTTGGAAATTTTCAAACAGACCTCCATGCAAATAATATAAAAGTTTTGACACCACCACCCCACCCCCAAAAAGACAGAGCAGGGTTTGCTTGCGTGATGTCAAGCCCTAACTAACTAACTAACTAACTAACTAACTAACTGAGCAGGGTTTAAAATCTGCCACCTTTTGGTGGATTTCCACCTTTGGCTAAAAAGTTTCCTTCCCTCAGAAAGTGTGTTTCTTAATTCCTACGAAGCATTAAAAAGCACCAAACTGCACAGGTTTCAGTTTGATTTAAAAAAAGAAAAAAGAAAAAGAAAGCCAGCGGAGTATGCCCCCGGACATTCATAGCGTAATGCAAATGCTTTGTAGGCAGATGCTGGTGTGTTTGCCATGTGGTCCCTACATGCTACACAATTTTCTTCCTTTTTGATCGTGCACCAGTTTACACCCTGAACGAGGGAAGAAAGAAAGGGGAAAAATAAAACACTTGCACCCATTCTTCTTTCAAGAGGGAAAATCAAAAAGCATGGAAAGACTAGTTTCCAGATATTCAAGACAGCTCCTTTACACATGTGCCTGAAAGATGCCTGTGAATGTGAAGTCTGAGATGGAAGCGCATGGGTGGTAATTAAACAATTGTTTCCCCACTGTTGCTCGCTGACTGGCATGTCTCTTACAGGGTTTGCATTCCCCTTGCATTCAGAAGGGCTATGTGGGGCTTTGGACCTTTCCAAGAAACGTTTCAGGTTAAAGGGAGATGCTGTGCACAGGATTTCAGTACATGGGCGCAGGGCTGGGGAGGACGAGTGGTCAGGTAGGGAAGAGGAGAACTGTCGGGCGACCATTTCGCTGCTGGTGAAACAAGTTACAAATAATATGAAATACTGAAAGAAAAAGAATGTCAAAAAGCAAGAGGTGTTGATCGGGTGATCAGCGAAACAAGACCACCATCACTCATTCATTCATTTGCAGTTCGAAACGCACGCACGTTATGAACTTGTGACGGGGCATGGCAAAACCAACTTCAGACCTGGCCAGACGAAAGGTTTCTGGGTCAGCAGATGCAAGGACTGAGTTCAAAAGTTTAAAAGATACCAGCACAGCGGCTATTTCTCTCTTGTTTTTACACCTGGAAGTGCAGTCTCCATATGGTGACAAACCTGACTTGTCGGGGCAGGGGGGGGGGGGGGGGGGGGGGGGGCTTACCTCCTCCAGACGGAGGATGTAGGTGGCGCTGGCCTGCGTTCTAAGTGTTTTCCCATGCTTCATCACAATTTTGCACGATTATTAATACATGATTATTATAAAATTGGTGCGACTGTCGCTGACACCCCCCCATCGCTGTCCCAACCAACAGAGTGACATTGTAGAAAACATGGACAAAAGCATACAGTCTGCATTTAGAAACATGACAGGTAACATTAGTGAACCCCAGAAGCACCAATGAATTTCATTTCGTTTCCGTCTCCCTTCACTTTGTTAGAGTTCTGCTGGTGGAACGAATAATTGTAGTATCATCATAACTACTTTTATAGCCTTCAGTGGTAGACCCACAAATTATCTGGCAATTTACAACCGGAGCGTTTGAAGGAACCAGAACGAAATGCAGTTTGTTGGTTCTTCTGAAGTTTTGATTGACATCAGACACAACACGCTGGTACGTATAAGATGTTTCCCTGGAATTTCTCATGGCCGAAACACGATGGCAGGTTTCTCTGTATAGGCTAGGTATTTCACACTCTTTTCGTTGCTTTACTGTGTGTAGACCAACCCAACCTGAAGAACCCACAGGAAATCCAGACGCTGAACTCGTATTACCTGGACCTGCTGGTGGCTGTTGTGACACATAACCACCCGGTCACGTGCAGCCGCGTCTTGGTCGACATCTTCCGCTTGATTCCGCTGCTTGCTGACATCAATCGACTACAGCGTGAGATCATCGCCAACTTCAGCATCAGCTCTCCCGTGTTTGAGGGTCAGGTAGACGAAGGTGAGTAATCAGCTGTGGGATAGACAGGGCGATTGGAACAAGAATAGTGTACAGTCCTTTTGCAGAAAAAAGGTTGCTTTTTTTCCTCCCCCAATTTCCAGAAAATGCACTTTCCTTGAATATTGTCAGAAGAAAAAGTGTGCTTGACTCAGGGACCTAACCTAATTCCATTTATGTTTCCGTCTGTCACCGTTATGTCTCCATCCTTGGGGTGATGAGTGAACCGTGACAAAAAAAACCCCCAAAAACAAAATACAAAATTCAATTCCAAAAAGGCCTCCGTCATGTCCCCCAGCACATTTTACATTGTAGTCAGCATCTCCGATATAGGGACATCTGAACGTGGCACACGCATGTCCACTACCCCTGCCATAACAGCAAAGCACGGGGTCTAGTAGAGGTGAACAAACTCACACTGAACCATTTTTACAGTATACTGAAGCACATTCCTTCATTTGTTTTCCAGGAACACTTCGATGACATTAATTTTTGTCTCTCTCTGGTTTTTTTTCCAGATTTAGGGGACGTAAAATTGGAGCCATCTGCAACAGCTGCAGTCGAATGATACTTCTTTGTCCTAAATAATCAAAATAATGTGAATGCTGTAATTATGTGTGTAGGTTATGTGTCTCACTGGTTTGTCTTGACTAGAATTGCTGTAAGTTATTGAAATTTTAGTTTCTGCAGGGCCGTGTTAGCTGCCACACTGTTATTTATCGTGTTCAACCTTTGTGCCATATTATTTACTGTGTTACTCATTGGCGTCTTGTTTGAGAAGAAAACTAAATGCCACATTTTTCCTTATGGACGAAGTGTGTGCAACACTTTTTATTTAAAATTGTTTATACTGAGGGTGGAACTGGCGCTGACCGTGAACATGTAAACAGGTACATATTATAAGTATTATAAGCTCAAATGTTTATGACCATAATTGTGTGATATACAACAATTCGACTGTGTAACAGTAAGGAGAAAAAGATAAAGTGTCCCAGCCATAGTAATATCAAGAGACACTGCTTTGCAAAAAAGTTGCTAGGGCGTACCATGCTGACATAATAATCTCGTTTTTTTTTTGTATTTGGAACTTAGTGCAATTTGATAGAAAACAATCAGGCGTCCGTTTAAGGCATTAATTATAGTTTGTGTCGGATGAATTTGTTTTCATCGTGAAATTTTCATTGACAGTGCCATTCCCCCCCCCCCCCCCCCCCACTTCATTGTCGGTTGACATAATGTGCCATTTTTGTGTCATTTTTGCACTTTTTCCATGATGGTAGATGTTGCCATAGTGACGTGCTAGTCTAGCAATGAAGACGTTTTCTGGGTGTTGAAGCTAACATTTTACACACCGCGGCTGAAAAAAAAACTTGCGCAATGAGTCCCACCATAATATTTAAGGTGTGATGGTGTCATTGAACACTGGCGAGAAAAAAATTGCATAAAAAGTGTTTTGTTGGTGTTGTTTCAAGAACTAGGAGTTCATAGAGAGAGACCACTAGGTCTGTAAATTGAAGGAAGGTGGAGATGATCTCGATCTTCAGCTGTGTTTGTTCTATTAATGATTAATCATATTTTTGGCCAAGACTGTCTTGACCGTTTTATGAATTCGTTGTGTATCTTCATAAATTATTAACAGGCAGTTAATACTGTATGTATCTGTTTCAATTATTATTCTGCTCGGTAAGCTTTGCTGTTTTTAGGACCAGAGATGTTCTCATTTTTCTTTTCTTTTCCTTTTTTTTGTTTTCCATTTTTGAGAGCAGTACAAAATGTCCATAAATGCGTCAAACACTACAGCTTTGGCACTGGTATTTAGAAAAGTATGTATGCCAACAGGGCTGTTTCTTAATGTCTGGTTTGCGTTAGTAGCTAGAATAACAACAATAATGTTGGAAATGTTGTGCCATCATTTAAAAAAAATGTGTATGAGTGCTGGTGAATCTTGCAGAGTTCTGTCGTACACTAGTGTGTGCTGCTGTTGTATTTTATGTTTATTGTGTCCTGGTTGTCATCGACTGTTGTGTGTGTTCTGTGAAAAAATGTCAATTGTTGCATGTTTATCAGGAAAACGAAAAACATGTGAAAGCATGTGTGTTAAGCGCCTAGAGTTACTGGCATGGGCGCTATACAAATTCCATATTATTGTTACTATCATCATGTGAAACAGCCTTAGATTTTGTTGATGATGTAGAATAATGACTGTTGTAAATAGTGATAATAATCATGAGAGTGATGTTGACATATTTCACGTGGTGTATAGAGGACAGAGTCAAGTATCACACACACTTCACTTCCACTTCTAAAAGAAAACACATGTTGTTTATTGTGTGCATTTACTCTGTACATGTAATGATTCAGTTACTAGATTGAATTTAAAGTGCCTCTGATGGAAGAGCTAATATATTTTTGGGGGGTGGGGTGGGGGTTGGAGGTGGGATAAGGATGGGGAGGAGATGGGGGGGGGGGGGGGGGGGCTGCTGAAAATGGCAAAATTGGACCAAGCTATGGTTAATTAATATATAGATGTATCCGACCGTCTACTCATCAGTGTAGAGATGTGTGCTTTTAAATGGCCGTTCAGCTCTGGAGCCAGCTAGTGTACTGTCCACCTCTTGAGCTCAGTGTCAGATCATTCAAAGGGGACGTCATTATACATACCAGTCTGCTGTGAAACTATTGTATCCTTTTGGCCACAGCTTTGTGTTGTCAGAGGTTAATTGCGTAGTCAATAAGGCTGTATATACTAGTCCCCAGTGAAACTGTTGCATCCTTTTGGGCCTAACTTTTGTATTGTCAGAAGTTATTTGTGTCAGGTATCGGCCAGTATACAGTGTTCGGGTCGTTAATCAAATAGCTGTGAGACGCATGAGGATCACTGACTGCGGTCTAGGGGTGAATGATATTATTTCAGGCATGACGATGCATGTGTAATTTCATGCTGATGGCAATTTGGTGCACTGGAAACACTGCACGCAGCAAAGTCAGTGTGCTGGCAATGTCTCATGTTTCATTTTCCCACAGTGTTCGTACTGCAAGGGCACTTGGTGCATGCGTCATGAATACAAAGAATATTTGATATTTATTTTTGTTGAAGCGTTCAATCATTGTTTTCTCTCTAGGATTTGTTGTTGGGCAGTTCATAATGTTTGTTGAAATGTTATGAAGAGGTGGTAATTGATAGCAGTGTAATATGCCTAACTAGATGCGTATGTTGTTAATTTTATTCACAACTTATGGTGACCGGAATTATACTCCATAGAATGCTTGCATAATTTGGATTCTAATCGAACTGGCAGTCCCCTGCACTGATCTCTTTTTACTGCGCCATAATAATTATATTACAAAAATAATATTGTGAACTTGGATACATGCTGCGCTTGAAGTGCTGGCAATTAAACCCAGCACGCACGCTCGCATCAATCATGTACATTTCCTTTCGCGCTGGACATCAGCACATTACAGTCGTGTTGCATGAAGGGTCAGTTCAACCATTGGGAATTGAGGACTGGGGTTTCCAAAGTAGGTAGAGAGGGAGGAAGTTGGAGCACCCGGACAGAACCTCCCACAACTGGCTTCATTGAACATGTATTATCAATGTAAGGTGATGGCAAAGAATATCTTTTGCTGTTGTTATTGTAGCCATGTTTGACAGTTTTTGGGGGGGGGGTTGTTTGCCACTGGTAGTTGACAGACACACGCGCGCGTGCAAATTACACGATCACCATTACATATCATGTTTTGCATATATACATCATGATGATTTGAAAATTTTTGACCAGTTTATTATTACGATCAGCTGTGCTGCGTTTGATATATGCTTGTTAACAGATGAATCCTCGAAACGCGTCCTTATGCGAAGCTCACAGATTATCACAGATGTTTACGACGTGTCACAAGCTGTCTTTGAGTGATATGAGTTTTGACTGGCAGCTATAGTAGAGCTTGTTTGATCTTGTTGCTGTGTGTGAGTGAATGTTGACGCCTGTGCTGTTTGTCGAACTTGCCACTTCGTTCACACCTCCTTTGGGAGTGGTTTCACAAATGCAGCTGCATACTTTCGGCTTGTGCTTGCAGGAATTGCGTGAAAGGCAGCATACAGAGAATATGTTGCTAGCTGCACAATGGGTTCGTATCATCATATTTGGCTGACCGGTACTTTAGACTTCTGGTAGGTTAAATATATATATTTAGAATCCGGTCAGCAGCGTATTGAGTTTTCATTCCATAAAGTAAGGGCGAGTCTTTCAGTTGTGTACTGCGAGTGAACGGAAAGCTGGCCACTGAGTCAGTTCATTGTTGTCATGGATGAATGATTATTTGCTGTTTGTGTTTCTGTTCGCTCCTCTGTCTTAAGTGTTGTACACAGACGTGTGTATGAATCTGTAGGTAAAAATACATATATGTACATGTGAATGTTTTTATGAGACTGTGTGTGATGTAGTGCCATATTAACATCTACGCCTGATGGTTTGGATGAAATTCAGTGCAGTTTCTTGAAGTGTTCGTTTTAGTGTGTGCAGATGTAAGCTGTTTTAAGAACGGACATTTGAATCCACCCCGAGTGTTATAATTCTTGTCTGATATTTCTGTCTGTATGCGTCTTGTAGCAAGGGAAATGCAGGATGCTAATTACTCCCGCCCCCCACCCACCCCCCACCACCATTTTTACGGCGCCATGCATTTTTCTTTCACAACATTTATGTTGTTTACTTGCTTTTTATTCCAAGTAACATGGGAGACTCAGTCAGCCGTTCCAAGGTTGTGAATATATAAAGCTTCCATGATTAGTACGAGTAGTCTACGGCGAAAGACTAACCCCAAGATGGTTCGATGGCGGCTCGGTAGCTACACAAACAATCGAACCATCTCGGGGATAGTCTTTCGCTGTAAACCACTGGAACTAATCATGTAAGCTCTTTATACCATGAGCATTTTCTTTTCTCTTGGAAAATCCAATTTAGTGATCCAAGTGCTCATTTTTGACAGACCTTTTTATGGAGACCATTCCCACCGACACCGCGAAAAGAAGTAGTTCCATTCAAAGCCACTGCGTGCTGTCTTGTTTTACGAGTTTGATGAACAACATTAAATGTGAAAATGACACAGTAAATTCAACCATGAAAGAACAATTTCAAAGTTTACTATCTGCGTGGCCATATTCATGCGCTAAATTTGTGTATCGGTGTAGAACTTGCTACAAGCGTCGGCCTCCTTTGCGAAGGGGGCAAAAAGTGTACGCGTGGGCAGATTCAAACACATTCGACATGTGTTGCAGCGATGTGTCGACCATGAAAGTGCCAAGTTTCACTTGGTTCACATTGTGAAGGCCTTGTCTTCGAATTTTCATCATGGTAGGCAGAAAACAGTAGTTTGTCTGCTCATGTGTTCCCTTTTTGTCTGCTCGAGTGTCGTGCGTGTACTCGACTCATCCCCTTCCCGGCATTTTGTGGCGATGTTGGTGGCAATATGTCTTGTTTACACGTTTCTGGGTAGCATTTGGCTTGTTGTTTTACTGTTCTCTGCGTTGTCTTTCCGATTGCAGTCAGCATCACCTCATTTTCAGCATTTTTAGCAGAAGGTCAGAAATCTCCATTTCAAGGCCACTGACTGATGATGCAACTGGAGTGTGTTTTTGTGAACTTATAAACCACTGAGTGGGTTACGGAAAGTCATAACTCACACTTTCGCTCTCTGTTTCCTTACTATTTTCAGATGTAAAGCACTTGAAGTTAATTCACTGAACATTTGCACTGGCAAGTGGTGTAAACTTGCATACTCTAAGTACTGTATAGGCAAAGCACACCAAGACATAAGCTTGCAAAGTCACTGTCCGTGGGTAGTTCTGTGCTCAAACTGGGATATGCCACTGGCGTCGGACAGCATACATGATTAGGGTGTTTGGATGAGGGTTACAAGCTTATGTCTTGGTGTAGTGTGCTTATATATAGCCTGTTTCCACATTGGATAAAACCACAAAAATTGCTGATGATGAAATTTTTTTGTCAGAACATGTACAGTGCAAATCATTGTGCTAGTCAGTCTTGTGAATGGAAACGAGGCCGCCTTGCCTACAGAACATGTACACTGCAAATCATTGTGCTAGTCAGTCTTGTGAATGGAAACGAGGCCGCCTTGCCTACAGAACATGTACAGTGCAAATCATTGTGCTAGTCAGTCTTGTGAATGGAAACGAGGCCGCCTTGCCTACAGAACATGTACACTGCAAATCATTGTGCTAGTCAGTCTTGTGAATGGAAACGAGGCCGCCTTGCCTACTGCTGTACTTGCACACAAAATTCAGGGTCAGAATACAGGGAAGTTCGGGGTTTTTTCCCCCTTCTTCGTAAGGTGCCTGACAGGTTCAACAAGAACACACTTCGTTGTTAATGTCTTTGCAATAAATGTTGGTTCAAAATGCTAAATGCTGCATACGCATACTAATGTAGGGCTAGTGAATGAACTCAAGCCAGCAGCATAAGAGGAGAATTTTGACATTTTTACTATTACTTGTCGGCCAGGGGCACAGTAAGACGCGTGTCTGTATCAGCCTGTGTGAGATCAAATGTAGTTTGGCGTTATAAAGTGGTCCGAAGCAGAAAATCAACAGTGGACACTTTCTGGACACACAGAAAGTTGTTTCAGCAAACAGTTACAAGCTTCAAGGTCACTCAGATGGCTCCCCCACACACATCAAAGCTTTCGGTGTTGCGGATTGTTGGTATAATCAGATATTGAAAATTGCACAGGAGGATATGCATTGTACACTTCGGTGCTGTTCTCACAATAGATTCAATGCTGACATTCCCTGAGAGCGTTGCTTTGAAGAGCATAGACACTGACAAATGTAGAGAGATCTGGTACAGACATGATACGCGCTCCTGTTGTCTTATTGTGCTCTTGATGCTGGCTGATCATGGTTGAGTGATGTGATAAAGGCGACCGTTTTCTGATGCCAGATGACTTTTGCTCAATTTGTTGTTACTTCTTGATTGTTACATTGTATTACGTGTGATGTTATCTTTCTTCTGCTCATTATATTCAGTGATGACGGCTTGATGTGTGGTTGGTTGAAGTGAAAGGCGTGTATGCTGGCAAAATTACTGACTTAGCTGACGGGTTTTGGATGGGGCTAGACACTTCGTAGCTGCTGTTTATCGTAATCCCCAAATGTACAAAGTGGCGTTCCTTCCCTGCTCACAATTTAATGAGACTAGAAGCCTCTGGAAGCCGTACCACGCTACTGTAGGCGCTAAGGGTTTAGGTCGATTGCTCGCTCGGTGATATCTCAACCTTTGGCAGTGCAGTGCAGGCAGAATGTAATTTTTCCACTGCGAGGGTCATTTCAGATAGAGCACAGATAGAAAAAGCCTGTACAAATTTGGGTGGTGTTAGGGTTCAAAGCCTCATCTTTTCAATCTTGATTGTGATGCTGAACCGGTTGGGCCAGCTGACCACCTTGTAGAGTTCTCCTTGTGATCTGTGACATGTGAGTGAGAACAGCTCACTGCGCCTGCAGACTAATGATACTACAATAGCGCAGTATTGCAGCACTGTCTGTTGTTCAGGATCAGGGATCGAGACGACACCAAGGACCTGATAAATATTAGTAAATTTCCATCCGCTATACAGTTACAGAGCGTAGCAGATACATTGAAGTTGAAGTGCTTGATGATGCTGTGTGTGGTGCCTTATTCTGATCAGTGGACTCACCTTATTTTCTTACAGTGGCGTGGCGTGGCTTGAGGCAACTTGGACAGTGGAAATGTTGTTCAATACTCAGTGGAGTCCCGTCTTGCCTTTGTCCGTGTCGAGTGCGTGCTTGTTCCTACATGTAAATGTATGTTCTGTGTTATGAGTCACCAGATGTGCTGTTCACTAATGTGCCATGTGGAAAGATGTTTTGCTGTTAGATCTCTGATGGCCATAATTATTATTTCTTCTTCTTTTTGTTTGTTTGTTGTTTTGCATACAGTTGAACCCCATTCACAACCATCTGAACTATAGAGTGCCTGAATCGTTACTTCAAGGTTACACGTTTGGCAATTTGCAATGTGTTTGGATGCTAGGACATACTGTAAACCATCTTGGGGCTAGGGCATCCTACATTCACAAGCTGATTGAAGAAAATTGATTTCATGCTCATCACAGTAATTCTTGAAGGTTCAGTTTGATTTTGAAAATGTAAATGCACTTTCCTGTGTCCGATTTCTTGGAATTATTACCTTAATCATAGAATCCACTTTATTTCACTTTAGAATCATGTGAGGGCTGAGTGTGCGTGCAGACGTGCTTTATGTTATTCATCCTTTTTAAAAGTTTTATTTTTAATCTTTTCTTCTTTTTTCAAAATGTATTTTTAACCAGTGAATGGTGCCAGTACATTGTTACTGTGGTAATGGGGTTCAGCTGTATGTAACATGAGGGCATATCTCCAGTGTTCTCCTGAAATTACATCAACCGGCTACTACTGCAAATGTAAGCCATGTCAGGGCATTTCTACCCTTACCCTCACCCCCCCCCCCACCCCCTTGCAGCCCTCTTTCTCTCCAAACAGTTTGAAGTTGGAAGGAATGGAATTTTAATTTACTTTTGAGTGGTGCACTGCATCCTCCATGAAAAAGTTGAAAGTATACACGATACATGTACGTAATATCTACATTAACTGTCAGCTGCTCTGAAAACTTGCATTTGACTGAAATTGCAGGCTTTTTTAAAAATAGTTTTAATACATGTAGTATCAAACGTTTTAAGCTTATTTTGTGATTGTTCCCATACAAACGAAGAGTAGCAATGGGGGGAAGAGCTTTGGAATTGACAAGCAATTCTTGGCTGTACTTTGCTGAGGGTTAAAGGTGAAGTGTGATGCTGCAGCTGGCCTGAGCACACACTACATGTGCCCAGAGCAGTTTTTAGAAGAACACTGGTAAAGATTTATATATGGTATAAATGTGATACATGAATAAAGTTCATTTGATGACATAAGGTGTGTGCATGTTTTCTCTCCCGTTACATAAAAAATAGCTGTGGTGTTCCTGGTAGAACTTGGCTTTCATTTCCGAGACACCAGTCGAACCCGACATGCACTGAACACCAACCATTAAAGAACATGCTCACGCATGAGAAGACAAGACGCGCACCAACACAATGCACCAAAAAAACGCTAACAAAAAAAGACAGCCTGTCGTCCCCCCCCCCCCCCCCCCCGAAAAAAAAACAACAACAAAAAACAAAACAAAGAAAACCACCTGCCAACGCTGAAAACAAAAATGTTGCACACAACCACAGAACTGAAATAAAATGCACTGAGTAGCCGTGAGTATTTTCCATTTTATTTTCTCCCACCACCCTGCCTGTGCTGAAACTTGACTGACCAGACAGGGCCGCGGAACAGATTACAAACGTTGATACACTGATGGTACATGATTTCCAATGACTTGATACACCATGTCAAATTTACAATGAATTAAATCGTACATCTGGATGAGGCTGTAATAAATCCTCTCATTTAATAAAAAAAAAAAAAAAAAAATTTCCAGTCTTATTTCACATACTAAGAGATTAACTATCAGATGTGGGTGGGGGAGGGGGGTGAGTGTAGAATGAATCTTAGCTTCAGTGAAACATCAACACAACTACAGCATAACAAAGGAATGAGAGAAAATCAGTGAGGGGCTGGTACTTTTAACTGCAGGTGGGGTGGAGGAAGCCTTGAAAAGAGGGAGGGTTGGGGGGGGGGGGGGGGGGAGAAAAAAAAAAGAAGAGCAACCACCTTAGTTCGACAGACGCAGGCTAAAATTACCCACCATTTCTCATTAATGTACATTTTCAGCAACATTTACATCATCGCCGTCTCAGTGCCATCATCTAACACACTGTCTTGCAACTTGTATGTACACATTTCACAATAACTTAAAAAAAGAGAAATGGGCCAACAAAAAAAAAAAGAAAATCGGTAGAAGCAACAATTGCTTCACTAAGACGTGTCTCCCTAGATCAGTATGCACCCCACATGCAAGCTTTCTAACAAAGCGATGGGCGAAGACATGATTGTACCTATCACCCCATTCAGGAAGCATAATAAAAGTAGTTTCAGCTCATGACCCTTAAAGCATCTAAAGGAACAAACAGCGGTGCCTGTTTGCAATGAAAATATGATGCCAATGTCCAACTGCCCATCTCTTACCCCCCCCCCCCCCAAAAAAAAAAAAGAAAAAAGAAAAGAAAGTGCACATATGCATAAACACAGGCACACCGCCACGCATCTGCTAATGATAGAAATATGGAAGCTGAAATGTGGTGGTGTAGTAATTGTGTGCCAAAGTTTGATCAGAATTTTCAAATCAACAAAAGCACTTAGAAGTGATAATATATCGTGACGTTTGTGCTTTGCTTAAAAAAAAAAGGGCGCAACATTAAAAAAAAATTCCTGTTTCAAGGAAGGAAAAACAAAATAAAGATGGACAAAGAATACTGATAATTAATATTTCTATATTTGTTTCGTAGACTCTCATCTTTCACAACTCAATAGTTTTCTTGCCCTGCTAACCAAACTCAAACCAACCACAAACCACCTACCTAGTGATTTGACCTGTGTGCAGTTGCCTGAAGATGCAAGCTGCTTTGCTCTTTGCACCACACACTCTCTCTCTCTCTCTCACACACACACTCTCTCTCTCTGGGTGAGAGGGATTTTCCTCTAACCCTCAGTATGTGTACAAGTGCCCTGCCAGTTCATACACATCATCATAAAAGGAAAAGAATGGACTGTACAGCACTTGTAGCAGACAGCAAAAGCTCATCATCCAAGTCCTACATACAGCAGTAAAAGAAGGGAGATACCCACTCTTCCCCTACCAAATGTCCTTCATACCTTACCTCCCCCTCCTGAAGTTTGTAGTGTAAGCTGGACATTAGATACAGCGGGAATGATAAAAGATAATTTATCGCCCTCAAAATGGTTATTTCTATCGGATATTTTTTTTTCTGCATGCTTACTAAAGATGGTAGGAGGAGGGTTAATATAAGGTGCAAAACAAGCAAAAGTACTGGAAACAATGAATGAGACTTCCACTCTAGCCTGAGCGTGTTTATACAAATACCATCTGAAAAAACAGAGCCACGACTTGACAATACTAGAAACATTTGTTCAACGCAGGAAAATGGAAATTATGGCACAGCAGTGTTTGACTGCCTTAGGTAACAAAAATCATCACGAAATCAGTCTGGTCTCTGAGGGAAAATCTGAGATAGGAAACAGAAAGCACATTCAACAAAACTCAACAAGGAATACATTTATGTCAACTAAACCCAGTTGATGGGTATCCGGGCATGTTTAACTCTTTCCCTACTGCAAAGGTGTTCTCAAATGGTGAGGGTTTGGTTACTTTACATGTTCTTACAAATACCGTTAATGAAATCTGTAAACTTCGGACTTGCGTCCTAAGTGATCCTAAATTGAGATAAGTTAAAGCTGCATTCTGCAGCTTGTTTCAGGACACAAATCGACCTAAGCTTATCATGCTGACAGGAATATAGTCTCATTTAGGTGTGAGCAAAATCTGAGTCCTTTCTGGGCCGTCGTTGCTAAGATATGAGTCAACATGCGAGTGTACCGGCTGCTAAACATTACAGTGTAATGCCTTGAGCCATAAATGGTCATTGGTATCATGTGACACCTAATTACCCTACAACTGTAAACACGTACATGATGCGGGCTGGCACGCCTTTGTTGTTCAGTCCCATGTAGTCACAGGTCAGCGCATGAAGTCAATCTGACCTATTTATATTTACAGCGCTTGCCCCCCTTTATCTTTACAGTAGCGAGCCCCTCGGAACACCCGTCAACAATTTTGTTCGCAGCGATTTTCTCACCTAGCATGTGTGTGAAGTACTGGCACAGCCAACGCAGAATCAATACTAACTAACTAACTTGGTGAAATCCAATGTTGACAGGCACATGCGGGTGACTGTGTGAAGGGACGTCACCAGTTTGTGTGGAGCAGATGAATCCTAAAGGCCGTTCTTAACCGGGCGGACTTTTGGTTCGCGAACTAGGTTCAAAGAGTACGGCGAACTAGATTCGCGCACGTTGTTTCTTAACCGACCGAACACTTCATCGCAAACCCTGGTTCGAAAGGTATGCCAAACTAGGTTTGAGGTCTGCACAGCGTGTCGTGGGAACCCTCGCGATCCTTTGGCAGATCCTGCGCTCTGATTGGTTGCTCGGGGAGAGCTGTGTGCGCATGTACAAAGTTGATGAAAATGGCGGACGGCATGGCGGCTATCGACTCACTTGACATTTCCCTCTCTTGCGCTCTTTTCCTCTTTTCTCCTCTTCCTCGGCTTCCAAGAGTTCACTCAAAACGATAACTACCGCAAATGCCTCGTCGTCTCAATCTACGAAGGCGGCCATTTTGGTTGTTTACGATTGCCTCAAAGTCCTAGTCCGCCTTGTGCGGGCGATGACGTATGCATATCATTAACGGTCGGTTAAGAAAGAGAACTAGTTCGGCCGAACCCCTGGAACTACGTACATGTGCACGCTCACCCTGTTCGTATACAATACACAGTTCGCCGAATAAGTTCGCCGGACTGGTGGTTCGCCCGGTTAAGAACGGCCTTAATGGCCGCCACTGTACTCGATATGGGCAGGGAGTACCGTTCACACGGGGTCGATGGCATCATTACAAGTTTACCAAGCTCTAAGATAGCCTTTGGGAAGATCACTGTCCCAACAGTGGAGGCGTCTGTGCGAAACACTTTTCTGACACCAGAGTTGATCAAATTGCAGCAAGTATCTTTAACCCAATGTGAGCCAATCCTCAAGATTGTATTCTAGAAGCAGAACCCCTCGTGCGTGACCTCAAAACAGAATACACAACAAAGGAGACGTAACAACATTGCTGATGACCAAAATTTCCTCTGACCACGAACACGCACACACACAACACACACACAATCACACACACACACGGAGAATGCTGGTTACTCATTGGTGGACATATACTCTGCTTGTGTTGACTGACAAAGCAGTAGTGTGAAGTGTAGCGTCAAACGATATACGATTGTTGCAGTGATGATTGAAAAAAAAAAGAAGGAATCTTAGTGCAGTGCTTACGATCCGGGAAAGGTTGTATAATCAAAAGTAATGTTTTACGCTGAAAATGAAGCAGTTTGTCAAGAGTTAACAAAAGAATCAGTCGAGTAATAAGACAGATACTACGTACCACTACAATGTCTACATCGTAAGAGAAGTGAAAAAGTGTTTTTTTGAAAAAGCATGTATTAAAAAACACCACACATACAATTTGACTCACAGTCACAAACTTTTTTTTTTTATCTACGAAGAGCCTACCCTACCCTGACTAAAAGGTACATATACCAGCTTAAACACAACACAGTGCTACCCTAGGAACAAACTGAATCAAGTACTCCACAGGATGAAAATGTTCAACAGCTGAACAACTACAGAGTGTAGAAGGAAAAGAAAACCGGAAAGTCGACAGGTACGGATGTACTTCAAGCCTGCACTAACCATCTGCCTAGTGCATGTATACGCACGACTACAGACAGAACATACACTGTATGACCAGCAAAAGACAAAAGGGAGCTACACTAAGGTCTACACTGAGAAGCCGTGCTCCTGACACACATGTGCATTGTACTAACATACGTGTGTCGCAGTCAGCGGCCAGTCTAGCATTTCTACACAGATAATGACACAAGCGTTACTCGACCTCCACATCTACGTAGTGCGAGGCAATTCTCTGTTTTCCTTTCGTGCAGTTCAAAACACCTACAATGAATGTTACGTATTGCGTCCACTATTGGCTGCAGAAATAAAAAGGCAGACATGGAACACAGCGAGAGAGAGAGAGAGAGACAGAGAGACAGAGCAAATCAACTGGAGTGGAAAGACATTGGATAAAACAGTTCAACATACATCTGATGTACAAACTTTCAAAGATGACAAGCATCTGACACATACTACCACACTTGCAAAATTCAGACTAGCTAAAAAAGAAAAATCAAAGAAGACAAAAAAAAAAACAAAAAAAAAACCAACGACACAATTTCAATCACAAGTGTAGGAATGATACTTCAAGTTTTCAAACAGTGATATTTTCCACTTCAAACAAGCCAACATCTTCAACACTAAGATGCAGCAAATCGTTCCAGAGTTCGACCCCCCCCCCCCCCCAAATGATCGCATACAGGAAAAGCCGAGAACAGCCCCCCCTTTTGACAAGCCAGAACGAAAGACTCAAGCAACGAACTCTCTCTGTACAAGCACAGTGAAATCTACCAGGCGTGAATTCTTCATCTATCCCACATCACAACGATGAACTGTTTAAAATCTACACACTCATAGCTACCTTTACTGTCTACAGACAAGTTCAAGTCCGAGCAGAAAAGGAGAAAAAGTGCACCTGTGCAGGCGGAACTCTGTCAGCTCCCGGCAGGCGCCACACTGATATGCCCCACTACTGGTACATGGACATCTACCGTTTAACTACCTGCCTCAAAAGAAGCAGCATCGCGTGAATGAATTTGACACAACCCGTTTCAAGATTCTTGACAATGCCCCGGATCGTACTGGGTTGACGTTTGCCCTTCAATCTTCGTCTCTCCACACTACAGAGTCCATGTTCCCTTGTATTGCTGTGTAGCCCGATGAACAGAAGTGCGACGACGCGGCTGTTGGTCGTCTGAGAAATCTGTGGTCCACTGGCATCAAAATTTTAGCTCGCACATGGCAGCTGTCTTTCCCTAGAACTGGGTTTCCAACAGACTACTCACTGTCTGGGCCACAGAATCCTTTGTTGAGCGCACAGTTAATCGATACATCTGGAAAACACACACATATCTGGATGAAAATGTAGGAATGCACATGCATGAAAATAAAATAACCACCATCATGAACAACATGAAAATAAAATAACCACCATCATGAACAACATGAAAATAAAATAACCACCATCATGAACAACACTTTTACCCCTAAAATGCAATTGTATGGATTAACTATTCAAATGGATTTCTGGGTATCATATCCACTTCACATCAGCCACAGACCAATTCATTTTTTAGATGTCCCTTCATTTCCTAACCAAGGCAGATGTATGGCCTATTGTTTTTGCGTCATTGTTATTAGGACGATGTCCTATACTGTCTCGGTTAGCCAAGACTTATGTCTTGTAATACTAGCTGCCGCGGATACAAAGCCCTGAGACTTGGAGAAAAAGGCAGACTAACACTTACTCCATTAACCCTGGTAGTGCTAAGCCCAGAATATTCCGCACCACCTCTACGGCTTTTTCAGCAATTCAGCAAGACAAGGGTTAATCCAATCAATGTTTGCACACAAAAACAACACCCACCTCAGCTTGTCTATTGGGTTCCAGTCGTACCAGGCAGCCAATCTGCTGGTTGCGCGTGTGTACAATGGCGGAGGATACAAAGTTGTCAGGGTTGGGGTCAATGCCCTCCAAAATGCTGACACCAAAACCTAGAAGCTGAAAACAGGAATAAACACCAACATTAATGAACCTGAACTGACCTCTAGTGTTTGATATGCCATTGTGAAACATGTACAAAACACAGAAGCATGAGAAGGTAGAAAGTGACTGTGCATGTGTGTATGAGAGAGAGAGAGAGAGAGAGAGAGAGAGAGAGAGAGAGAGAGAGAGGGAATGATAACAATGACGAATCTTTTTTTTTTTTTCCAAAGTTTTGACAGAAATATATATATGTAAATTCACAAACTCACTGTTGCTGCTCACTACCATATCGAACTACTGAAATTGTAAAAAAAAAGAAAAAAAAGAAAAGAAGATGGCAACACTATGTGTGAGAGAGAGAGAGAGAGAGAGAATATGATGATAACAATGACAAATCTTTTTTTTTTCCAAAGTTTTGACAGAAATATATACATGTAAATTCACAAACTCACTGTTGCTGCTCACTACAATATCAAACTACTGAAACTGTAAAAAAAAAGAAAAAAAAGAAAAGAAGATGGCAACACTATGTGAGACTGACTGACTGACTGACTGAAACGTTTATTTCAGGATAAAGACTTGTAGGCATGGTCTGCCTATCTTACAAGCTGTCCTGCTAATCTACGAACACTAAAAAAATAAAGGCTAACATTACAAAAAAAAGTATACCAGGCACAAAGGGAGTAATCTAATAAGAAAGTAAAAAAAAAAAAAAAAAAAAAAACATGCAAAGATACAAAGAAGCGCAAGAAATTCAAAGGAAACACATCGGAAAATAGGTGAAGAAGTAGATAGCATGGTGTGTGAGAGAGAGAGAGAGAGGGAAAGAGAGAGAGAGAGAGAATGCTGACCTTCTGTTTGGACTGCTCAGTGTCCTGTGGAAATTGTGCCTTAAAAATCTTTTGACACTCTTGGCCAGGCCTGAGGACAGAAAAACTGTGCTGAACATGAACATTATTTAAAAATGAAGAAATCATGGATTAGATTTCACTGCTCATTACCAGTGTATGGCGCCAAGCAAACCTGAGTTTGCACAGACCCTAGGATAGGGTTACAACAAAGTAGACACAAAGTGGCAAAGTACTGTAACTCACTGGCTGAGAGCTTTCCAACGTTGAAAGAAGGCCTCCGCGTTCATCTCTGCAGCCTCCATGAATTTGTTGATGAAAACAGGAAGTTTCAAGCTAATGCGGTGTGGTGCACCGCCACTCCTGCAAGCAAAACCCCGCCAAAAATCGGTTGAGAAGAGCCGATACTAATAATGATAATACCGTCAGTTAGTGAGGAGACTTGACCCAAACACTTAGCTCAGTACGCATGCTTGCCTTCACTCACACACGCAAGACATCAACACATTACAATCAAGGTGGGAAAGGCCAACGTGAAGAGATTTTCACGTTCTGGAATTCTGAACTGCATATTTTTTCCCTTACTTTTTCTTTCTAGGCTGAACAATTCCATAGCAAAGGAAGAGAAAGGACAGACCCCCCCCCCCCCCCCAACCAACCTGCATTAGGTCAAAATCCGACGTCCCAAAGTGGGACCCGAACTCCCAACCTGTCGCGTTTGTGGCTGGAGTTGCAACTCCACTCTGCTCCACTACATACATGATACAGAAAGCGTGAGCTGCAAGAACATGGTGACTCACACAAAGCTAATATCAAGGACAGGGGAGTCGGTGAACTCGGTGACACACTCAATGTTGAACAGCTGCTGCACCTGGGCACCGCCGTCCACCTCCGATTCCACTGGCTTGGGCTGTGTTGATAACTGTACCTTTAGTCAAGGAATGGCATCTTTCTGCTTATTCACACTAGTGAAGAAGGGTAACAAAATAGGGGGAAAAGAAAATTCAACACACACACACCCACAAAATCAAACAACCAAAAACACAATCCAGGCATTCTTATGGGTATCTGAACAGTTATTCTGTCGATCACTAATACACCTTACCACGTATTTAGTGACGAACTTGCACCTTCCTTAGACCCACCACCACCTAGAACACTCAAAGGAGCCGCAGCATGACAAGTGAAGTACCCAAGCTCGTCTACACACACAGACACACACACAGGCACACACACAGGCACACAGACAGGCACACAGACAGGCATACAGACAGGCACACAGACAGGCATACAGACACACACACAGACAGGCACACAGACAGGCACACAGACAGGCACACAGACAGGCACACACACAGACACACACACAGACAGGCACACAGACAGGCACACAGACAGGCACACAGACAGGCACACAGACAGGCACACACACACAGACAGGCACACAGACACACACACAGACAGGCACACAGACACACACACTGACAGGCACACACACACAGACAGGCACACAGACAGGCACACAGACAGGCACACAGACACACACAGACAGGCACACAGACAGGCACACAGACAGGCACACAGACACACACACAGACAGGCACACAGACAGGCACACAGACAGGCACACAGAGACAGGCACACAGACAGGCACACAGACACACACACAGACAGGCACACACACACACACACAGACAGGCACACACAGACAGGCACACAGACAGGCACACAGACAGACACACAGACACACACACAGACAGGCACACAGACACAGACACACACACACAGACAGGCACACAGACACACACACAGACACGCACACAGACACACACAGACAGGCACACACAGACAGGCACACAGACAGGCACACAGACAGGCACACACACACACACACAGACAGGCACACAGACACACACACAGACAGGCACACACACACACACACAGAGACAGGCACACAGACACACACACAGACAGGCACACAGACAGGCACACAGACACACACAGACAGGCACACAGACACACACACAGACAGGCACACACACACACACAGAGACAGGCACACACACAGAGACAGGCACACACACAGACAGGCACACACACAGACAGGCACACAGACAGGCAGGCACACAGACAGGCAGGCACACAGACAGGCACACAGACACACACAGACAGGCACACAGACACACACACAGACAGGCACACAGACAGTGTTGACACTGAAAACGCCAGTGCTCCATTTGTTGACTGGCTGGGAGCCACACACACACACACACAAATAAAAATAAAAAAGAGGACACCCCCCATACCCCACCTCCACAAAAAACAACAAAAACCAACCAACCCCAACAACAACAACATAACAACACACACACACACCCAAATCTTCAAAAGTGAATTCCCAGGCCAGAGAAAGAGAAAGGATATGAGTAGCGAGCGGGCCTGGACAGCTGATGTTGGCTGTAAAACCTGTGAAGCGTGACATGGTCTTGTTCCCATAGAAAACCCCAACACGTGCCAGGTTCTGGCGGTACTCAGACTTGACACCGATCTGGATTAGATCGTTCTCGTACAACACCCCGTTGTGTTTGCAGATGAACCTGAAACAAATGAACAAATATTATAAAGCTTTCTTGTTTAAGGAGTAATAAACAAAAATTTCTGAGAAACATTTCAAACGTCAAACTGACTAAAGAGATTAAAATTACAACAACAAAAAAAGAAGAAGAAAAAAAGACGCAGAAAATTGTTGTTGCAAAATCTGAAAATAAAGATCACACAATCTGTGTAATCTGCCGTTTCATTTTAAAGCGTTGCGTCCTTCACAATCATGCTGATCAGCAAAATGTAGCAGAAAAGCGGCGAGACAAACATGGAAATCCACTGAATGGCAGAACAAGTCTGCCCTTCAGTACATGTAGAACGGATGCTATGGGGAATGGGAGTTAAAAGGACAAAAGTTCTACAGTGACAAGAACTACTCACTTTTTCAAATTTTCTTCGGCCCCTGCTGTCAGTCCTCCAGCATCAAGTCCGTTAGTGGTTGGTGGGGTTGGGGCCGCGTCCCCAAACACGTCCAGGAGGAATGACGACGCCGCCCCACCCGATGAAGCTGGAGCCGACGGCTGGGCATCCAGTCCGAGCAGATCAGCTGAGCCACCACCAGGTGGCGTGACAGGAACCTGTGAATGAAGAAAATGTTCAGTGAGAGATGAAGCATGTATCCAGTTTTAAATCTGCAATTGGTGCATTCTGGCATGATTTGAAGTGCTTCAGAGGAGCAAACAGGTTTTGTTAGGAGGAAAATATTTAGCCAAAGGTGGAAATCCGCTGAAAGGTGGAAGATGTTAAGCCCTGTCTCAGTCCTGTGAGAAAACTATCACTAAAAACATCACTTACCTGCAGCGCTGGTCCATCGCTCCCACCACTAACTTGTACAGCTGGCATTTTGTGCTCTTTGCCTTCTACAGCCGCGTTCTCGACTGTGGTTGGTTTCTTCTTTTTCAGTTTGGCCAGGATGGAGGACTCTCGCTCTGGGAAGGGCGGCATCTCCTCTAACACTGTAGCCTAACACAAACAGTGAAAGATTCCCATTTCTCTGTTGATCGTACGTATCCATGATTTATTCTAACTCTCCACACTGTGTTGAAATGAAACTGAGGGTAAACTTCAGTACGATTCAATGTATAGTGAAATCTCTTTCAATGCGCAGAGTTTTGTGGCTTACAGAAAGACAAAAACAAAACAAAAACCTAAAAACAACCAACTAAAAACACACACAAACAACAACAAAAATAAACAAATAAATAAAAAAAATTCTTTTTAAAAAAACAAACCAAAAATACACCCACTCCCACCCCACCCCCAACAAAACAACAATAAAACAACTAAAAAAAAAACAAACAAAAAAATAACAAAATAGAGGAATAATTTAAACCTCTTTATCAGTGCCTGAAATCATGGACCCCAAAAGCAGCATTACATTTACTGTCCCATGAAATGAACACAGTTGCTGAAATAAAATGGCAGTCAGAAACTCACCAGGACGTCCGCTGAGGTTATGGTACTCAGCTGCAGATACTCGATGGCACGCTGCTGCAGTTCAACATCCGGATTACGCAGATTGTTGTCACTTCGCAGCACCTGCGAGATATTCACCTTGTATTAGATCTGCTGCTCAACACTCACACGCACTTACAATAATAATAAGGGTGTTAAATATCGATGCTTTATCACAATTACTGGGCACAAAGCACCGCGAACTGAACATGACATGCACGCTCACGTGAACCACATGCACTCTCACACACATCAACACAATACCATCACGAGCCGCTGCTCTCTTTTATGCTATTACAATACAAACGTTTCACCTAAATATTTGTGTAAAGGCCCTGCATCATTTCCTATGGTAATGTAAAAGACCACGATCACAGGTGGAGTGAGTGGAAGATGGTGGGTGCAGCCATCTCAATCTCATGTTTTCACTTGCAACATTTTTTTTTCTCTCTCTCAAAAATACAAACTTTCGGTACTATGGGACCCCAAATGTGGATGCCTGATAATCCTGGATCACTTACATCCTGAATGTTCTGTTTGATCTCCGGGAAAAGGTTGATGAACTTGATGTACGTGGAGAGAAGGAGGCCGCGGGTGTTGGGGCTGCACAAGTGGTACTTGGAGTGCAGCAGTTGGAACTGCACCATGGGACTACAGACAGACAACAACATCAACAACAATCACAATTTGTCAGAATCCTCCACATCCTTATTGATGCAGCCAGTAGCTACAAAATACCGTCCGTCATGTACAGAAAGCACACACCTTTTGAAGGCTATGCTCATCCAAAGACCCCCACCCCCCTTCCTCAAAAGAAGACTCAGACATTTTATTGTTTGGACTTCCGTCCATTACAATGGAAGTGAGTTGTCTTTACAAATAATGAAATGACGTAACAGAAAGAACAACAACACGGAATGATTATATAAGCTGGAGGTAACCACACACACACACACACAGAATAAACAGCCTACGCATGACCATCTACGACTACGAGTAACATACTAACGTATACACAGATCGGAAACATAACTATCGGGTAGTACTCCGTGTTACAGACACATACCAGGCTGTGAGCTTCCTCAAAAGAGAGACAGACAGACAGAGAAGGAACCAGAAAGGGAGACAGAGACAGAGAGAGTGAGCGAGCGATAAAAATGTCATGATCTAAAAGCAAGCCAGGAAATCATTCTGGTAAGCAACATTCACTGACCTCGACCTTGGGTCCCCGGCGATGAGGTTACCAAATTCCCCCAGTATGTATCCGCCCACTTTCACCATGTTTTCGTGACAGGCTGGGGCTTGTAGAGCCTACACAGAAACACGGTCAGTTTGGGCTACATCTGACTGGACCCTATACGGGGGCAATAATCTGTGGTAAAAGTACTAAAACACATTAACTTTTTTATTTTTTTATTATTTTAAATTCAGCCCTTTAGTTTAGGACTATCTCAGGTAAATCCTCTTGTTAAATTATTCATTCTGGTGGATTTATAAAGGAAAAAAAATCTAAAATTTCTACATACTGATATGATTATCCGAGCGTTTTCGTAATCTTCATGCATACATATATATATATACACACACACCCTACCTCAAATACAGTTTTGGCAGCATAGCCTTGCACATCGTCCCGGTTTATCACAATTTGAATCACTCTGTACCACACCTGAAACAAACACAAACACCAGGGACATGTAGTCATGTACGTAACAATAATCTTTCAGTTTCTTGTAGTGCCGAATCCCCCCCCACCCTCAACACAAACACACATTATCGTAACACACATTTTTGACTCAATTAGAACACGAAATTACAGACTGAGTAAAAACTGATGTCTGGTTCGAAATGAACAGCTTTTACGTGACTCAAAGCACAAGGTCAGAAGCAGGACATAATGAGTGAAGAAATCCAGAAGTAAACTGAGCTAGTGATTGTGACACTCACCTCCTCGCTGACGTAGTCTCCAGCGATCCTGATGAGGTTCAGGATCACGTCCACATACCACGTGTAATCCACCGCGTACTTCTCCGCCAGGATGGCCACTTTCAACACCTGCCCGCAACGCAGTCAATAACCAGGCGTGAAGAATTTCCACATGCATCGTTATGATTTACAAACCGGGGCTTAAAGTCCATAATCCAATAGGAGGAAAATTGTGTAGCATTAATGAGTGCTGCAGACACTTTAACCTAGGGGTGTCCGTGGGCATGCTCCCCCCCCCCCCCCCCCCTTAAAAAAGAAAAGAAAAAAAGATTAAAACCTGTGCAATTTGGTGCATTCTGGCGTGACCTTATGTGCTTCTCAGGAGCACACACATTCTTTTGGGGGGGGAGGAAAATTTTATATCGATGATGGAAATCCGCCAAAAAGTGGAAGATTTTATGCTCTGAAACCGCAAAAATTATGCTGGGCATAAGATCCTTACACACTGAAAAAGCCTGAAATATTTACTAGTAACACAGTATTTTGCCTATTTCTGGGAGTACGAACCATTTCTTCCCTGATGGAGTAGTCTGCCGTCTCCAGGTACTCCAACATCTCCCCAACAATCTCCTCCGCATTGCTGCGGTCACACATGGCATACAGCAAATCCACAGCGCGCTGCCTGACGCTCACATCGCGCTCCGTCTGTGGAAACAGAAATGTGGGATACAGTGAGTGTGGGAGACCTCATTGTAATTTATGGTCATCTTCATGGCTGATGCAATTTCATTTTTAGGATGGCTCAGGAAATCTGCAAAAATCTGAACTGTACTCAACACTGAACTCTATGCCAATGAAGCTCTGTAGTGTTGGGAAGAAAACAACCAAACAAGCAAAAAACCGCCCACAAAACCCACAACAAAACAAACATACAAAAAAACAAACAAACAAACAAAAAACAAAAACATAGATAACCACTGTTTTGAGCTCTTGTGTGCTACAGTAGGAAAACGTGGTAAAACAACAACAGATCGTAGGTAACGGAAGTGGCAAAGTGTGGTACCTTGAGAGCTGTGATGACCGTGTCCTGGTGTTTCTTGACGGCCTCGTGAGAAAACTCTGATGTGGCCAGTAGACACATGCTCTCCAGGGCAAGGTACCTGTGACATTAACAATATCACACACTACCATATAATCTTAATATCTGTACGCATTCAGCACATAAAATATCTACACAATATCACACAGGCTCCGTACCTGCATGAACAAGCCGAGACTGAAAAACTGCAATCATGCCATGTTGTACTTTTCCTGCTGTGTCTCAATTCTGTCAAGCTTTAACTGTCATTGTGAACAGATACAATCAACAGAAAAACAAAACAAACAACAGATTTCTGAAGCCCAAAATGAAAAATATGTTACCCATGGATTAGACCACTAACATATGAACAAAGAACATTCTGTATTTCAGGAATAGGTACAAAACCACTTGCGGGCGGAGGGAGGGGGGTGGGGGGATACATGGTGCAGTTGCAACCACCTCTCTCTCTCACACAGACACACGCATACTGTACGCATACATGCAGGCCAACAGCAGCTGAAAA
Organism: Batillaria attramentaria; assembly: GCA_018292915.2. NCBI lineage: Eukaryota > Metazoa > Mollusca > Gastropoda > Batillariidae > Batillaria > Batillaria attramentaria. Next base: position 79,141 of record JACVVK020000356.1, read on the forward strand.
TCTGAAAATCAGTTACTGACAAGATTGGATCACTACAACAAGCGCCCCAAATGTTTCTACCTGAGGTTGGTTTCCTTGTGCTGGAGAAACTGCCCCAGCTGGTTACATGCCCGCACCAACAGGTTGGGGTCGGAATCCATGTGGATGATGAGGTTGATGGCCTCAAACAGCACTGCGTTTTTAGCGTTGGAGTGCTGCACCTTCTTGGACTTGGGCGGCTCTTGAGCTTTGTTCAGTATCGTCTCCAGGCATTCCGTCAACCGCGTGCGCACGCTCGGGTCCTCTGGGAAAAGCATTGGCCAATTGTCACTACTGTGTCATCTTGCAGGCAATCTTACAACAAACTTCTGAGAGTAAAAGGGACAAAATACAGATCGAAACAAAATGCATGCAAGAGTTGCTAATATAAGAAAATAATCACAACATTCCACTGCTTGCGAAGTCCAAATTAGCTGCTTCCCTTTACTCTAGAATCGTAAAAGTGATCTATGTGCCTTTGTGAAATGAAATGTGGCTTGTACAAAGACAATAAACCCCGTTACTGGTTGTGACGGCATAAATGGGAGTGTAGTTTACAAAATGCGCTGACCTGGTGGTGGGTAGTTCTGCAGCAGACGCAGAAGTTGACAGACAGCCACGGGGCAGGCACAAAGTAGTAAGTGTAATCCTGCAGGTCTGTGTATGACGACGTCACAATCTGAAACAGTCAAAGCTGCCGTTTCTACATGTATTCCTTGGCTTCCCCCCTACGCTACACAATGATTAAAATGGTCCACGAGCCCAAAAGGAGGAAAAGTGCATAGCATCTACTATTTCAGTGACAAAGTCATGATCATTTGTCTGCTTTTACAGATCTCTATGCATTACACTAGGGGGTGTCCGAGAGCATGCTCCTCTGGATTTTTTAAAAGAAAGCAGATTAAAATCTTTGCAGTGTGGTGCATTTTGGCATGATTTTACGTGCTTCAGATGAGGAAATATTTCTTTTCGAAGATGATTTTTAGAATTTGACTAAAATCTGTGCAATTTTGTGTGTTTTGGCATGATCTTCAGTGCTGTAGAGGAGACACACTTTCTGCGGGGAGGAACATTTTTAGCTACAGGTGGAAATCCACCAAAAAATGGAAGATTTTAAACCCTGTTTTATGGGTGTGTGAAAGATTGCTTGGGCGTGTGCACACGTGTGAACGCATGTATCGAGTGTGAATGTGTGTGTGTGTGTGTGTGTAAGTGTGCACGCAATGAGTGGGTGCTGCGCACGCATGTTTATCCATGTGCACAAGTATGTGTCATTGTGTGCGGACCATGTGTGAGTGAGGGTGTGTACAGACTATGAACTCAGCATACGTGAGCCCACGGAAAGCACAGCGATAGTGAGAGTTGCTTACCCTGCTGAGGCGGGAGACGGCTAGAGACACACAGCCTTTGTACTCCTCCGGATTCTTCTTCACCAGCGCCTCAATCAAGCTCGTTGCAGACGTAACCACGCCCTGAAATTCCATTGCAAAGCCACAAACATAAAAAGTCATTGAAAAAAAACACCCTAAAACTCACAGGTTAAAAGTTTTGACTTAATTTTTAGAATGTCTAATATTAAACTTTGTTTCCTGGGTAAAATATTAACAGTAATTAAGAAGTTTCTGTTTTAGAGTTCTAGCGCACATCTCCAACTGGGTGTTCTTGGGTGATGAAAAACCTACGCCAGCAAAGACCATGTGGTGAATAAAAGTCAGTCCAACATAACCACAGTGCCTAGAGTTTCTGACCAAACAGAGACAGGCTACCACGAGTTACGAGAGAAATCATTTTCGCAAAGTTACGTAAAATTTATTTCAAATCAGTGAAGCATGTATTTCTTATTCCAAGTTTGCTTGTTTGTTTGTTTTTTTTAACTTTTTTTCTATTTTTGATCCTGAACGACTAGTGATACTGACCATGTGTTGATCATTGAGAAGATGAATGATGCGTGACGTCCACTCTCCCATGGGGATGACGTCGGGCGACGCTCTCAGCAGCCGCAGGAGCGTCAGTGCTGCACTCTGCTTCACAGCGTCGATTGTGTCCCTGTAACATACGTCAGTCCACATTCAACTGCTACAATGTTAATCACACACACACACACCCCAACGCCCCCCATGGAAAAGTCAATCAAAATCAGGGTTTGAAATAGTCCACAATCCAAACGGAGGAGAAGGAAAAGTGTGTGGCATTTAGTGACCAAGTGACAAAGTGTTACGTGACGGGTGTCTGGGGGCATGCTCTTCCACCATTGCTATTTTTAATTCGACTAAAATCAGTGCAATTTGCTGCATTGTGGCATTTTTTAAAAGCTTGATGATGAGGAAACACTTTTTTTGGGGGAGGACATTTTTAGAATTTTAGGGGGGAGCGGGTGGGGTGGGGGATTTTTAACCAAAGGTGGAGGAATTTAGGCCCTGACAAGTGCTGCATTCAATTTGAATTTACAATTTACACTGTCTGCTAACCAGCTTAGTAAGAGTTTCCAACTAAAGACACATTCATACAGCCAAAATGCATGCACCGCATTTTTTCCCCCCAACACACACTTCAGCAGAGACAAATGGTGAGACCAGAGAGTGAATACCAACGTTACTTTCAGGCCTCTGACAAGGGTACAAGCAGACCTACCCAGATACAAGCAGTTTAGGGATGTCCTGCCCGAGAGCGTCAGCCATCTCGCGGCTGCCGATGTTGGCCATGCAGTGGAGGGCGAGGTTGATGTGAACAGGGTTACGGCTCATCAGGTCGTTCTTGATGGACTGAATCACCAGCTTCATCAGCTCGGAACTCGCCCCGACCAACACCGAGATGAACAGGTAACCCTGGAAAAAAGACAAGCTCAGTGAGCGATCGAGAAAGCAGACGAATGAAGCTGCATAAGAGGCTGGGCTGAAAATTTGCAATTATGACAATACCATTTCCAATCAGTGACTGTTGGTGCGGCACAACTGACTTCACATTCACTTGAGGCTAGCTTCAAAGCCCTAAAATCACTATTTAAAAACAAAAAAAAAAAAAGGTCCTTATTCTGATCATATTTCCAAGATACAGAATTCATTCTAAAGCTTACTTATTTGCCCCTATCCACTCTTCATCTCTCCACATGGAAGAAACTTACGATCTGTTTCTCTGTGTATTTGTTGGAGCTGAGGAGGTTGACGGCCTCCATGTGACCGAAGTCGATGTCGTGTCCAAGCAAAAAGATGAACAGCAGCTTGCACACATACTTCTTTTTCTGGTAGCCATCCAGTGTCTTGTCACCTGAACGCAACACGATACATAGATCCACATACTCATATACAGGTATTCACATTGACCAAACACTGTATACTATCCCTTGAACGGGTTAATTCCATCTGTGCTAAGCCAACTTACGTTTGGAACACTTTCGCTCGTGAGTGCGCCTGTACACTCGAAATACTCTATCTTGATGATTAGTACAGCTCTTAATGCAACACAGTGTTGTTTACACTTTGCATGAGCGGTCAAACATTCAAATTCTACGACTGTTGTTACACTTTTTTTTTTTTTTTATAACCTACATGTACTTTATTATCCCTTTCGGGAAATTCAGGCTGCTTCCCCCGGGGGAAGCGCGTCGCCGCGGTGCAGCGCCACCCAATACCTATCCTATATTTTTTACAATTTTGCTGGGGGAGGAAAGCCGGATAACCCAGTGAGAAACCCCGGATGAGCAGCCCGGCAGCCAGGAAAAACCGGTATCACATATCACAAGCTCGACCTGGGATCGAACCCACGCTTCATCGCCATGACATTGGTGACAGCCGTTCAGTAGCGCAGCGGCTAAATCCGAAGCGCTACCTATTAGACCACCGCTCACCCCTACTGGAGCGCTCAGTGTGGTAGCTGTGTCATTGAGTACGCTTCTGTAATCTGCTGGCTCAAAGCCAGCATTATAGATGCTGTCACTGTCGAGGTGTCTAAGTGGTGTGATGATACTATTGATAGATACCACGAAAACAGCTCAGAACGATCTGTAAGCATAAATTTTATTAAAAATCTACTTTGTGTGGAATACATAAACCGTAGTGACAATGCAAACACCATCATCATCAAAAACACAAAAAAAAGCTACTCGTCAGTATAGCATCATGGGATACCTTTGAACTTGGACCGGATATTGGCCAACTCTTTGTTGATCCTTTTCACTTCAGCTTCTCGACTTTTACCTGTGACAGACAAAAGAAGAAAAAAAATTAGTAATCGACTTATCTATCGAAACACCAACACACTCAAACGATTCCATGCACCCCCTCACCCCTCCACCCCCAAAATGCCTCATCTCAGTTGCTGTGTTGTAAATGAAAAGATCTGCTGCAAGAGCTGAGCTAATGCTACAATCATTTTTCACCGAGTGAAAAGAACCATGTGGATGTATGCTGAACACAGTGTCACGCACTGACGCAAATCGCTATTCGCACGCAGCTGTTTGAAATCTGAACGTGCAGTAATATACATCCTGGTGTTTTGAAAATAATGTTAGGGATTAAACACGCCACAGCAAAGTTATCAGATGGACTTTTGATTTTTTCCGTTTGCTGTAGTACGACACACATACAGTGCTGATGCCTCAGGTATATTACACGTAGAACTTCATAATCAGCTGTCAAATTACTTAATTTGATCAGGTTTATAAAAGTGTGTGTGTGTGTGTGTGTGTGTACACGTGTGTTTGTGTGTGTGTGTGAGCGGGTGCAGGTGGGGAGGGAGAGAGAGAGAGATGTACTTGGGAGTAGGACTCATGCCCAATGCCTGTATAAACAGGTGCATGCAGAATTCAATACACGTTCCACCTGACCTCCAAATGTCAGTGCATGTGCTTTGTGGTGGTGGTGTTTTTTTTGTTTTTTGTTTGGTCTCTAGCAGGAGGGTGTCACTCAATGCTGTGTATTCATATGATCTTCTACTGATTAAATGCCAGATTAAACAGGCATGTAGCAACGCCCACCAAAAACCTACAACAGAACACTGATAACACACACACACACACAGTGAGACGCACAGACAGTAACTGTTACTTATACTTGTCCTCTGTCACGCCCAAGAGGGCGGGGGGGGGGGGGGGGGGCTGCAGACAGTAATCAAGTGATAACTAGCAGCACATGTACGGAAGATGGATGATAACCTCAAGGTCTAGACTGCATGATCCTCCTTCTGCACTGTACACAAACAGAACGTCAATTTGTCTGAGCGACCTAACACTAGCAGAAGGTCGCCAGCTTGTCAGCTTTAGGTGGGCGTGTTTGCCACACAGTAATTAATACCAGGGACCCAGTTCCTGGCAACCGAGAAACAAAATCTGTAGGACTACAAGCAGGAAAGGCGTGGTGACCTAATGGAGCAAATGAACAGACAAAATAGTGCGCCACATTCTTTGCCAGTCTGTGTTTTGTTTCCTATTTGTTGTTCCTAATATTAATATATTCATTCACTGTATATGAAAAGACGACAACATGACAACAACAAACTTTCCTGTTTGTAGATTCTAAGAAAACGACAATGTTAGTTTTTCAGACTATGCGAGTTCAACACACAGACTCCCCTTTTTTTATTCTTTTTTTTTAACACAAGTGAGCCAAAAACCAAACATATTGCGAATAGGCCAAAGTTATCTCTCAGTGTGTTGAAAAATGATAATTTATCTATTCCTGCATCAGTGCACGCATGGTTCATGTCCTTTCCATAGTCCTCTGAATGCATACCATAAAACGCCCACTAAACAGCTTTTGACGTGTCGAGAGAGTATGAAACCTTTGTTGTTGTTGTTGTTGTTGTTGTGTGTGTTTGTTGTTGTGTGTGTGTGTGTGTGTGTGTGTGTGTGTGACAGAGAGAGTGAGAGAGATAACACAAAGGTTAAGTGTGCTTGTCTAACAGCAGGGTGCTTACTACCCGAGGTGAACACCCACATGTAGCGACTGATAACCATTTTATAGGTGATAAAATAATCCTGATGTCTTTATGAGGCTAATTTATACTTTGCCCTCAATCCTACCACCAAGAAAGCCCTTCCTTCCTTCCACCTCAGATAAAACTGAGGCAACTCCGTTTCATTTCACTTTTAACCTATTATTATCATCAACTCTGACAGAAGGTAGATCAATTGTGGAGCACTGCCTTTACTTGATGCACTCATACTAACTAGCGTGTTCACGATGCAGTCCTATCATCTGTACAGAGACACAAAACATGGTCTGTAGACCGGGAAAAAAATTCTGTGGTCTTGAGGCAGCCTCCAAATCCCTTTCCGCTGCGCCGGAGCATGTGACGTGAAGGGAACGACTGGCAAAAGACAGAGGAGAGGGACAGACTGAGAAAGACAGAGAGAGCGAGAGAGAGAGTGGGGGAGGGAGGGGTAGGGGGAGGAACCGTGGGGCTAATGCACGGATCAATCGATCAATATCGGACTCCAAACTAGGATACATCCGACCGTACGTTGCCACATAGGAGAGAATAAGGCGGCTACCCAACAAGATGCTGAATCAAATGTGTGTGTGTGTGTGTGTGTGTGTGTGTGTGTGTGTAAAAAGGGGGGAGGGGGCATGGCGTACAGCCAGCTGTCAATTATCCCAAAGAACTGACAAAAGGAACAGCAGTTGGTAACCCCCCCACCCCCCCCCCCCCCAGATCTGTCCATTTTATTTATTTTTACCTTCAAAGTGTCAATAAACTGTCCAATACCTGACTGTGGTCGAATGAATAAGAAATTATAGACGAAGATGTATTTTGTCACAAGATACCCCCCCCCCCCCCCCCCCCCTCTTTCCCACCCCCATCCGCAACTACCATACTACATGTACTCAAACTGCACTTTTCTGTCGCTCACATTGCTCCTGATGACCACCAAACTCCCATTCAAACTCTATGACTAATTCACTATTCAGCCGTGTGCATCAGCAGATTGTAAACGTGGGTGAGTGCGCCAGCGCAGAAAATGCATTGTTGTTTCCCTACCTCCAAAAACCAATCAATACGCGCTTGAGCAACCACCGCCTCTACACTGGCGCCCGCCTCCCAGCACGGGGCCCTGTCATTATTTACACTGGCACCAGGAAAAGATCTGATTTTTCGTCAATCTGTTATAGTCTGGTCAGTAGAGTTGCCTCGCAATACCTTTCTGACCTCCTTCACGTTCATCTTACGCTCCCTCCCCGACGACTGCGTTCGTGTGCAGACACGAACAAAGTACGGATTTCCGGCCTCCTGCAGAACTGAATCATGCGGCCTGTGTTCTTTCCATTACCAAGCCCCTGTTACTTGGAATCAGCTCCCTCTTTTATTCAGGAACAGTTCAAACGAAGAATCCTTTAAATCACACCTGTAAAACCCATCTCTTTACCCTCCTATAGCTATGCCATTTTGTTGTTTGGCTTTGGTGCGGGGGGGGGGGGGGGGGGGGGGGGGGGGGGGGGGGTTGTACATTATAATTTTTAATTTTTTTTTTAATTTTCATTTGGTTGTTTAATCTCTTTTTAATCTGTCCATATAAATAACCTGTATATTTATGTAAAGCACTTAGAGGTGAGATAAGTCAGGTGTTTAGTAGTATTATTATTATTACCAACCATCCTTGTTTACACTACAGATGAAATCCATGAGAAATAAATTGTACTTATGTACAGCAGCTGGAGGTGAGACAAGTCAGGTGCTTTAAATGAGAACAAACTACCAGTGCACAGATGCCGCTACGACTCTCTGAACATACTGCTAAAAATGTGCAGCAGTTCAAACTTCAACGTGACGCGTTTCTTTGATACCACAGCACGACAAAGAATTAATTTCAAAATCTGTTTTATCTGTAGTCTGAAGACAGATTATATATTTTAAAAAATCAATATAAAAAATATAAAGACAAAACTCAGTGCTGTCATTCCTCACATGTTGGCACAAATTGAGACCTGTCACTGCAGCAGTTCCCTGTGATGTCTTCTTTACGGCGGGATGAAAAATCCATTTACATGTACAACATCTGTGGTTTGATGGCACGTGTAGCATCATATTCAGCTGTGACCATCTCACTTGACTGGTTAGTGTGTAAGACGAGCCAATATCTGAGAGCTCTCTCCCCATCACCATCCCCCCACCTACGCCCACACAGTCTCCACTTCAAATGTCAACTTTATGCTCAGACTAAAACTAAAAGAGAATTTCTCCACGGATGAGAAAATAAAGGAACACAGCAAAGAGGAAATAAAATTAAAATGTTAATCGCATTACTACAGGCGCTTTGTGGGCTGAACTAAATTAAAAAGGAAGAAAATTCAAGAAGTCTCGTGCTGTTTGGACTTTGGGACTGTCACAAATGTGGGGCAAGGTCTTGGAAGTCTCCCAAGGGACCAATGTTTAAAGCATTCAAAAGAGGGCACGAATCTACAACCATCAACTGTATACAATTACACATGTATATATATATATATATACATACATACACAAACAACTTACAATTTCGTATGTCAGATATGAAGACCGCCAGTCCTCGCATCCCATCTCCCTTCACCGTTGGCATCTTGGGTTCCTACACTCTTCAGATGCTGAAACAAATTTATGTACATGTATCTTAAATAAGTACCACTCTTTGTGATTTCACGTCGTTTAATCAGTGATTCACAATGACAATTTCAAAGTGAACAGTGCCTGAAGAAGACAAAACAAAAGCAATGGATGAACCGACAACACAAAGGAACGAAAGAATTAATGATAACATCTGATAAAGGATGATTAAGTACCCAGTCTATGACCATGAGAATAGTCCAATAAAATGAACTGGCATTGTGAATGACTGTCCTTAAGAAAATCAAAAGCCCGCCCCGCCCAGGTTTTATGATTTCCTTGTTGACAGAGTCTCAATTAGTCAATGGGTAACACTAGCAGATTCAACTTTAATGACTCACTGTCGGACTGACAACAGTGACCGCAAAACACAAGCTTTGCGCACATGTATACCTGTCAAACTCAAAGTTTTAAACATTATTATGAAGCGGGCGTTTGCACAATAATCTGTGGAAGGTTTTGGTATTACATTCTTATCAAATCTTCCGTTGCGTAGTCCAAAAACTGAAGGGCGTATACATGTATTACATTTTGAAAGTCTGATTCAGCGATTCTATACATGTTCGTATCTGAATCGTCGCTGAATCTGACTTTTAAAGCACCATAGACCAAGAAAGCATGAAACCAATGCTGCTGTTACCGTCGAACAGGCATACTTTGGTCAATGGTTCAAAAGTGAATGACTCTAAACTGCCACAGTACTTTCAGTCTGAGTCACCATCACACAAAATATGAAGAAGTGAAATGACGCCAGGATGTGCAACGCCTCCTTCGGTTTTGTCAAGTAGAATGTCAACTTGTTAGCCAAGCACACAGTACCAACTGATGAACAACAGATCGATCAGAGAAGTCTGCATATTGGGAGGGAGTTTTGTGCATGCACAAAGTATGATCTGTGCAATACAGCTGTTACTTCCGAAAGTGTACGCAGAGGAACCTCGCCCCCTTCCCTACACGTTTGACTCCCTCCTACGAGAGGGACACCGGTACTGCTAATCATCTGTCCTTTAAAACACACGCCAATGCAACAACTAATTGCGAGCTACATGAGATATAAACAAACCTTTCTGTGTCCTTGTGGTTGTCTTTAGAGAGAAATTTGATGAACACCAGCAATCAAAGACAGCACGGTAGGTGGATATGATTACCTACAAATGGCCGCCATTAGCATGCTGAATGTGAACAGAGGCAACGGGAACACCCACTCATTTCAATAATAAAAAAAACTTTGAGATATAACATTTTATACATTTACAAAAATTGCGTCTAATTTTCTGGAAAGAGACACTGATGTTAATAAAAAGATATTGTTCTTCAAAATAGATGACGAGTGCGGGCCTTTATGACGTCATCTCCAAGGCGATCCGGCTAAATAATCATGGCAGCCGAGGGAGGAAAAGCGAAAACCTCCACTTTTGCCATCCAAATGGGTGGGGATGGCGGGTCAGGGTAAGAACAAAACTGTATGAAATATCATCGTATAAATTAGTTCATCATGCTTGTTACTTTTGCACTTGTTATTCGACAGGTTTAGTGTAAAATTATCCTGGCTGAAATGGAGGGGGGCACTTTCGCCGCGCGCTTTTCAACAGGTGCTTGCGCTCAGTGCAGCCTGCATGGGCATGCGCGTGGAAAATAATCAACGATGCTGACATCAGATAAATGACACTTTGTGACTAGCATATGTATTTTGTCGAAGTGTTTGTTCTGGTATTATTTAAGTGTGCCCTTTTCTGCTGTTTTGTTATTCTCCTGTGCCTGGTTGTGGGTTTGTTTTGATAAACACGGCTGAGTGTGAAGTGTCGCTGAAGACTAAGATGAGCTTGGATCGCAGTCTTGGTTGTTTGTTTAAATAGCTGCTTGAACAGTGAGCTCTTGCTGTTAATCTGCTGGTGTTGACAAGCAAATGCCAGGGTACGTTTGGGATTGTTCGACTGAGGGTACTCCTTCCGTTAATCCTGCATGTCCAACTGTCGTGACGTTTAGATTTTAGGTTTAGTGTAGTGCAGCTGAGGGAGAATGTAAGTAGTAGAACGATAGAACACAGTGATAGAACTTAAATAAAAGACAGCAACTGCACACAACGTGATATGGCCGTGCACCCCAACATCACCCTTGTGATGTTGTGGACCCTTAAGAAGCTTCAGTCCAAAAAAAAAAAAAAGTTGGTACTATCAAGCCCCACCCCCCACCCCCGCCATATGTCCAGCTCTGTTGACTGGTTCAGTCTGTTGTAAAACTGCCACGTAGAAAGATAAACATACATACACAAAACCTTGATCTTCTATGTACAGACGTCGCGGTACTCGCCCTGGTAGCGTGCGCCCTGCGAGTGGTCGGATAAGTGACAGACAGCAGGTTGAAAAACAGCACACATTTCAGCGGGGCTCACACCTTTTCAATCGTGCAAAGTCTGGCCTTGTCAGCTATGAGGATCTCCTTGTGGCTCAGTACCTGGATGAACTACGACGGGAAAAGTCGGAAGTGCGCACAGAAAAAGAGTATGTAGTCACTTCAAAATTAGTGTAGTATTGTTACTTTGTGTGTGTGTGTGGTGTGGTGTGTTTTGTGAGCTATGTGGTGGTGTGTGGTGGTGTGGTGTGTTGGTGTGGTGGTGTGTGGTGTGTGGTGTGTGTGGGGGGGGTGGTCTTCACTGGTTGTGGTGTGTGAGAGAGAGAGAGGTCTCAGTTGGTGAGCATTCTGTTTTCAACTGCAATCATCTGCTAAGTCGTTCTTGATGTGTATCACTAGGAAAAATGTGCCGAAAGTATGATACACTCTAAAACAGTGATAAAATTCCCTTGTTGATTCTTCGTAGACTCCCCCCATCGCCCTACCTCCAGCGGCTGCCTCACGCCAACCTGTATTATGGGAAGATGGCCCGAAGAAGGCCGCGCTCATCACGGCGCCGGCCCATGTCGGCATCCACAGCCTCACAGAGCGGAATGAGTAGCAAGCCGAAGATTGATGCCAAATTCATCGCTGACAGCAACTTGTGGGACCCTGCCACACCGCGCGCAGAGGCTCAGCCACGGAAACAGAGACCTGCCAGCGCTCCCATCAGAAGAGCCAGGTGTGTTGTTGTTGTTATTGTTGTGTCACTGTGTGTGTGTGTGTGTGTGTGTGTGTGTGTGTGAGAGATACAACAAGACCTGTGTAATGTTAGCAACAGTGAGTGGCAATTTCACTTTGCTGAAACATTACTGTTACAATACAATACAATACAATACAATATCTTTACTGTCCATTTTACGTTACGTAAAACAGAAATTTCTCTTCTGCAGTACAGTCTGACAGTGTATAACATAATAAATAAGAACATTCAGTTTACTGTTTAGGGCTCTCTCTTTCTCTTTCTCTCTCTCTTCACATACACACACACACACACACACACACACACATACACACAAGTAGTTTTATTGTCAGTATCTTTATAAACTTGACCTCTGTCAGCCAACTGTCAGGCAAAATTGTAGCAACTCAGGATGACTTCTTTGTATTTTATGGCCAAATTGCATGTGCACTTTTTTGCTTCTAGTTTGGTTTTCTATTGCATTGTGAGAGCATTTAACGTATGTATGTTTTACATTTTTAATCTTATCTGTAATGAAGGCACATGAAATGCAGGCAAATCAGTTTTGTAATCACGCAACCATTGCAACCAACGCAACCTTGACATATATTTCATTTGTTTTACAGACCTTTTTCAGGGGCGTCCTACACCTCTAATGGCCAGAGATCTCGCCCAGGCTCAGGTAATCATACAGGTTTCTTTATGCACTATGATACTATGATAACACCAGAGATAGCAACAGACAGCAACATCAGCTCACAAAGATGTTGACGTACCGTTATAACCTTAACTTTTTGACCACTTTTCACACTAACAGATTTTGAATTGGAAGGTCGAAAACCAAGGGGCAGAAAATAAATAGTTTCAGTTTCGATGTCCAGCCATCTTCACTGAATACCATGTAACTAGTATGACTGATAACCATGCGACTGGAAGCAGTATCTTGCGTCAGAAGGTTTTGAAATGTGCATAAAGTGCTGTAAACCATATCTAACATTTTAAACACCGTATCCTCTTTGTCTTTTTAATTGCACGTGAGCATTTTCCACCTAAACTCCCAAACAGACCACCGCAACAAACTGACACTTGCAAGATCACAGTTGTTATGGTAACTTATTGTTCATGTCAGTGCACTTAACATTTCATGCCATCGTCTGTTTTTGTTGTTGTTGCTGTTTTCCGGTCCTTCCACTTAAATACAACCCATGTTCACGTAACAAATTGTATTGAATGAGAAGAGTCACATTATACAAAATATAGGAAGAAATGTGTTTAATTTTGCAGCATACAAGAGTGTTTTCAAAAGACAGCCTCATACCATCAAGGTTTACGCGTTCAAGAATGGAACTCGCGACACCTTTGTCCACATTGCAGCTCCCAATCTCAAAATTGTAAGTCTCAAATATAAATGCTTGAATGAAATTGCTAGGAATGCTTGATTCACAGATGAGGTTTAGGGACAACTGATGGTGCATTTGGTAACCCAGTTGCTGAAGCTTTTTGGGAATATTTGTTGTTAAACTGTGATTTTGTGCATATTCATTGGAAATAGATGTTTGAAAGCTTGTGGCCTAACTTTTTATCAACTAGGATATGATTCTGATATAGCTGACAACCTCAGCATAAGTGAAAATTTGGGAAAAAATGGAAAAAACCTCCACGAGATAGTGGGAAAAAGTGATGTCAGTGAATGATGTCAAATTGCTATTTTGGAATAGTTTCATTCCTTGGAAAGCTTTGCCATGTTGCCCAAAAAAGCTGTGAAAATATTTAGACTGGTTTCAGCGCTGAGAAGAAATGGAAAGACAGAGAACACTAGCTGTTATAAAATGTGTAATTGGGTCACAACTTTCTGTATATGTGTAATTGGGTCACAACTTCCTGTATATGTGTAATTGGGTCACAACTTCCTGAATAACCTTTTCTCTGCAATAGGTCTGCAAAAGTGGCTCCGTATAAAGTTACATGTATCACCAAAAATCGTTGGCAACTAAGTCACCTAACGCACTATAAAAACAATTCTGTTCAGTGCAGTAAAATACTGTACAGTTATAATATTGTGTGTCTTTTACTGACAAAAGGGCTAGGATCGAATACGGCCAAACAATGATGGGTTGTAATCGCAGTTGATGGCTGTTTTTATTTGAGTTTTATTGAGCCATATCTGATTTGTCCTGACAGCTGCTGGAGTTTGCTACAGACAAACTGGGGCTGGCATTTGCCGCCAGACGAATCTTTCTGGAGGACGGAGTGGAGGTGTTTGATGCCGCGGACATTCCTCCCGACGCAGACGTCTACATTTCCATGGGCGAAAACTACAAAGATCCTTTTGGAAACACCAAGAGTAGGTTTTGCCATTGTTTGTTTTAGCATTTCTCCCCCACTGTTCCCTCCATTACCCCCCACCCCCACTCCCTAGTGGTAGATAACTGTGCTAACTGATTGCTGAGAGCGTGCTTTCCCATCTACTTGGTTTACACAAGAGACCTGGTCCATGCAGAAGTTACATTGACAACTTGAGATTTGTGTCTCTTTACATTGAAGAGCTTGGTTTGCCGGCAGCTCAGTGCGTGGGTCGAAGGGGCCTGCTCCACAAAAAAGTTGTTATTTATTAATGTAATATCTGAGAGTTAAGTTTATTTTACTGCTGGATTTGCTCTGCGTTAAGCAGCTGTCTGCTTTGCGTTACAGAAAACATGATCGTCAGGCAGGGTGCAAAGTGGAGTTTGAATGGCATCATCTTGCCTGAAGAACGCAAGAAGCGCTCCAGACTCAGGATGTCCAAACGTCTCAGGTGGGTTGGTTGGAATCATGTGCAGTCTACATTAGGACAGATTGTTTCTTCTGAGAACAGTTGCGTCTAGCAGCCCTGAAATACTCAGTATTAGGAGAGAGAAAGGGTGTGTGTGTGTGTGACTTCGTGGGGGGGTGGGGGTGGGGAGGGGGGGGGTGTCGTCAACAGCCCTTGTTCCACTGTGAATGCAACATTTTATCTGCCAGTTGTTCATCTTTGCATTTCGTAGTTTCTCTTATCTAGACTCACTAACTCTGGTAGAAAAGTTCCTTGAGTTATGCTTATCATCTTAGATGATAATTTTGGGGGAAATTTGTATTGTGGTTAGAATTTTGTTATCTGCATTTCAAGCGTGACTTTTATCTTTTGTTATTTTCTTTCCAGATCGTTGGCTCAGAACAACTACATGAGGATCATCATCTACAGGAACGGCAAGTGGAGTGAACCTCGCGAAATTGTTGTGGATCCAAGCAAATTTGATGAGGTTTGTCGCCTTTTCTTTTTGTTTTTGTTTGTTTGTTTGTTTTTTGCCTTTGTGTGAGTTTGTGTGTGTGTGGGTGTGTGTGTGTGTGTGTGTGTGTGTGTGTGTGTGTGTGTGTGTGTGTGTCCGGAATATTCCAGGCTACCTGTATGGCCTTTTCAGCAAAAGACAAATGAGGAAGACCAGGGTTAAGTCCTCTCACAATCCAAGTTCCATGCTGGTGACTGTAGTGTATTACGTCACAGCAGTATAAACCTGTGCTCTCTTTTAACTTAACCCCCTAACTTATTGCTTGATTTCAGTTTCTGCAGAGCTGTACAGGCAGCCTGGACCTGAGGAATTACGCCAAGAAAGCTTTTGACTGGGAGGGCAACGAGATCACCGACTTGGAAGACAGTAAGCAGAAAGAAACACTTCCCTACCATTGTCTTTAACACTAACAGAGCATCATTCAAGTTTTCCCCGCCTCTCTGCTTCGACCCCAGTGCTGTTAAAATACAGGGCCTTAACTAGTCAGTGGGAAACCGGAAAAGTTATGCTCCTAGAATTTCCAGGCAGTTTCCAGGTTGGAAAAATATTTGTATTGAAAAGTCAGGAAATATGTCAGCAAAGAAATATTAATACCCTGCATTATAATTTTGGTTGTGCGGTATGCAAAGTATCAGTGCTTTATTTAGTGTTTATGGATCCTTGCAGCACCCGTGCTGGACGACTGCTTGCAGCAGAACACGTCTCAGGTCCGCGGACCTTTGTGGATCTCTGCTGGGGAAGGCTTCAGTCCGCTGGGAACGAAGGAATTCTTGCTGAACATCAAACAGGTTCTTCGCGAGAAACTGAAAAGGGTGAAATTCTACCAGAAGGAGGTATGGAGTTTTGTAGGTTATTTGTCATAAGTCTTGTCTGTGTAAGAAGTTTGCAAGTAAAGATATAAAATTGAAATAACCTCAGGAAAGGGAACAGAAACAAACAAATAAATTGCAGAAAACACCAAACAAAACACCCTAGCCATAAAACAAACATCAAAAACAAAAAAGCACAACCAAATGAAACTTTAAAAAAAGCAAACGAAAATGAAAAACAAGAGCAAAACAAATAGCCTTGTTTTGAAACTGAGGAAATTTGCTGCTGCCGAGCGAAGTCCGTCTTGTTAGAGCGAAGCTAGCGTACAAACAAAGGGAGGAAGGGGCCAGGGTGTGAAATTCAGTCAGGCTGGAGGCTTGTATGTTCATGCATGAGTGTGGCCTTTGGTGCTGGCCGCCTACAGCAAGAAAAGCTGTTCCAGCCATAAATAGTCTTGTGCTTGTTAACGGCGTGCAACTTGGTTTTTGTTAAGCTCTGTATGTCCAAGTAAGACTTAAGTCTGTATCATGCAGAAATGAGAACTAAACACAGACGACAATATATGTGACCTCTGTTTTGTGGCTGTGTCTTCAGATTGACGCCGCTCTGAATGAAGAGTACGACAAAGTCACACTGGCGTCTGTGAAGTCCATGAAGTCTGAAGAGCTGTATGAAGCTTCAGAGAAGGTGAGACCTGATGACCGGACATGACTGCCTTGGACTGCTGTTCAATCATGTGTGTGTGTTGTCCGTGGACTGCATTTATCTTGTAATTGATTAGCTTTTACATGTTGTAGTATTGTTTTAATATCAGTATCTTCTGTTCATGACAGGTTGAGACGGAGATAACCCAGCTGAAGGAAGCCCTGAAACGTGTTGATGGCAAACTGGAGGCGATCAAGGACGAGGCAGAAAAAGAGGAGGTCGGTCGTAAGCACTAGGGGCAGTAACTGTTTTCATGGAGTACTTCTGCACTATAAGAGTGGAGGTTGCGTAGGATTAATGCATACTGATTGAAGGCATGGGGTGAGCGGTGGTCTGATAGGTAGTACGTCAGACTTAGCTTCTACACTACTGAACGGCCGTCACCACTGTCACGGCAATGAAGCATGGGTTGCAGCCCTTGCCAAGCTTGTGATATGCGATATCGTTATTTCCTGGCTGCCGGGCTGCTCATCAGGGGTTTCTCTCCGGGTTATCAGGCTTTCCTCCACCAGCAAATTTGAAAAATAGGATAGGTATCGGGTGGCGCTGCACTGAGGCGACGCGCTTCCCCCAGGGGAAGCAGCCCAAATTCCCTGAAAGGGATGATAAAGTAGTCAAAAATGTTTAAAACGTAACTGGTTTTGGTACACAGATCACATGCATCTGGTGGACAATATGCTTAAATTTTGTACCGCTGGATTTATACATTGACACTTCAGCTATGTGTGTTCGTTAATTTTGGTTTGTGTACATTGGCTGTTTAGTGAAGCTGTTTGCTGTGCATTTCACACTGGATTCATTTTTACTGATTGTGGATTCTTGCAAAATATTTGTTTCAGGAGAAAGGGTCTGTGTACCGCATGTCTCACATAAAGGAGGTGTCGGCCAACGATCGGCTTGTTGGACGGAAAGGACTGAAACTAAGGGTAAGACACCCATCACACACGCATGCACGCACCCTTGAACACACACACACTCGCATGTATACTTTGTCTGCCTGTCAGACATGTGCATAGTGGAAATCTTGCTTGTTCACTATCTCTCTAAGTTTTTTATGTACATTCACGTTCCACAAGTAATTGGCCACCAGGCTCAGAGTTTCAAAGAACTTATGATGAATGTCTCTGTTATTGCTGCGTATACAATATGTCTGTTTTCTACAGGTGTATGAGAATGGCATGCAGGATGGAGAGTTTGTTTTCTACTTCAACCTGCGTGAGGCTCAGCGTGGGGTTGAAAGCAAGGAAAGGCTCCTTGAGAGGGTTAGTACCACTGCTGACCACCATTAAAACTCATCAGCCGTACCCCCAGTTCCTCCCCTCCCCTCTCCTTGCCCTTCCTACCCCCATCCCTCTCCTCTGAAAACAACATTTTAAAGGAAACGTATAATTGGTTTTTTTCTCTTTGTTTGTTTACTTGCTGCTGTGAATTTTACTTAGGCATTTTGGGGAAAAGGGTTTGCACGTGCCATTCTTCACACTTCTTAACCATCACAGGGTAAAGTTCATTAGCATTTTAGATAGGCTTGAAATATCCCCTACACATTGCCATACACAATTGATGGCCTGATTGCCGATTGTTTTCAGTTGCTCGATGAGCTGTCTTGCAGCCAGCGTGCATCGAACGCTGAGCAGCCGCGACTAACAGCAGTCGCACAAAAGATCTTCGACAAGTTTGGCCACGAGATCAAAGATGTAATGACCCTGGTCAAAGAAGAGGAAGATGATGATGATCCTGAAGTGTGGGTTTCCTATGGTGAACCGTTCATCTCACCATTCAGTGAGTTAATGTACATGTTTGTGTGTATGGTGGTTGTAAAAATGTTGTCACCTTGGAGACTTGAGTTTATACCAGGGGTCAGGCTATGGTCGTCCCTAA
>JACVVK020000356.1:102500-105000 GCA_018292915.2 Batillaria attramentaria
GTGCTGCCTGTCCGGTTGTTGGTTCTGAAAAACGGAGAACGTGACGGTCCAGTGCCTGTTGTGGGACCCAACCTTACAACAGTAAGTCTGTCTTTCTTCTCTTCCCTTCCTCTGTTACTGAGGGGAGCCGGGGTGGCCGAATGGTAGAGCGTTGGACTTCTAATGCTCGGGTCATGAGTTCGTATCCCGGCTGGGGCCAAATATGTGTGCTGGCTTTTTCATCGTTGCCCCGTCTTTGATATCACCTGTATGTGGTGGAAAAGGACGTTAAACCCCCAAACAGCCTCTGTTACTGAAGACTTTTTGCCTCACATATGTAATGAGTCATCTACATGTATAAGCTTTCATTTGGGGGTTGGGGAGACTAACTTGATTTAAACGCATGCTGAACTTTT
Organism: Batillaria attramentaria; assembly: GCA_018292915.2. Lineage (NCBI taxonomy): Eukaryota > Metazoa > Mollusca > Gastropoda > Batillariidae > Batillaria > Batillaria attramentaria. Next base: position 102,896 of record JACVVK020000356.1, read on the forward strand.
GTTTCAGATGATGAAACAGGAAGGGTGCAGAGAGAAGCCAGAAAAGTCGCGTAAGAATCGTCCCAAAGAGACAACAGACGGAGAATGTTCCATCCAGGATGACCTGAACATGCACTGTATGGATTTCACCATCCGAGAGCTGGAACTGACAATGGTGGGTTCCATCACAGCATGTTGCTTGTGTTGGTGACATTGGTTCCTCATGATTTTAGTTGCCTGCAAATCTCCACAGGCCTGTAAAGTTCAGTTTAGTTCTGTTCAAGATACCACCATCAGAAAAGCCCATATGCACTCCACCTCATCTCACAGAAGTGTCCCCCAGCATTGTCTCTGAGACTGTTTTGATTTTTTGGTCCGCAGTGTGATGTAAAGTGTATGGAAGGATTAGCTCTTTAGAGCCTGAGTCCGACCATCCCATGATATGATAAGACTGGTGAAAAAGAACAAGCCACTGCACACCAGTAGGGGCCGACCTCAAACCACTATCATGCAAGCCGTGGACTTTCCCTCTAGGTGCAAGGCTGCTACAGCTTGCATAGTACTGGCTTCAAGTGGCTTTGAGTGAGCTGAAGTTTCAAATAAACATGCAATTTTTGCATGGGGTTTTAAGAGTTAAAGCAACTTAAAAGAATAAAAAAAAAAATTGTGCTTACTATTCAAGTTAGCACATGGCAGGATTAAGTCATACAAAAAGAATTTGTAGTTCTACACCACATATAATTTGTAATTTTTTTCCCCCCGTCACGTCAGTTCTTGGACAGCTGCACCGCGCTGCTGAATCTGCCGTTTGCTGCGAGACGGATTTTCGATGAAGATGGCGTTGAGCACTTCACGCTGCAGTCACTGAAGCGAGACCAAGTGGTGTACGTGTCGTGCGGTGAACCGTGGAGTGACCCCCAGCTGACCAGAGAGGAGCAGCGGCGCAGGCTGCTTCTGTCACAGCTGTCTTCCGACGTCAGCAAGATGAGACAGTACTGCGCTCTGCAGAATCCAGAAAGTATGTAAAACAAATACAATGGCTTACTATGGAACATACGGAACTGCAACTCCATCAGCAACGTGCCACACTATTGCAAGAAAATCAGCTGTGTGCGCGGCCTTAATGAATTCTGATTTTGATTTTCATTCTCAGGGCTTGAAATCTTCCACTTTTTGGTGGATTTCCAGTTTTGGCTTCAAATTTTCCTCCCCTTAGGAAGTATGTTTCCTCCTCGGAAACCGTTCAGATCATTTCAAAAGGCACCAAACTGCCCAGATTTTAGTCTCATTCTAAAAGTTATATTCCAGAATAAGTGTTTCCTCCTCTGAAGCATTTGAATTCATACCGAAAAGCAAGAAATTGCACAGATTTTTTTAAAAATCGGGTGGGGGGGGGGGGTGGGGGGGGGGCATGTCCCTGGACACCCATATCATAAAGCAAATACTTTGCTACACACTTTTCCTACTTTTCAATCATGGACCATTTGGAAGCTCTGAATCTTTGAATTCACCAGTACAACTTGTCTCTCTTGGAGGGGGGTGGGGGGAGGGAGGGAGGGGAATGCTGTTTGTATGTGTGGAGGGGTGTGTGAGGGAAGGAGCAGCAACGTATGGGTGTGCATACAAAACTGTACTTACAACCTTTTCTAGCCAACACTGTGAAACGATCAAATTTTCCTCATGTCATCATCCGCCAGATTTTGTGGTGGAGGTTGAAGGAGCCCTGGTGCCGAACGCTCGCCTGGTGGTGAACAAACAGTGGAGGCACGGGGAGGACGAAGACACGGGGCCCGACTCGCGTGCTGACTTGGAAAGCGAGATGCAGCAGCAGAGTGTCGGTCAACAGGACGAGGAGGAAACGGAGGATTCAGCAGGACGGTGAGATCAACTCTTACCCTCCACATTTACCGCACTAAACTGTTCTACCACTGGCACTCCAGCAATCTCCTACGCTGGTCCTTTAGCCTGGAATTCCCTCCCTCATTCTCTCCGCCAGTCACCCTTCCTTGAAACGTTCAAGAAAATTCTTAAAACCCATCTGTTTTCAGCCCTGTACACCATCTTTGCTGTTCGCATCATGTTCTCAGTATGTGTGTGTTGTGCCTGGGCTTTGACCTTATAGGTGT
>JACVVK020000356.1:110000-410000 GCA_018292915.2 Batillaria attramentaria
AGGGGGAGGGGGGGGTCTTAACCACTTTGTTATTCCCCCTGATCCCCCCAACCCATTTTAAGTGTGTTGTAGGTTAAAGTGGTTTCTATGACTGCTATTTTGATAACCTACATCAACACTCAACATTAACCCAGCTACTTACAATACATCACATACATAGCTGACTGCTCACAACCCTCGTTCACTGTGTGTAGATAACCGTGAACAAGAAGAGCGAATGGAGCAGCTCGAGCAGTCAGCCACGCAGGGTGTTGACGCCATCGTCAGCCAAGCTTTAGCGAACGTCCAGTTGTTTGGAGAGGAGGGTGAGGACAGCTCACGTGGTCAGGTCGATTCCCGGGCAGGGGAAGAAGGCGACGAGAGAGCGCAGGCAGAGACCACTCCACGTTTGCTGGAAGAGAGCAGTAAGTATAGATTCGGTGTTCAGTCATACAGGCACAGAATCCAGACGGAAACCCCCAGTGAGGAGACCCGGGGAAGCAGGAAAATGAGTATCCCACATCGTAGCTTGACCTGTGATGGAACCTGTTTGGGTCACCTTGATAGCAGTGATCATAATAATAATAATAAATAGTACTTCCAGAGTGCTTAATCTCGCAGCAAAGCAACTCATAGCACTAACACACACACACACACACACATATGCACGCGTGGGCGCGCACTGACACACACATGCATACCCTGATGCAGATATACAATTACAGACAACGGTACTGAAACATGGGCAAACTACTTAATTGTGAAAGGCTTAACAGAAGAGGTGGGTGTACACGTTGGATCGGAACTGGGGCAATGTGGGAAGAGCACAAATTTCAACAGGCAGTGAGTTCCAAACATACGGGGCTAGAAAACAGAAAGAACGTTCGCCTGCGGTTTCCGTGTTGCGCTTGGGGACTCGCAGACGCTTTTCATAGGTGGATGGAAGTGTGCGAGACGATGGTCACTGAGTAACGCAATGCATCTGCAAAGTCTCAAAGATGACGCTAGGGAGAATACTGAGAGGTGGGGTAGAGTGCATATGGGCTTTCCGAAGCGTGGCGATACCATCTTGAACAAAACTGAACTGAACTGATGTGCAAAAGACGGACACGCTCATTACACACCAACAGGCAAATGAAACAATGCAAGCTTCGCTTCTCCTGTCCCCAATTAGTTATGTTTTGTATTGGAGCATGATCTTTGACATATAACAAAGCACCATTTCTTTTCTCCGCAGAAGTGGACACCGTGGAAGCAAACAAGATTGCCAAGAGGAGAGAACAGCTACTCAGCAGGGTAGAACTACCTCCCCTTGACGCCATCCTGCGCTACCCTATCGAAGTCTGGGTATCCAGCGGGAAGAATTTTGTTCCTCCAGAGGGTAGGTGAAACCTGTTTGTTGTGTCATTTCAGTTGTGTAAAGTAGATGATAGGTAGAGATTGACATGGGTGTGGTGCGAGACTTCTGTTGTGCCTAGTATCCTTTGTTGCCAGTTTTATGTCACGTCAGTGGTAATTTGTAGTTTGTACTATGTGTATCTCTAGTCCTCACAGTGGTGAGGGAAATTGGGACTGCTTGGGAATTTGTCTTTCTGGTATGTGACCCTGATCATTTGGACCGCCTGCTACTCCGGCTACTCCGGCTTCCTCCCCCTCTTCTAGAACTGTTCAGACCACCACATTAAACACTAAATGCAATTCTAAAATTCTGAAACTTGAATTGCTGAGCTGGCCCTTTCGCGAACATGATTGTTATGTGTTTATGTCCAGTGTCTGAGAGAATGCTTGTGATTCATTTTGAGCGTGCATGTTGGGTTTAGCTCGACCTCGTGGTGCTGTGGGTCAAATATTTGGGATAAATTGCTTATATTAATGCGATCATTATTGTCATTATTATTATAATGTTCATGCTTGATATTGTACATATGTGTGTACCTGAATGCCACCATTAACCAGCTTGCACATGAATTTGACTTGATTTAGCAACGAAAACTCCCACCAGATTCACGCCACCCAGCGATTCAAACCTGCGCTTGATTCGCAGCGAACATTTTAGCCACTTGGCCAAATCTCCAGATGCACGTCATAAAGCAGTCATGCAGTTGTGCATGTCTGGCATAGTCTGTGAGCAAACGCTGGCAGTATCAAAGTAATGTGCTGTAGTCATTTCTCGCTACAAGATAATGTCGGTCAGGTTTGTCAGGATGTTGTGTGTGGCCGTTGAGGTGGTGCAAGACAACGCGCACATTCAGACAAACCATCCACCTACACACACACGCTGACACCATGCAGGAAACGAACACAACGAATGACATGCGGGTTACCAGGCAGAAGTCGGTGTGATGGTCCAGTTCATCCAGGGATGCAGGGTGGGTAGCTGGGTGTTTGGGAGTTTAACATCTTTTTCCACCACATATGGGTGATATCAAAGACAGGGCAATGAGAAAAAGGCCAGTACAAATATTTGGCCCCAGCCGGGATTCAAACTCACAACCCCGGCATTGAGACTTCAGCACTGTACCATTCGGCAATCCCCCCCCCCCCCCCCCCCCCCCCAACGATTTATTTCAGGCACAATCACACACACATGCACACGCTCATTCACTCGCCATGCTCTCACGTCATACATCATCATAGCGCCAATGCCATGGTAATCATAGGCCAGTGATGACAACAGTCGTATGGTATGGTATGGTATGGTATGGTATGGTATGGTAGACTTCTCCTCGGCGCACGTATCCATCTCTAATGAGATGCTCTAGGCGCCGCAAGGCTGGAGGACGAAGCAGGGAAAGCCTGCTGCCGCTAGGCGCTGCTTTGTGTGCAAACCTCCACCCTGCTATTCACTCTGGTGCGTGCGACAGTATTTCTGTTTACCACGCCACCGGCCACAGCCTACTCTTCTTCAAAAGATGAACGTGGGATTTTTAGCGTGCACACTTGATATTTGTGCGTGCGTGTGTACACGAAGGCGAGACAGGCACCGCAAACAAGCGCCATACATGTTTACGCTCCCTTTGGAAAACAGGGTATATCATTACATATTTTTATGTGTTGTTCTCTTCTTACTATTTCTGCTTCGGACATGGTTTTAACTGGGAATAATGTCCGACCACCTGATGCTGTCTGCGGGTGACATCATGTCTGCCCCATAAGCTAACTCATTACCACTTTTTACAGCCAGTCTGTGTCAGCTTAACCTCTTACGGTTTTCTTTTTACTGTCTGTGTCTGGACTGTTGTATTTCTAATTATGGTTCGGTCAGATTCATGATTTTCTTCAATATTGTTTTCTCAGATTGTTTTCACACAAACTTGATACTTGAGGAATATGAATTGATTTCTCTTTTCGTATCGTGTTTGTCTCAGCATTTCTCAAAACCACCTGGGGCACTCAGATTTTGGTTAAAAAAAAAAGAAAAGAAAAGAAACAACGAAAAAAACACCAACGCCAGTGGGTGTTTTACTCCAATCTATCTGGTATGCGTGCGAATAGCACTGCTTTGGATGTGGTGGTGAAAAAGTACCAGGGTAAAAGGCCCAAGGCCCAGTGACATTTCACGGTTTTCTCTTGTCCGCAGGTAATGGTTCTTTTTTTAGAATTTGGACTTGTGGCTCAGTTCTCTCTAAACCCCTATCAGTTTCTTTTGGGTGAATGCTAGCCGCTTTGTCAATCGACTTGCCTGATCGTCTTCGCCCTTTTCGACGCGCTGTGTACGTCAATCCTCCCTCACCCCGTCCCACTTGTTTCAATCACAAATAACTGTTTAGTCTTACTGAATGAACATATTTGTGCTTGAATTTCACCAAGCTGTGCCATAAGCTGTCTGAGTCAAAATTAAATTTTTTTTTGGTGCCTGCTTGTAACCAAAGAAGCGATGTATGGGAATGAGTCAGTTAATCCTTGGATCACGTTTTGCCACACACACAAACCCTAGTGCTTCTCCGTGACTGCATTGTCAAGTGTGTTGCTTTAGAATGTTGGCAGCAATGCACGAACTACAGGGATACATTACCAGGTTATAACAATCACACAAGTAGTGACTGCCTCAATGCAGATAAATATTGGAGGTACTGAAATCAAGACTTGGACTCTGCTAAGGAGGAAACTGTGCTTGTGTGGGATTGGGAGGCATTGCAGATCTACAGATCCCAGATCCCAGTCGGGGGGGGGGGGGGGATGATTAGAAAGGATAAGAAACAGGGGCTGGGGTGGGGGAGACTAAGGGAAATTTAGTTTTGACAGTAAAATGTCCTTCTCCTATGTTCTTACCAGATGACATGATGCTGTAGGAGATCCGGTATTTCTTCTGTAGTACATGTATCATGTCATCTGGTATATTCATAGGAGAAACTGAGAGGAGGCTCTTACTGGCAAAGCCCCCTGAAAGGGGGGGGGGGGGATCATGCAGCATGTCCTTAACAGTTCATGGTGCAATGGAAATATGATTTTGATCTCATTCTCATATCATGATTACCAGGTCAGTTTGCTGTGTCCCATTTTTTATATAGTATGTATGTACGCATGTATGTATGTATGTATGTATCTGTCTGTCTGTCTGTCTGTCTGTCTGTCTGCCTGCCTGCCTGCCTGCCTGCCTGCCTGTCTGTCTGTCTATCTATCTATCTATCTATCTATCTATCTATCTATCTATCTATCTATCTATCTATCTATCTATTTTTTCATTTCTTTTGTTTGCTCTTTTTTTGATGGGTAGTTTTCTCTCTGCAGTTGTGGAATCCAAAGAGGAAAATCGACGAAAGAAGCACGCCCTCAAATCCCAGGTGTGCCAGGAACTGGACATCGAGAAGCACGTCCTGCGGCAGATGAAGGGTCAGTGCAAATAATTCTCAATAAATCAGTCTGACACAGTCCCCACTTCTTGTAGAAATTTGATGCCACAGACCTGTAGATAAAAATCAATAACTTACCACTCAGATACAGGAAGGTCATTTCTGCCATGCATCAAATGCAAATGTACATTTTTTTTTCTGTTGTTTTCTTTCTTTCTTTGTTTTTGTTTGATAAATGCCACAGTATTGGTTATAATGAAGGAGATTTCGTGGTAAATGTATCAGTGTTGACATATCCTTTTCCAAACATGACATCATCAAGACTTACTTGGGGAGGAGGGGGGGGGGGGGACATGCCACAATGAATAATGAGTAATAATGGAGTCCATTTTCTGCTTCATAATTATGCTAATGTTACATAACTTATACTCTTAAAAGCCCATGCAAAAATTGTAATGTTACTTGAAATCTTGTTATGCAAGCCGCAGTGGTCTCAGGGAGGGCTGGTATGCAGTGGCTTGTTCTTTTTAACTAGTCTTGTCATGTAGTGGACAGGGAGTGGTCCGGCTTGGCATCTTAAGAGTTAACCATGTTAAAACTTATAAATCTTTGGTTTAGTATTAATGTTATTCTCTCTCTCTATATATATATATATTGTTTTTTAGGTCGACGTTTCCGAGACCAGAGCCCTGGTGCATATCGTTCCACTTTGAGCTCCAGGCAGCCGGTCGTGATTGAGGGTCATTGGCAGGATTCCACAGTGGAGGAGAGAGTCAAGCATCAGTCCGTTTCAAAACTGCAGGTAAATTGCACCGCTCTGTGTGTGCGTGTGTGTGTGTGTGTGTGTGTGTGTGTGTGTGTGTGTGTGTGTGTGTGTGTGTGTGTGTGTGTGTACAACAGTTACACTATACTGTAACTCAATCACCATTAAACCGTCAGGTTTTTGGTGTCCTGATGTTTAAAGGAAGAAGTCGGTAGTTCCCTGACACATACAAACTCTCTTCTGCTGACCACAGCTGCCAGTGTGTCAAAGCAATCTGTTTTCCAAGGAAACCCCAAAAAAGATTTTTTTTTTTTTTTTTTTTTTGGGGGGGGGGGATATGTTGGGAAAGGGGGGGGGGGGGGTATTAGTATTGACCTAAGTGTCAGGTTTTCCTTGACTGGACTTTTGCTTTTATTTTACGCTTCTTTCTAATGTAGTTTTTTGTTATCATTCTGTGACTTCAGACACATCTTGGTGAAATCCAGGCCAATCAAAAGGGAGATAAGTCTCAGGTTGTGGGCGTCAATCTGTCTGGAGCGCTCTACAAACAGCCTGTCGTGGTGAGTGATATAACATAGAAACCCTATAGTCAGTACTCAGTGGAACATTTTTCTACTTATAACTTTTTATCTCTCTCGCAGCAATTAGCATGATTTTTCTATCTTGAAAGCTTTTTATCACTCTCCTCCTATTTCCTGCTTTTAATCTAAATTACTTTTTTTTTTTTTAATCTAGAATGGAAAATGCCAGATCAATTGAAATTTAATTTTAGCACTGGATACATATGAGAAAAGTGAAAAGAGAACCACAAGCCGAAATTAATTGAGAATTATTTTTAGCACTTGGTGAATAAAAAAGAAAAGTTTATATTCATTTGTAATAATTCTTTTTTTTTTTTTAAAGACAATTCACATTTTGGTGAGGGCATCTTGATCAGTTTGCATCGGCTTTGTCTGCCTGTGCTTTAAAATTGTTCAACCGCCCTCCACCGACAACCGCATCCATCCCCCTCCCTTGTGTGGGTGGATGAACGTGATTTACGAGGGTTTGTATCTAAGGTACAACTCAGCCCTTGAAATACTGAAAAAAAAAAGCGTATTCTTTTGTTCCAATGCACATCATCAGCTGTTCCACCATATGATGTAGCAACTGCACCAATAGGATTGTGGTATACTATGGTATGGTAGACTTCTCCTCGGCGCACATATCCATCTCTTCTGAAATGCTGATGATGTGCAAGGCTGGAGGTTGAAGCAATCAAAGCCTGCTGCCGCTAAGCCTAACTTTATGTGCAAACCTTCACCTTCTCTATTCACTCTGGTGCGTGTGACAGTATTTGTTTTTCCACACCACCGGTCACAGCCTACTCTTCTTCAAAAGATGGACATGGAATGTTTAGCATGCACACTTGCTGTATGTGCGTGCGCATGTACACGAGGGCAGCACAGGCACCGTGAACAAGTCAGCACGTGAGTTTGCACGTGGAAAAATCCATCCATACTCCTGCCCACAAGGGATTCAAACCAGGTGGCTCAGGATCCGAAGTCGGATATCTTAACCACTAGACCAAATCCCCTTGTGCAAGAAGATGATGTGAGTTAAGTGCGTCTGTTTGTTATCCACTTTAGAAACGTGTGAACGTCTTCGTGAATGGAGAGAGCCCAGAGCATGCAGTGACAGTGTGGGGCGAGACCCTTTCACAACTGCTGGAAAATGCCACCCTCAAACTTGGACTTTGGAAGACTGCCAAGCGCTTCTACACTACAGAAGGAAAACTGGTGAGACAGTATGCTTGGTTACTGGACGAGGAACTAGAAATTTTAATCAGTTTTCCTGAATCAGTTTCAAAGCAGTCACTACCTCTACTCCTGCCTATCTTGCTGAATTTCTCCACCTGTACACTCCCCCTCTCGTTCTCTGCACTTTAGCTCTGACACTCGCCTCTTGAGAATCCCAGTATGCACATACATGTATATAAAACCAGGGGTGACCGTTCTTTTGCACATGTTAGCCTTGTGATCTGGAACTCGCTTCCCTCTGACATCAGGCACTCACAGTCCATAGTGACCTCCAGATCTGCTTTGAAAATCACCTTGTTTCAGCTGTCACAATAGACTACCAGAACACTGCACCAGTCCTTGCTGTACATTTATTTTATTTTATTCACATGTGTGACAGCATAGCTGTGTCTGTGTGTTGAGGGTGATTTGTGTTTGATAGTGTTTGACACTGTCTGTTTATCTGTTTGTATTATTGTGTCTCTGTTGCCTGCGCGGCTCTCTGCACCCACCCACCCACCTCTCCTTTTCCCCCTGATTGTGAGGCGCTTAGAGCTTTCCTAAAAATCATCGTCATTATCATTATTATTTATTATTGTTCAGATTGAAACCATCGACGACATCAACTCAGAACAGTTGCTATGCGTGTCAACTGGCAAGACATTCACACAGTCCCAGTCCCAGCGCACCACCGTCGAGGTTCGAGCCAACTGGGGACGCGCTCGCAAACAGTATGGACCTCAAGCCACAGACATTGGTGTTACTGTGAACAAAAATCCCAAAGTTGATGTAAGTTTGTTTAATTGTTTGTCTTTACTTCTTGAAAGGGTGGCATTAAGATGTCCTCATTTTTAACTTTACACGATAAATGATAGTGCTTGAAAACCCAAGATTTTTGCAGTATACAAGGATACAGAACAGCATTTAATTCTGCCATACCATATAGTCTAGGAGCTTCTGCAAGTTTTTTTCCCTGGATCGTTTGCACCAGGTGGCCATGGGTCCTCAGCAGCCATGACATTTTTGCTTTTTTTTTTTTTTAAACTACTTTATTATCCCTTTCGGGAAATTTGGGCTGTTTCCCCTGGGGGAAGCGCGTCACTGCAGTGCAGCGCCGCCCAATACCTATCTCTTTTTTTTTTTTTCAATTTTTGCTTGGGGCAAATCATATCACATATCATAGCTTGATCTGGGCTGGAACACACACTCCGCCATGACAGCGGTGACTGCCATTCAGTAGCGCAGCAGCTAAGTCCGATGCGCGACCTATTAGACCACCGCTCACCCCTAATTATATGTTGTGAAATGTCACATGATATGTATGAGTAGGATCTGGCAACTTGTGTGTTGCATATCAACGATCCATACGTGTTGTGTGTCAAGTTTTCACTGAGTTTTTGTTTTCATGCCTAGGTTGATCCTTTCGGGCCTCCGGAACTGGCGCTTCCGTTGACAGATGGTCAAGAGAGGAACCAAACCAGCACAGCATAAAGGCCTTCAGCGTCATCAGAGATTATTGACACCATATGAAGTAAACACGGACAAAGAAAATCTGTCATATCTTAGAGCACTTTATACCAAGAGATGGAGAGACTGTATGTGCATAGCAGACATAGTGAAAGTGGTTGTGGAACAGTTTTTTTTTTTATTGTAATGTTTTGTTTAGTCTCTTGTCTTTTGTGTGTGTTTTTTTCTCTCCTTGTGGGGTGCTGAGTGGTAGAGTGTTGGACTTTCAATGCTCGGGTCGTGACTTTGAATCCTGGCCGGGGCAAAATATTTGTACTGGCCTTTTTCCAGTTGTCCCGTCTTTGATATCACCCTTACATGTTGGAAAAGGACATTGAACTCCCAAACACCCACCCACCCTTTTCTCCCTTTTTTAAATTTTTTTTTAAAGAGGATGGATGTTGCAGTTAAACCACATTTTTGTGATTAGTTTCTAGGAGGCGTATGCCATAAAGCAACTGTGATAATTTTTCTGGACGATATCTTTTGGAAACTGGCAGAACACTGTATGTGACAGAGTATCTTTGAAATGTCAACGAACTTCATATGCCAGTACAGCTTCATATGAGATGTACGATAAGATGAATTTGACAAACAGCAATGCACAGTACTTTTGCTTGGGTACAAATCTGTGAGTACTGTATTTTTATAATACACTTTTGCGATATGTATGTACATTAGTTTCATACCACACATATATATCATGTGTTTTTATTCGTTGGACTGTCACATTGCTAACTTGGTTGCTGCTACATTCAAGTGTTTTTTTTTGGGTTTTTTTCAGACACTAAAATTTACTCTGAAGGATCTCATTAGTATAAGCAATTGTTTTACAACTGTCTCCGTCCACTACAGTATAACTGTTGTTTCGTGATAAGATTATTTATCATTTACGTATCATCATCTGCACAATATTTAATTTGTGAAAAGTTGTTTACTGAGAGTTTTGTAATTAAGTATATGTAATCTAAAACTTGGTTTGAAACTGAAAAGTTTCAGGATGTATGGCAATATGCCCAACAAATGTCAGTGAATTTATGGATAACTAACCTTGTTCATCAATAATCAAGAAAAAATTCTGCAAGTGTTTCAAAGTAAATTTTGTAAGAAATTAATGAGTTTCTGCATATTGTTGTGCTGCATATAAATCAAAATATCCAGACGGTACAATGCTGTGTTGTTATGAACAGAACTGCCAGCATGTTTCTTAGTCTGTGAAATAATGTTATTGTGAAGAGAGAAATCACCATTGACCTTGTACAGATTTTACTGTTCATGATGCTTCTCTGTGCATTTACGTATAAATGCTTCGCGTGATATTTTGTACTGTGATGCTATTTTTGTGATTGATTCTATGTTTTTGATTCTTATCCATTGATGCTTGTTTTTAAACGCTTGTTTTACATTATTTTTTAAATGTTGTTGTATTTTTACTGTTTTGCGTTTGTTGGTGAGGTTTTGTGTCAGGTTTTGTGTCAGGTTTTCTTCGTAACGTTTACATGTTTTGGTATAGACATGATTAAGGCGTATCTTTACGTTCATGTAGTTGCAAGGAAAAGTTCTTGGAATATACAATGTACCGTGTAAAGTTTATTTTTACCTTTCTTTTGAAGGTGTATACTCTTACATTAGTCACTGCTTCTCATTCAGTAATTTGCATTTTACTGCCATTGTGTTTTATTGGCTTTCTGCCTCGCAGAGTCCTAAAGCATAGCTTTGTGCAAAACCCTAGCTACATGTTTATTTGATTAGGACAGTAGTGTAGTATACATGTAGTCAGACTTGTTTCTCTGCCTCTATATTTCCATTCGGTCACCCAGTTATCAGAAGGAAGAAAATGTTCATGTTTCTTTGTATGTGCGGGAGCGGTTTATACACTCTAGATAGCCAGTGGATGTGAACACTTTTAATTGGCTTTAAAAAGAATACAGCTGGTTACCAATATTTTGATGATTTTTTTGTATATAAATACGAAAAGTGCAAGATGGTATTTCAGAGAAAATGTGGCAGTCATACTTTGTTCTTGCTTTTTTGGTACATTGTACATGAACATTTGCTTTCTATCGAAATGCCTCAGTTGTACCAAGAAATTTTTCATAGTGTTAACGGTGGAAACGCTTTCAGTACGGATATGGTGTTACTTACAACCAGTCTCACCCCCATTTGCTAAGAGGAAGGGATGTTTTTGATTAGAGACAAATATAGACCGTTTTCATGTTCCCCTGTAGGGTTTATTTTTTTGTTTTCATTCTTATTTTTCTCTCTTTCTTAGTCAGTTGGTCATTTGATCTGTGAAAGGGTTGAGAGGAGGTGTGTTCTTGGTTGCTGCAACCAGCTGAGGCCGTCTGCTGTGTAATGTCACACCTGCCAAGGTAACGGATGCCTTGCTTGGGCACCGGATCACGTTACAGACTACCCTCTCACACTGACCAGGGGTACATAGCTCAAGAGGGACGCATCTGCTTTCGGGAAGGATGAGACGAAGTGTGAGAGGACTGCCACTGACAATGTTAACCAAAGGATGGCACGCTTGTTCAGCAGGTCAGGATACAGGATCTCTCACTCTCACGCCAGGAGGCACGTGACTAAGTTGAAGGGAAGGCGGGTACAGCAACAGAATAAATGACTCGACTCCTATGAATCAAAAGGGTAAGGTCCCCGAATTCAGCCAATTGCGTTCCACGCCATAATGAACACAACACATTGCATGCATGGTGTGGCAAACTTTCTTGCCAGACGCTACAGCGCGTGTAGTTTGATAGGACTGAAACGTGAAAAAAAAAAGCTGTAAGTCCATTTACGTCATTTGAGGAAAACAATATTACGCCAGTCTCTTTCATCTTGAAATCACCCCTTTTCCCATAAAATGACGTCATGGATGTACAGGGCAGAGTTATGGGGCGGGGCTTTGGCCTGGGGGGGGGGGGGGGGGGGTTGCCAAGTGGAGTCGTCTATTGCCACAGTTCGGCCGATGTCACCTGCGCAGGAAGCCGATAGTATGTCAGTTTGCAGACTATCCCGCCTTTGCATCTGACAAGGGGTTCATGACTAAGATCATGCGGCTGGTTTTTGCATAGAATGCGTGCTTGGTCAGCAGATAGTGACTGGTCAGCAGAATCATGACGTAACTGTATTTAAAACTGATCAAAGTTTGCGTTTTTAAAACACTTAGTCGGTAGCACTGAAGTGGAGATTCAGTCATGCCGGTTCCAGGCCAGGCCAGGTCAGGTTGCTGCTTTTTTTTTTCTTTTTTTTTTTTTTGGCAGGGCTTTGCACAGTCTTGTTCATGCACTCCTGAAGAGACGTCTGGTGACATTTTGATCAGGTTCACTTTGTTAACGAAGCTCAGCTGGAGTTGGGTATCTTAGTCTGTTTGCTGAGGCTTTGCATCGTAGCAAACATGTGCCTTTGGCTTGACCTGACCTCTTTTCATCCCAGTCCGTCAGTGCTGGTGCACTGCTAAACTTATTCTCAGTGCAAAATGTGAAATGATGATTGTGCAGAATTGGGAAGTCAGAAATTCGTGATGACATTTTCAAAGCGCAGCGGGCAAAATAAAGCCGAGGCGGCTGTTTGAAAACTTGATAATAATGATGTCTTAATAGCCACATGATCGAGGGAGCCGGGATAGCCGAATGGTAGAGCGTTGGACTTTCAGTGCTCGGCTCGTGAGTTCGAATCCCGGCTGGGGCCAAATATTTGTGCTGGTCTTTTTCTCGTTGCCCCGTCTTCGATATCACCGGCATTTGGTGGCAAAGGACGTTGAACTCCTAAACACCCACCGCTACATAATGGTGTTGGGTTGGTTTGTTCCTCTTTCCAAAGAAAGACTAGAAAAGGGAAACTTTAGTGTGCTTGGTGTCACCATATGCACGGATTAGGTATGCTTGGAAATAGCTGAAACTAACCCTTCTTAAACCGACGCTACCCTCGCCAAAAGATGCCAGTCTAGTGTTCTAACAGGAAACAAACCACGCAGAAAAAAGAAAACGCCAAAACAAAACAAAACAATAACCCCCCAAACCACCAGCACCTGCACTAGGTCAGCGAGAGGCGCCTACAGAGGCAGTGGTAGACAAAAGACCAGCTGACTCGGCAGAGAAATGTTTAATTAATCGGAAGCAGTAGACATAAACTCACAAAAAGAACCAGCACACATGGTTTATCTACGTGACAATCTGAGCAACGGAGTTTTTTGTTTTTTAAAGAGATGCTTTTTTTTTTTTACTATCTTCTTCATGTAGCAGGAAAGCCAAGGAGAAGTAACTTCCCCAAATTCCCAAGTAGCTCATTTAAATGCGAAGTGTCTCAGCTGTAGTGACGATAACCAGGATCCAGAAGAATTTAGTCACCCAACCACCAGTCACAAGTAATAGGGAATGTTCACCATATTTTACCACGTGTTCTAGCCAGTGATGTATGTACATTTTTGTATGGGATGTTGGGGGTTGTTTTGTTTCGTTTTCACTGTCTGTCTCACTGAGGAATACTTTTGATAGTTTCACATGTATGCATGAACACTGTTTCATGAACAACGTTAAGAGGAATAAACAGAACTTAAACTTGTCTCTAAACAGATGTTTTGATGCGTGTGTGTATGTGTGTGTGTGTGTGTGTGTGTGTGAGAGAGAGAGAGGGAGAGAGAGAGAGAGAGATATTCGTATCATACATGCAACTTTTGTTTTTAAGTTGTTTCTCTATAGAGAAACAACTTTATGAGACGGGGCAGATTTTGCAACGCGCAGCAGCAAGTTTCAGTGATACAAAACAAGACTGTGACGTTTCTCCACACAATACTTACTTTCACGCACACAGTGACGTAACGAAATCTGCGTCATAGACACCTTACGTGCACACTTTGCTGCTGCGTTCTTTTTGGCGGGAATGACGTGTGTGTGTGTGTGTGGACGGATGTAATGATGGCTATCTCCTAAACCACCTCGTTGGAGGCCTTTTTACTTTGAGATAAAATGGGAATTCACCTTCTCCAGACCTATTTTTCACGATTTTTAGCCTACTGCATTTTCAAAAGAGTTATCGCCGATTTATAAAAATCGGTCATGTTACGAATTTTTTCGAAAAAAATGTTCAAATGGCTTCATTTTCTGAAATTGGGAAGATCATCCAATTATACTGCCTGTTTTCGTAGCACAGCTATGTAGCTCTGACAGGTTTTGTGTAAGAAAAATATTTCCGAGTTAGGGGTGGTTTGCATATAAGGCCAAATATCTATGAAAAGACTCCTTCAAATTACTCATCATTCCGGTATTTTTGTCACTTGTGACAACTGCGCATATGACATGAACTGCTGCACTATTATAGCTTTAGTATTAAGAATAGCAGAGCTTTTAGATAAACACATTTTTCACGTTTCTGCGAGAAGCGCCGGTCAAAAAAGTTCCAATTTTGCAATTTCGTAAGTACAAACCAAGGCACTTAAGTCCACGTTTCATCAGCTCTCTAGATCTTCCAGATTTTATGTCAAAATTAATTCAGTCACGGAAGTCACAAAAGCAACAAGGAAATCACAAGATATGTAGAAGTATCATCTGTCAGACGAGCAGCGTGAGGCTGACGTCAAATGTTTGGTTCACAGACAAAATCTGCAAGTATCGCCACTGCTTCCGACATTTCATCAGCCCTCTAGATCTTCCAGATTTCATGTGAAAAATAATTCAGTCGGAGAAGTCACAAAGCCAACAGGGAAATCACAAGACATGAACAAGCATCCTCAGACGATCTCAGTGCTAGAGGCTGACGTCGAAAGTTTACTTCACGGAATTGACTTCATCTCTCTCTCTCTGTATGACGACCTGCCTGAGGCTGACGTCAAATGTTTAGATCACGGAACTGACGTCTCTCTCTCTCTCTCTGGGGAGCCAGGGTGGCCGAATGGTAGAGCGTTGGACTTTCAATGCTTGGGCCGAGAGTTCGAATCCTGGCCGCTGGGGCCAAATATTTGTGCTGGCCTTTTTCTCCTTGCCCCGTCTTTGATATCACCCTTATGTGGGGGAAAAGGACGTTAAACTCCTAAACACCCACCCACCCTCTCTCTCTGCCTCTCTCTCTCTCCCTCCCTTCTTCCCCCACCCGGCCCCACCCCCAGTCACGTGGCTAATCGGTCGAGGTCGTAGAGGATCTAGTGTCATTGGTAGAACTTGGAGAGGGGAGAACCGGCAACAATGACAAAACAGACAAAATAAAATGAAGTTTGGAGAAACAACTTTGTAGGACGGGGCCGTTCCTCCTTGTTTATTTGTGTAATGCAGTGACTAGGCTTTTCATCCGCTTCCAGCTTCAAATAATTATTTCTCCTTTCGAAGGTCTTTGGTCGAATAATATCGTGTATGAGCCATCGTGGAACCAGTTTGCTGCTACTGCATCTTGGGAAATTATTCCCGAAGACCATTGCAGAAAAGTTGATGGCGGGAGTTTTTACAAAGCTTCTTTATGTTAGACGCACCACACGAATGAAAAACAGCAATGGGCGTTTCCTGTACAACAGCAGGTAAGTCATCCGTGATATTGTTTTACTTTTGAGGTGACAGCCCAGTCACTGAAGGCTGAATGTGCGTCTCAGGCGGCGCAGACTGAAGCAGTAAAGTTGCAAACATTTTGCAGTCTTGGCGCAGAAGCAGTCAAGTTGCAGACGACATTTAGTATCGCTGGCAAATTTTGTAGTAGTGTAAGTTTGAATAAGTATTGACTGAGGAAGGTTTGGAGACAATAATACTCCGACGGGATGTTTCTATACCTCGTGACGAACAACCAGGCGCGTAGGAAGATGCTGAGAGGAAGGGGGGCCCACTAAGTCGGGTGAGCCATACGGCCGGGGTGAAGCAGGGTGGTGGTGGGGGGGGGGGGAGGTGTGTGTGTGTGTGTGTGTGTGTGTGTGTGTGTGTGTGTGTGTGTGTGTGTGTTGACTGCCAAAGATTGTGTCCACCACTGGTGGGCCCCTTCTCTTATCAAAAGCAAGGGGGGGGGGGCCCAAAGATATTCGGGCCCCCCTTCCAAAAAAATCGAACGGGGGCCTGGGCCCCCTGGGCCCCCGTGGTTCCTACGCCCCTGACAACTGCTCTTGGGGCTTCCAGCTCAATCTACTAGACTAAGCCGATGATGTATATTTCCTCCCCCGGCACCTCACACGCAAACCGGGGTTCCATGTATCGGATGTGAGTAAACGGCAAGGGGGTTGCACTCTGACAGGCAAGGGTGTTGCACTCTACAGGCAAGTATTATTGCACGGTGCAGACGATCACGTACCTGCCTTGTGGTGGAAGAAGAGACGATTACAAAAGCATACACACCCGTGCTCTAGGACTGAATGTAATAATAGATCTGTCCGTTCAGACAGAGACATGTTATGTATGTCTCTGATTCAGAAACACGCCTACTTTCACTCTGAAGACAGCCTGCCATCACTTGCGCCATTGAGGATCCCTCTGGGTTCAAAGCTGGTCAAGGATGACATAGTGCGCGACCTTGAGAGCACCGAGACAATTTAGGCCCGTCACGGTAGCGCAGTGAGCGCCATTTCCCCACTGTGCACAGAGGTACTTTCCACTGAAAGACTCTGTGCCCCAGAGAGTGCACCCCTGTCAGAGTGCAACCCCCTTGCCGTTTACTCACATCCTGTTGGGTCAGTGTACCACGTAAACAGTGCCATCAAAGCGCAACAATAATTGTCCGCTGGCAAAGATTTTGCCCAAACGAAAAGTGGTCGGATATTCAAGACTTCGTTTCAAATCGAATCATATGACACACAAGTCTCTGCTTTTCTATAAAAAAATTCGCCATTTTTAAAAATGGCGCTGGGTGTAAGCAGTCACATTTTCACGCCCCGCCGAAAAGGGACTGCACTCTGGAGTCTAGCTGCGCGCAGCGAAATCTGCCCCATCCTATAAAGTTGTTTCTCTATAGAGAGACAACTTCAAAGGGAACGAAAAGAGAGAAAGAAAATAGGAAAAGAACAGAAAGAGAAATTACAGGATTTTGCCCTTTTCCATTACCATTTCGGGGTGGCGCGAATGATGTTTGTACACGTCAACTCAGCAAAGCGCAATTCTCTGTCCATGTCAAAACAACTATCTAGAAGCCGAGGCAGCTAACGAGGGGATCTGACGAATCCAGCATAATGATGTCGTAGGTGTGAAATTACCTTTTTTTTCTGGAACCAAAGCGCGTGGCACAAGACACGTTCTTGTTCATTTTAGTTTTGTCAAAGAACGAAGGCACTTCTCGAAATTACGAGAAGAAAATTAACCTCCGAACACCGTTCCAACCTTCGTAACATTTCTTGGCCTATCCTTAACGCAGGAAAATTCCTCTTGACAATCAGAATGTCTGCGTGGGATTCCAAGGTTCAAAAAAAAAAAAAAATTGTTGTTGTTTTTTGTTGTTGTTTTTTTTTTTTTTTGGGGGGGGGGGGTCTCGTTTTTTTTTTTTTTTTTCCCCGGCATGGGCGGGAAGAGAGAGAGAGCGTGATTGTTGTTTTTCGGACATGGCCTTTTCGGAGACGGATACGAGTCACGCGAGAAGAATTTGGACAATAATTGCCAGTCCGTGATGGGCGCACCTTCTAGTATCAAACTTCAGATTATGTATTGGACAAACAACAAACAAGTCTGAATGCTTGCACTTCCCGCCTTTCGTTTCTTACCCCCCCCTCTCTCTCACACACACACACACACACACACACACACACACACACACACACACACACACACACACACGATCGCGCCCGCGAAGACGGTACATTAGTTGACCATAATTATAACATGATATAATTATTGTATATGGAAGCTAACTTGGACCGTGAAATGCTACCCGCAAACAGCGAGCGCTGTTCACTTTATTGCAGGAGCATCTACGCTAAACCTCAGTATTTCGAAACGAAGCCTGACCATTTTCAGTGTGTGTGTGTGTGTGTGTGTGTGTGTGTGTGTGTGTGTGTGTGTGTGTGTTCTGCACCAAATGGTACACTTGACGCATTATGTTGCTACTGCGAAGGCCGCTTGCTCGGTGTCACTTTGACTTGTCATGGCTTTCAAATAAGTAGACCAGAGCACACTGCGGCACAAAAAAGTTGTTGAACAGGATGTTTGTGATATTTGTGTTCTAAAGCGCCATTAGAAATGCACTCGGGACGCTTCCGTGTTGGCTTTCCTGCTTCCGCCTTTCAAAAATTGTCAAGGCCTTATTATAAACGGTATTTTCGTAAAGCCAAGGTTTGCTTGATCCTCCAAGGTTTGCTTGATCCTCGTTGAAATGAGTAACGCCGCTGTCAGGCCGAGAAACGTCCACACTATATTCTTCGGACGAAACTTGATTTTTTTTAAAAAGTGTAAGAGGGAGTTTGAGCCTGACAATCAGACATACAGTACTCCTCGCTTAACGTCACTACCGTTTAAGGTCACACCTCTGATAAGATCAATCAGGTTGCTGGTCCCGACCAAAAGCCTTCTTTGTACCATTTAGAATCCCTCGTTTAGCGTCACCTCGGATAAGGGAAAACCTCGGATTACGTCACCCCCGTTTTGGTTCCCAAATGGAGAAGACTACCGCTTAAGATGAAATCCATGTGATGAGAGTGGCTTCCCTTGGAAACAACACCCGGATTTGCACTGCGAGGTGAAGACGAAACAGACGATTGTTTTATTTCATTTTTATTCCATGAGATGATACCCAAAGACTGAAAAATGGAAACTGGAAGGGGGGGGGGGGGGGGGGGCTTGTTTTTGATGAACTGACGATAAAGATAGTTTACCGCAGATGAGTATACTTACAAAAGATTTCTTATTTCGTTGAGGGTCCTTTTAGATCTAGAAATTGGTACAATCTTTGTGAAAGAGATAAGAGCTGCAATGCAGGGAGCAATGTGGCGATATGATGGTGGTGGTGGTGATACTTATGTTGTTAGAGAGGGAGGGAGGGGGGAGAGAGCGAGAGACCTGGTTAACTTCTAGGCTTAGTCGGAAGGCAAGTTGAAGTACTTTTGCAGTTCACGAAACATCAGTGCAACCATCCCTCAACCATGTAACAGGGGCAGGATGTTTGGAGGGGGCTTGACATCGGGGGGGGGGGGGGGGGGGATCCACAGGGTTCGGAAAAAAATAAAAAGGGGAGGGGGGGGGTATATGCATTTGCGTTCGTTTGTGCTTGCGTGCGCGCGCGCGCGTGTATGTGTGTGTGTGCGTGCGTGTAGAATTACATATTTTGGCGGAAAGTCTTTCGGTCTTAAATGTGAAAAAATCGAAAAATATTGAGCTCCTCGGATAAGATCAAGTTTTTTTTACTGGTAGTTGATCTTATCAGAGGACTGTTTAGCGTGCCCCTCGGATAAGATCAAAATTTTTTTTGGTCCCGTGGGGGGTCACCTTAAGCGAGGAGTACTGTAACTACAGCCACATCAGCAGGAACTACCCCGCCCTAGTATGTTCATTTTAGATTCTGGCGATACGCAGAAGATTCACTTGAAGTTTCCAAATCAAGTTCGTATGAGCCGAGACTACTGACCATACTGCATTCGACAAATACTGGCGGAAGTTACAGATCAGTGTAGACTCTACCGTGCTATGTCAATGCAGCTCGCGAACTCAGCAGTGATCTTTATCCTGTTTGTGAATAGTAACAACTCTTTCGTTTTTTTTTTTTTTTTTTTGGTTTTTTTTTTTTTTTTGGGGGGGGGGGGTGCATCGAGTACATTATCGCCATGATATCCATAATCACACGACGGGTGACTGTTTCAGCGAAACTACTTAACAAGGGAAAGAAACTGTTTTAGAATTTAGAGTTGTCGAGAGGCAGGTGGATTCGAAACTGCTGTTAGTCAGCTGATCGTTTTCAGGCGGGCTTTTACAGAAGCTCTGTTTAGCAGAGTATATAAAAAGTACAAAGCATTCAGAGTGCTCCGTTTAGATTTGCTGATGAGGAATCGACACTGATTTCGCCGAGCAGCCCAGTCAGTTCTCGCGGCGGGTTTTAAGAGACAAAGAAAGACACTTCATTATGCGATAACGACCCCGCCGGCATCTCTTTGGGCCGACCGATGCCGGCAGGACTTTCACAAGCCGCCCACGCCAGCAAGACACCGGACCACAGAGCTATAAATATATCTAGTTCTGTGCACACGGCCAGGCGAATCGGGGGCAATGCAGGCCAGCTGTGACACTGAGGGTCAGGAAAGGCAGCATAAAAAAGCGGGACGGTCTCCCCTGGCCGCGGCGGGCGGGCGGGAGGGGTGGGAAGGGGTGGGGGGCGAGGTAACACATTGAGAAGGCCTGACGGTTTGAGCGTCAAGTTGGACTCGAGATCGAAAGGTCCCGGGTTCGAATCCCAAGAGGGCCAAAATTTGTACAGGCCTTTTTCACGTTGCCCTGCTTCCGCTGACTGTGAACTGGATCTGTTTGTGTAACTTGTCCATTACGTACAGTCCAGGATACATAAAATGTGGCCGACTTGGCAGTCTGACTGCCAGATTGAATAAGTGTTCAGCTGGACTACAGTTAGGGTAACCATCCCCATCCCCCATAAACTGCCCCCCCTAGGGCCGTTTGCAATCACCTCGTTGTGGCGTTGACGATAAACCCCAGGTAACCAACCCTCGCCATGGCCGTGTCTCAAGGCTCACCCCGGTCCCAGTGCCCTATTTCATCGCCGCACCTATCATAATTCTTTCCTTCATGAACTGACATATCTCAGTAAAGACAAGAACAGAATCTGACACTACGCACTACGGAAAATCGGGCGGTTTTTATCGTTTCACAGAGTAGACCGGCGACTGAAAAGGGGGACAAAGGCGAAGGAAAACATAGCTTGGTTTTGGTTCACTTGCAATTTTTGAAACCTTCTGTTAACAAAGGGTTTGTTTGTGTGTTTTCTTTTGTTTGTTTGTTTGTTTGTTGTTGTTTTGTTTTTGTTTGTATGTTTTCTTTTGGGGGGTGGGGTGGGGTATTTTGATGGAAATACTATAACTATGTCTAATCTTATGTGCGCCTTAACCGGCGAGCGAAACCCAAGCGGTTTTATTTTTAGATTGCTCTGTGAGGGTCTCGCCGCATGAGGGATGGCCGGTTATATACGGGTTTACTTAAACGCCTCCAGTCTGCAGTTTTCTTTCCCACTGGTTAGTGCACCCACAACTGACATCAGTCTCACTTCGAATCTCTCGCTGTTCAGTCACCAGCGCTGTTTTACTGCCACAGTCGAATGTGATGGGGCGGTTTAAGTTCGCCGCCCACTCAGGATACTTTAACAACGTGAGAAAACTGCCCCGCAGAAAAGCTGTAAAGACTCGTATACAAAGTAAGGTGGAAAATGTAACAATGTAATTTGCATCTATACAGAAAAACCTCTAACACACCAAGGGGCAAGCCAATGAATCATAGATCGAGGACACAGTCGACACAAACAAGCATCAAATATGAACAGCGTTAGCTGGTAAGTCGAGAATCTGCTTTAGGGGCAGATACAAAGGTGAAAAATCGAGATTTTTCTTCCCCAAATTCTGTTCCAGTTCTGTTTGTATTCTGGTCATATTTTAGACACTGTAAACTTCAGTTTTGGTTCATACTAACTCTTATCCATTCGCCATTTCCTCTGCACGTCTGCAAATTGTGCAATAATGTATGTTAATTATGACGTCATTATTCTAGTCTGTCGTTTTAATCATTGAAAAATCAGTGTCTCTTGTTCAGTTTAGTCTCAGCTGGGGAGTGAAGCAGAAGAACTGATCCAGCGCCTTTGAAAAACAAAATGTCGAAAATGAAACAATCTTGCTTTCTTTGAGAATAGTGGAGTACTTGTATTTCTTTTTAAAGATATGTTGCTCTCACATCTGTACTTGCCTGTCCACGAAACCCCATTGCTTGTCCAAGAATCGAGGACGCTCGATAGCCAGATGCCAGCAATGCTTGCAAGTCTACCGGCCACCGGAAACTAATCTTTCTGGTTTGTTCAAAAGGAAACCCAGTGGCCGATGAGAGTGCTGTGAAAACAACAACAACAAAAACCCATAAAACCACCCCCAAAACAGGTGTCGCAGCTGGTGTTGTCTGTAGGAACGTCTCAAAGCTTTGAAAGAAATGCTGACTAAGTGAAAGTATGTGGGATAATCCTTTGTGGAGAAAGAGAATATTTAAGCCCCTAGACAATAGTCCAGAACCCCCCCCCCCCCCCCATTATCACCAACACTCACTCACCCTTTACCTCCCACCCCCCCTCCTCGTTTAAGAATGCAAGACGCCATGCAATCTGCAGTGTAAAAGCTGATTTAACAAGTATGGGTTTCCTAGCTATTGGATCCAGTATCTTTAAAAAGTCCTTATTTTTCTAACAATTTCTGGAAGGATTAGAGTGAAGTAACACACAGTTTAAGCTTTAACTTGCGCGAGGAACGTCAAAGAGAAAGGGTGCGCAGCTGCAGTCACCTTTTCACTCCTTACGCGAGGGAGTTCACATTTCTTGGGTGCCTTTCGTAATCTTGCTAAATTCGTAGCACTTCAACAGATCACGACAGATGCATCGAGGCTGTGGTTGAACACCTCAGATGGCTGGTTTGGGTGTCACAAACTATTTTGCAGCAGCAAAATTAGAAAATAAATTGCTTGTTTAAACGTTTTTGAAATAGAGACACGTGTCGAATACGTAACACGACCAAACAACTTTCTGTTTTTGTGCGCAAACGACTTTCATTTATCCTTGAGATGGCGTAGAAAAGGCGGCAGTACAGCCCATAATGGAAGACGTGGCTACGGACAAATGCACCAGACACTGGCAGTTGACACAAGTACGTACAAAACATCATTAGTACCTGCTTAAGAAGTGGACAGCAGTCAGACTCGGTCATTTAGAACAGAGCAGAAAAGGTCATCAGATACGTCTAATGAAATACCCAGACACTTCGACGCCTTTGCGATCATTATCGTAGAGCCACATAGTCAAAAGAACACATGCTCTGCTTCCCTGACGTATTTGGTGACCCAGGGGTGAAAATGCAGAAGAATGCAAATTCGTCAGTGACATTCTTTACACTAACCCTGTCACGTGCACCTAGACGTAAGTTAAGCAGGCATTTCCGATGCGTGGGTCACTGCTGTTTTCACATGTGTTCGCCTGCAAGTGCACGGGTGGGTGTTCAGATAGTGGACACGCGTATGACGTTGCAGTGTATGGAGTCTTTGGAAATAATACGGAATGACTGTTTCAAGGACTTCGCCACTCCTTGAGTTGAATTTGTTAGTGTTCAGCCCTTGAGGCGCCTCATTTGGGGCTCAGCAATCACAGTTTTTGGCCCGATCACTTGTGTAACAAAGTGAGCCTATGTCGTGTGTGTGTGTGTGTGTGTGTGTGTGTGTGTGTGTGTGTGTGTGTGTGTGTGTGTGTGTGTGTGTGTGACAAAAAACTTAAACATTGTCATTTTCTCAGAATCTACAAGCAGCTAATCTCTAGCTGATCTGCAGTTATAGTAACCCGACCTGCTCAAATGATTCTGCGCCTGCAAGTTTTAACTTTCTGTGTAACACACTGAAGAGACTGCCCAGTCACATTTTGTGCACAATCATAATTGTCTTTTCGACAAAAAAAGCAGTAACGTTTTTCTATCTGTATGTCCAGATTAATATGAACTTGAATGAAGACACATGGCTTCAACACGACAAGCAAATTGTTCAGTTGAGTTCAATCTAGATGGTTTCTATGCGCTTGGAGAAGCCCATACGCGTTCTAGCCCATCTGGATCCGGTATACGTCAACGGTGTTCCGAAACCTCAAGTGTGCTAAAGTTTTGAAGTTTTTGAAAAAAAGAGCGTTTTATTTCATCAATCATGAAATGTCGAGCTTTGATATGCAACAGACTCAGCTGCTTGAAAAAAGAAGCACGTTTATCGATTTACTTTTTTTTTTTTAAGCCCAGAGATATTGCACAACCTATATGATAACACTGTTAGGAACTTGACCGTTTCTGAGTTTCAGTAACAAGATAACTAACCCTGTAAGACGTTTACATACACACAAGACGTAGCGTATCCGTTCGCTGTCCATTTTAGCAATGCTCTCCTCTGTATAATGCACAGACTACATTGACAGAGATTTGCTCTTGGAATCTGGAAGCGTAAATGGTCATATTTTCGTCACTGAACCTCATGCCAGAGAGACCGGAAACAAACTAGACTAACGATAAGCACACAAAATAAATGATAATCACAGAAACAGGACAGCGCCATCTGCCATACACGATTCGTATAAATACCTCAAAGAGCTTATTTTGCACGCTCATGCGTCGAATCTTCGTCCGTATTCAATGGTGGTATTTCTGGCTTTGCGCTCCGTCGTCAGCGGCAAAAAAGAGTCCAGGACGCAAATGATGAGTGCTCCCCGCGATTTTCTTTTTTAGTTTGATTTTTTGTTTGTTTGTTTGAATTTCAGCAAGCTCTGTCGGTACAGTTAAGTGGTCTAGGCAAACTTCATTTTGCCTAAAAGGCTTAAAAACTCCGAATAACAACCCTTGAGTACGTGGTACCACTACTCCAGATAACACGGCCCTTGTACAGCAAGAAGTGACGCTGTTCTAGTTATAGACCCAATTCTGAAAGATTTTTGACACATAGATTGTCTTGAGTTCATTTCGTCTGATATCGTACCACTAATTTTTAGGACACCTGCACAATGGCAGCATCTCAGAAGGCTGGCACTGAGCCAACAGAAGGATTCATGCCGCGACGCAAATACCAATTAGTAAACTGTAGTTGTGTGCCCGGGATACACAGTGCGTGCGTGATATAGTCAAAGCTCTGTGACCCTGAAACTGTTTTTTTTTTTGTGTGTGTGTTTTTTCCTTCTCCCCCCCCCCCCCTGTTTTTTCCTCCCCCCCCCCTCCCCCGAAACCCTCCACCCCCCCCTTCCCCCTTTCTTTTAATTAGTTATGCATCCCACGCACAAACAGGCAGGGTGGAGAAACTCATCTTGGCTAACAAACAAAATCTTTCATACCAAGGAAACATGTCCTGCAACAAACTGGAAATTTCCAAAGACACCCCCTGCCACCCCATATTCCACGCACATAGTTTGAAACACGGCACACTTAACCTTCGGGACGATGGATTAAAATACTGACAAGTTGACAAAACCTATTTTATCATCTCGCGAAACATGACACCATTTCCCGACAGGTGTCTTGAGTGAAAATGCAGGAAATGAGATGTGTACGTACGAAAAATACGCCCTTCTTACCCTCTCGCACGCATGGTCAACAGTTCAGTTTGTTAATTAATGAAGAAATAGCCCGAAGGCGTTTCCCGGACGATGTATTTTAGTTTTCAAAATTTCTTCTGTTTGGAATGGTATGACGAACTTGGACTGGTTTAAGGGGATGGGTAGGACCTCGATACTTTGAAGAGCAGAAGTGAGGAAAGGAGGCAGTCAGTAGCCAAGCCTGTTTGCGAAATGATGATACATTTGCAACTGAACAAAAGTGAAAAATGTTTTTGGGTCGTCACCTGAAATATTTTGGCATTCCACGTTGGGCAGTTTTTGGCTCACTTGTGTAACAAAGTGAGTCTATGTAATAACCCTCCGTCGTCTGTCTGTGTGTGTGTCTGTGTGTGTGTCTGTGTGTCCGCAGTAAACCTTAACATTGGCATTTTCTCAGAAACAATGTGCAGCAGAGGCACCAAACTTGGCAAGCTGATAGACAGCCATAAGACCTTTCAAAGCATATCATAGTGATTGACCTTGACACAAGGTCAAGGTCACTAAAGCTTTCTGTTTGGAAATTTTACATTGGCATTTTCTCAGAGTCTAGAAAAGCCAGGGACATCAAACTTTGCATGATGATAGACATCGACAACACCTTTACTGACATACCTGTATTCAGTGACTTTGAATCAAGGTCAAGGCCATGCAAGCTGTTTTACGGAAAACCTTCCAAAACCTTAACATTGGCATTTTCTCAGAAACAATGAACAGCAGAGGCACCAAACGTGGTACGCTGATAGACAGCCATAAGACCTTTCAAAACGTACCATAATGATTGATCTTGACCCAAGGTCAAGGTCACTAAAGCTGTCTGTTTGGAAATTTTACATTGGCATTTTCTCAGAATTTAGAAATGCCAGGGACATCAAACTTTGCAAGATGATAGATATTGACAACATCTTTACTGACAAACCTGTATTCAGTTACTTTGAATCAAGGTCAAGGCCATGCAGGCTGTTTCGCGGAAAACCTTCCAAAACCTTAACATTGGCATTTTCTCAGAAACAATAAACAGCAGAATCACTAAATCTGGCTTGCTGATAAACAGCAGCAAGACCTTTCAAGACATACCATTTTGGAAGACCTTGGCTGAAGGTCAAGGTCATCAAAGCTGTCTCATTGGAAATGTAAAATTGCCATTTTCTCAGAATGTAGGGGAACCAGAGGCATCAAACTTTGCTTGATGATAGACATTGACGAAACCCGTACTGGCATACTTGTATTCAATTTCCTTGAGTCAAGGTCAAGGCCATTCAAGATGTTTTGCGGAGACTTTAACGTTAGCATTTTTCGTGGAAACAACAAACAGTAGAGGCGCCAAACAAGGCACAATGATTGGCAGCAAAGAGACCTAAGCAGACATACCCATTTGAGTGACCCTGACTCAAGGTCAAGGTCATTACAGCTGCCTGTTGTGAAATTTTACGTTACCATTTGTACAGAAACTACAAAAATTAGAGCTATCAAACTTGCCATAATGGTGGTCACTGATAAGCTCTTCACTTGCAGATCTCATTTGAATGACCTTGACCCAAGGTCAAAGTCATAGAAGCTGTCCTGGGAAAACTGTTACATCGCCATTTGCCGTTTTCTTAGGAACTATGAACACAAGACACCTTACTTCAGGATAGCTAGTGATAAGAACTTTACAAACATACTCTTTTGAATGACCTTGACCTATCTCACAAGTGAGCCAAGGAGGCATTGCTCCTCTAGTTGAAGGATGGTAAGCTGAATCAGTTCATCGAATTTATCAAACCGAATGTGTGGCCTAGGGCTGACACTTGTGAGTTGTCATAAGTAATCGATGGTCAAAGTTTTTCTGTTCCAGGGAATAGATCTCATTTTTGTCATTGTGCATATTCATATATTCATATCGCCTGCCGGCCTCTTTTGGTTATTTTGTTCGATTTTGCTCAATTCCCAGAGGGGAGCACAGATAAGGTCACAACGTCGTCTGGGCTTATGTGTTGCATGCCAATAGCGGAACAGTTCTCGGCAGTTGCGTGGGTGAGCACGTTTCTCGCCTTTGTGCTCACAGTTGGCATCTGAAGTAGATTTTGACTTCTTTGTGTAACAAAGGGAGTGTATGTAATAACCCTCCGTCGTCTGTGTGTGTGTGTGTCTGTGTGTCCGCAGTAAACCTTAACACTGGCATTTTCTCAGAATCTACAAAAAGCACAGGCACCAAAATTGGCATGCCGATAGATTAACCACAAGACCTTTCAAAATATATCATTTTGAATGACCTTGACTCAAGGTCAAGGCCACTAAAGCTGTCTGTTTGAAAATTTTACAATGCCATTTTCTTGGAATCTACAAACACTGGAGGTTTTAAACTTTGCTTGAGGATAGACAATGATAACAATTTCAGAGATATACAGTGTACATGTATTCAATGGCCTTGTGTCAAGGTCAAGGCCGCACAAGCTATTTTCCGCATTTCCGCAGTAAGCCTTATTATGGGCATTTTCTTGGAATCTACAACAGCAGAGGCACCAAACTTGGCGTGCCGTTAGACAGCCGTAAACTATATCATTTTGAATGACCTTTGCTCAAGGTCAAGGTCACAAAAGCTGTCAGTTTGCAAATTTTACATTGGCATTTTCTTGGAATGTACAAATACCAGAGGTTTTAAACTTATCATGATGACAGACATTGATAAGAACTTTACAGATATACATGTATTAAATGGCCTTGCGTCGAGGTCAAGGCCGTACAAGCTATTTTCCGCATTTCCGCAGTAAACCTTATCATGGGCATTTTCTTGGAATCTACAACAGCAGAGGCACCAAACTTGGCGTGCCGTTAGACAGCCGTAAACTATATTTTGAATGACCTTGACTCAAGGTCAAGGTCTCAAAAGCTGTCAGTTTGAAAATTTTACATTGGCATTTTCTTGGAATGTACAAATACCAGAGGTTTTAAACTTATCATGATGACAGACATTGATAAGAACTTTACAGATATACAATTATTAAATGGCCTTGTGTCAAGGTCAAGGCCGTACAAGCTATTTTTGTGAAACCTTAACATTGGCATTTTTTTCAGAAATAACAAACAGCAGAGGTGCCAAACCTGGCGTGCTAATAGACATTGGTAAGACCTATGCATACATACCAATTTAAATTACCTTGACTCAAGGTCAAGATCATTGAAGCAGTCTGGAAATTGTACATTTGCATTTTCTCAGAATCTAAACAAACCAGAAGCAACAAACTTTGCGTAATGAGAAACGTTGGCAACATCTTTAAGGAGAATACCTTCATAAAAAATAAATGACTTTAGTCAACATCAAGACCATGCAAGCTGTTTGGGGGGAAATGTAATGTTGGCATTTTCTCCGAAACAACAAACAGAGGCACCAAACGAGGCACGATGATAAACAGCAATAAGACCTATGCAGACATACTTTTTAAAGCTGTTTGTTGTGAATTTCAACATACCGTTTTCAGAGAAACTACAAATACTAGAGACGTCAAACTTGGCATACTGATAGACATTAAGGAGATCTCATTTGAATGGCCTTCACCCAAGGTCGAGGCCAAACAAACAGTTCTGGGGAAAAACTGGGGAAAACTGTAATATTGCCTGCAACTATGAACACCAGAGACACCTTACTTGGCTCGATGATACATAGTGATAAGATTTTTACAAACAGACTGTTTTGAATGACCTTGACCCATGTCACAAGGGAGCCATGGAGGCTTCTGCCTCTCTAGTTGATTCCATGCCCTCGCGTTGAAACTTGCTAGCGGAGATATGACAAAAACAAAACCTTGATAATCATAACCATAATCATAAAGGAACGACATTTGAGTCCACGCAGTCACAAAGAAGTCTTAATTTGACGGGTGGCTGACAAGCGGGGAAGTTGACTGCTGGTGCCTTGTTGTCTTGTGAACAGAACACTGCCTCGTTACA
The DNA here is from genome assembly GCA_018292915.2 of Batillaria attramentaria. Classification (NCBI taxonomy): domain Eukaryota; kingdom Metazoa; phylum Mollusca; class Gastropoda; family Batillariidae; genus Batillaria; species Batillaria attramentaria. The sequence goes on from JACVVK020000356.1 coordinate 138,995, forward strand.
AAGAGTGGAGTGTCTTGCATTACCCCGGTGCAGAGAACTAAATTGACTCTTATGAAGTCCTAGGGGTTCCCGGTCATTCCAATTTACGTTTCCTGATGACACCTCACATCTGAGGTACTTCTCTCATTACTATCGTGACAATCCAAGGTCTTCAGGCTCGTCAATAAAATCTTCGACTTCATTTAGTGACTGTGGCATGACGTCACTGGGGTCAGGATGTCTTAGTGCCTGGCGAATTAAACCATCTCAAATGTTCATAGTTAAATACTGAGGCGGTGATCCTTCCGATCGCATATCGCCCACGCCTTTTGACCATCTTGGTTGAACTGAGTGATATTCCTTGTTTCAGAGCCGTGTCAGTGTACATGTACCGGCTTCAGGTTTCATGGTAATAGTACAGGTTAAAGTGTAAAAAAAAGAAAAAGAAAAAAAGATGGGTATTGGGTGGCGCTGCACCGCGGGGGAAGCAGTCCGAATTTCTAGAAAGGGACAATAAAGTAGTTTTAAAAAAGAAAGAAAAACGATTCTGTTCCTACTGTACTACAATGCCCAAGCTACATCAAGCAGCAATGGGAAACAAGGAGGAACGGCCCCGTCCTACAAAGTTGTTTCTCCAAATTTCATTTTATTTTGTCTGTTTTGTTGTTATTGCCGGTTCTCCCCTCTCCAAGTTCTATCAATGACACTAGATCCTCTACGACCTCGACCGATTAGTCACGTGACTGGGGGTGGGGCCGGGTGGGGGGAGAGAGAGAGACAGACAGACAGACAGAGAGAGAGAGAGAGTGGGTGGGTGGGTGTTTAGGAGTTTAACGTCCTTTTCCACCACGTAAGGGTGATATCAAAGACGGGGCAACGAGAGAAAGGCCAGCACAAATATTTGGCCCAAGCCGGGATTCGAACTCTCGACCCGAGCATTGAAAGTCCAACGCTCTACCATTCGGCCACCCTGGCTCCCCAGAGAGAGAGAGAGAGAGAGACGTCAGTTCCGTGAACTAAACATTTGACGCCAGCCTCAGGCAGGTCGTCATACACAGAGAGAGAGAGATGACGTCAATTCCGCGAACTAAACATTTTGACGTCAGCCTCTAGCACTGCGATCGTCTGAGGAAGCTTGTTTATGTCTTGTGATTTCCCTGTTGGCTTTGTGACTTTTCCGATTGAATTATTTTTCACATGAAATCTGAAAGATCTAGAGGGCTGGTGAAATGTCGGAGGCAGTGACGATACTTGCTTATTTTATCTGTGAACTAAGCGTTTGACGTCAGCTTCACACTGGTGGTATGACAGATGATGCTTGTGCATGTCTTGTGATTTCCTTGTTCCTTTTGTGACTTCCCTGGCTGAATTAATTTTTACATAAAATCTGGAAGATCTAGAGGGCTGGTGAAACATGGACTAGAATACCTTGGATTGTACTTATGAAATCGAAAATTTGGAACTCTTTTGACCGGTGCTTCTCGCAGAAACTTGAAAAAGTTATGTTTATCTAAAAGTTCAGTTATTCTAAATGCTAAAGCTATAATGGTGCAGTAGTTCCTGTCATATGTGCAGTTGTCACACTAGACAAAAACGCCGGGATGATAAGTAATTTGCAGTAGTCTTTTCATAGATATTTGATCTTATGTGCAAACCACCCCTACCTCTGAAATATTTTTTTTTACACAAAACCAGTCAGAGCTACAGAGCTGTAGAACGAATACAGGCAGTGTGATTGGGTGAACTTCCAAAGTCTAGAAAATGAAGGAATTTGAACAACTTTTTCGGAAAAGATTCGTAACAGGACCGATTTTTTAAAATCGGCGATAACTCTTCTGAAAATGCGGCAGGCTAAAAATCGTGAAAGGTAGCTCTGGAGAAGGTGATTTCCCATTTTATCTCAAAGTAAAAAAGGCCTCCATCGAGGTGGTTAAGGAGATAGCCATCATTACATCCGTCCACACACACACACACACACGTCTAACAACTCCCGCCAAAAAGAACGCAGCAGCATAGTGTGCACGTAAGGTGTCTATGACGCAGATTTCGTTACGTCACCACCTCGTTGGAGGCCTTTTTACTTTGAGATAAAATGGGAATTCACCTTCTCCAGAGCTACCTTTCACGATTTTTATCCTGCCGAATTTTCAGAAGAGTTATCGCCGATTTAAAAAAAAAAAATCGGTCATGTTACAATTTTTTTCGAAAAAATGTTCAAATGGCTTCATTTTCTGAAAATGGGAAGATCATCCAATTATACTGCCTGTTTTTGTAGCACAGCTCTGTAGCTCTGACAGGTTTTGTGTAAAAAATATTTCCGAGGTAGGAGTGGTTTGCATATAAATTCAAATATCTATGAAAAGACTCCTTCAAATTACTCCGGTATTTTTGTCACTTGTGCCAACTGCACATATGACATGAACTACTGCACTATTATAGCTTTAGTATTAAGAATAACAGAGCTTTTAGATAAACACATTTTTTCACGTTTCTGCGAGAAGCGCCGGTCAAAAAAGTTCCAATTTTGCAATTTCGTAAGTACAATCCAAGGCACTTAAGTCCACTTTTCATCAGCTCTCTAGATCTTCCAGATTTTATGTCAAAATTAATTCAGTCACGGAAGTCACAAAAGCAACAAGGAAATCACAAGATTTGAAGAAGTATCATCTGTCAGACGAGCAGCGTGAGGCTGACGTCAAATGTTTGGTTCACAGACAAAATCTGCAAGTATCGTCACTGCTTCCGACATTTCATCAGCCCTCTAGATCTTCCAGATTTCATGTGAAAAATAATTCAGTCGGAGAAGTCACAAAGCCAACAGGGAAATCACAAGACATGAACAAGCATCCTCAGACGATCTCAGTGCTAGAGGCTGACGTCAAAAGTTTAGTTCACGGAATTGACGTCATCTCTCTCTCTCTCTCTGTATGACGACCTGCCTGAGGCTGACGTCAAATGTTTAGTTTACGGAACTGACGTCTCTCTCTCTCTCTCTCTGTGGGGAGCCAGGGTGGCCGAATGGTAGAGCGTTGGACTTTCAATGCTTGAGCCGAGAGTTCGAATCCCGGCCGCTGGGGCCAAATATTTGTGCTGGCCTTTTTCTCGTTGCCCCATCTTTGATATCACCCTTATGTGGTGGAAAAGGACGTTAAACTCCTAAACACCCACCCACTCACCCACCCACTTTCTCTCTCTGCCTCTCTCTCTCTCCCTTCTTCCCCCACCCGGCCCCAACCCCAGTCACGTGGCTAATCGATCGAGGTCGTAGAGGATTTAGTGTCATTGGTAGAACTTGGAGAGGGGAGAACCGGCAACAATAACAACAAAACAGACAAAATAAAATGAAGTTTGGAGAAACAACTTTGTAGGGCGAGGCCGTTCCTCCTTGTTCATCGTTGCCCCGTCTTTGATATCACCCGTATTTGGTGGAAAAGGACGTTAAACCCACAAACACCCACCCACCCCTAACAAGCAAATTTTCACCCAACGGCGTGAAAACGCAATCGACCATTTCATATCCGCCTTTCGTGACCTGATTCTGTGCTTCACTGAGACAATTTTCAATCCTTAGAGCAGTATATGTGTGCATGGTGTTGGATACTGCTACTACTACTATTGAAGAGTCATACACTTTTGGCTCCCTTGTGTAACAATGCGAGTCTATGTAATAACCCTCCGTCATCTGTGTGTGTGTGTGTGTGTGTGAGTGTGTGTGCGCGCGCGCGCGCGCAGAAAAACTTTAGCATTGTCATTTTCTCAGAATCTACAAACAGCAGAGGCACCAAACTTGGCATGGTGATAGACAACCATAAGACCTTTCAAAACATCATTTTGAATGACCTTGGCTCAAGGTCAAGGTCACTGAAGCTGTCTGTTTGAAAATTTTACATTGGCATTTTCTCGGAATCTACAAACACCTGAGGTCTTAAACTTTGCACGATGAGAACTTTACAGATTGTCAAGGTCAAGGCCATACAAGCTATTTTTGTGAAACCTTAACATTGGCATTTTCTCAGAAATAACAAAAGTCAAGGTCAGTAAAGCAGTCTGTTTGGAAATTAGTACGTTTGCATTTTCTCAGAATCTAGAAGAACCAGAAGCATCGAACTTTGCATGATGATAGACACTGGCAACACCTTTATTGACATACATGTGTTCAATGACTTTTAGTCAAGGTCAAGGCCATGCAAGCTGTTTTCGGGAAACTTTAAACTTGGCATTTTCTCGGAAACAACAAACAGTAGAGGCACCAAACGAGGCATGATGATAGACAGCAGTGAGACCTACTTTTTTTTTTTTTTTTTTAAACCAATTAAAGCTGTCTGTTGTGAATTTTTAACATTACCGTTTCGGAGGAACTACAAATACTAGCGGCGTCAAACTTGGCATAATGATAGACATTGATGAGATCTCATTTGAATGACCTTGACCCAAGGTCAAGGCCATACAAACTGTTTTGGGGAAAATTGTAGTAATGCCAGGAACTCGGAACGCCAGAGACACCTGACTTGGCATGATGATAGATAGTGATAAGAGCTTTACAAACATATTCTAGTGAATGAACTTGACCCTTGTCACAATGGAGCCATGGAGGCTTCTGCCTCTCTAGTTTTCAAGGGTGCAACAGCAATGTAGCTCGACTTCAGTGTACCGATTTCCTTTCCTTTTCTCGCCTCCGCTGGCCCCGTCCTTGGCGCAACATTTGACATTCGGCAGCCGGACAGAACACGTAAGTTTGTGCAAAAGGTTTCTGTCACAGAGAGCGTGTTATTACTAATACACCACGTAATTGTTAACACAGTAGTAGAAGCAGCAGCAGTATTATTATTACTACTACTACTACTACTACTACTACTACTACTACTACTACTAAAGAGTCATACATTTTTTTAAAGGATGCAACATCAATGTCGGCGCATTTAAAAGGAAAACAGAAATCGGCTGTTAATGGAGAGACTCTTTCTTTTAGTTTGAATTTTTAGGGTAGCACAGATAAACGGGTCCGGCGTTCACGGCACAAACATGTAAAAATAAATGCCGAGTACTCTTGTCAGGTTTCATCATTTGTGAGAAATGGAAACTGGTAAATAACGGGAGAAATGTCATAAAGTGCAGACACGATGGAATTTGTTCGCGCCAACGCGCACGCGTGCACACACACGCACGCACGCAAACACACACACATACTCCACCTCCATTCTGCTTAGCGAAACACGATGGGAGTGGTAATATTGCGCGGTAAATCACCAGTAAAACTCTGACAACCACACACACACACACAGACGTCTAGTCTGAGAGTAAAAACAAAGCGACGGAGAGACCGAATGGGTTGAGGTTGTATCGTTAGGGGTGGGGATGTATGGTTGGGGGAGGAGGGAAGGGAATCAAGTGGTCCGCCACCCGCCCACACCGTATAACGGACGCAGCACCAGACTAGGCGAGGCGGCTACAGGTGTCTGCCATCCACACACCACAGTGAGCGGCGAAAAGGACCGTGTATAAAACTGGCGACCACAAGCCAGCCTACGGTGTGCTGCCCAGAGTAGGATGCTAAGGAGCGATGCCCCTGCGACTGTCCTACCTGCTACTTATCCTTCCCCTTTCCCTTCTGCTGGCGGCGCACGCGCACCCTGCCGACTTGCCTAGCCGTCACCCACGGTTCCAAAGTCTGCAGAAGCCCGCCAGCCCGGACGGTCCCACGCAGGAAGAAGTCATGCCTGAGGTTCTTGTATCCAGAGGCTTAACGAGCAACGACAGAAAACGACGGACAGCAGGCGTGCTCAGAGTAAGTCAAATTTACTTCAGCTGATTGCTAGTTTGTACCATTATGTCGCTAGGAAAGGCAGTTTGTACCATTATGTCGCTAGGAAAGGCAGTTTGTACCATTATGTCGCTAGGAAAGGCAGTTTGTACCATTATGTCGCTAGGAAAGGCAGTTTGTACCATTATGTCGCTAGGAAAGGCAGTTTGTACCATTATGTCGCTAGGAAAGGCAGTTTGTACCATTATGTCGCTAGGAAAGGCAGTTTGTACCATTATGTCGCTAGGAAAGGCAGTTTAGCAAAAAGAAAAAAAAGTAGAAACAAATAAACACAATAAGAAATAAATAATTATACATTCTTTTTATTTGGGTTGGTGTTTTTCTTTTCTAATAAAAGTTGGCGAAAAGTATCTGCTGACTTTACAAACGGCACAATGTTTCCAGATGCCATCGTAAGTGACCCGAGATTCGCATCGACGTTTCCGTTTATAGTCGACTCGCGCTGACGAACCGACACGTCCTTTGTATTACACGGCCGACGGGACCATTTCACGTGATCTACGCGAACAAATCGGTTCTAACGCACAATTCGTAATTACTGTTTGCCACCTTTGTGTTGATTTTTTTAATTTTCCTCCATCCCATCAGTCCAATGTAATCTAGACTTTCTGCATAATCCTGAATAGTTTTCATCAAACCTGTCGGACCTTTTTTCTTCTTTCTAATGTTCATCTTCACTTAAAGTGAAACGCACGTCTACGGTCCAAGGAAAACATTACTTGCCCGATCGTTGGCAAACTGATCTTGTCCTGTACTATAACGTATACCTAAAACCGAAGACAGCTACTGTATCGCGAGGAGGGCCATTTCACACGTTTTGTCGGCTCACTCACATGTGAGTCCATGTATCAACCCTGCGGCGCGCGCGCGCGTGTGTGTGTAAAACTTTAACACTGCCATTTACTCAGTGAACAATACGCAAGGCCTTTTAAACCATACCCTTTTGAATGACCTTGACACAAGGTCAAGGTTATTAAAGCAGTCTTTAAATTTTATTTTTGGCATTTTCGCAGGATCTACAAACAAGGAGGAACGGCCCCGTCCTACAAAGTTGTTTCTCCAAATTTCAACTATTTTGTCTGTTTTGTTGTTTTTGTTGCCGGTTCTCTACTATCTGGTGAAACGTGGACTAGAATACCTTGGATTGTACTTATAAAATCGCAAAATTGGAACTCTTTTGACCGTTGCCCCGTCTTTGTTAAACGCTATCTTTATCTAAAAGTTCAGTTATTCTTAATGCTAAAGCTATAATAGAGCAGTAGTTCCTGTCATATGTGCAGTTGTCACACTTGACAAACACGCCGGGATGATGAGTAATTTGTGGTAGTCTTTTCATAGATATTTGGTCTTACGTGCAGACCACACCCTACCTCGGATTTTTTATTATTATTTTATTTTACACAGAACCAGTCAGAGCAACAGAGCTGTAGTACGAATATAGTCAGTGTAATTGGATGAACTTCCAAAGTCTAGAAAATGAAGGAATTTGAACAACTTTTTAGTAAAACTACGTAACATGGCCGATTTTTTTAAAAATCGGCAATAACTCTTCTAAAACGCAGCAAGAGAAAAATTCGTGAAACCCACCTCTGGAGAAGGTGACTTCCCCATTTCATCTCAAAGTAAAAAGTTCTTCAACGAGGTGGTTTAGGGCCTAGCCACAATTACACCCAAACGCGCGCGCGCACACGCACACACACACACACGCACACACACACACACACACACACACACACACACACACACACACACACACACACACACACGTACGTCTCACAACTCCCGCCAAAAAGAACGTAGCAGCATAGTGTGCACGTAAGGTGTCTATGAAGCAGATTTCGTTACGTCACTGTGTGCGCGAAAGTATGTATTGTCTGGAGAAACGTCACAGTCTTGCTTTTTATCACTGAAACTTGCTGCTGCTCGCAGCGAAATCTGCCTCTTCCTATAAAGTTGTTTCTCAATAGAGAAACAACTTAAAAAGGGAGACGTCAAACTTTGCACGATGACACTGAGGCATTGATAAAACCTTTGCTGGCAGACCTGTATTTCGTGACCTTGAGTCAAGGTCAACTACAAGACCACACAATCTGTTTGTAAAAGCCTTCTAAAAACTTTCACATTGGCATTTTCTCAGAAACAACAAACAGCAGAGGCACCTAACTTGGCATGATAACAGACAGCCATACGACCTTTCCAGACATTCCTGGATCTAATCAACACCCCAAATACGCCCTACCATCGTGACGTCCGCCGTGCTGTCAATAAATGCAAAGCAGGCAGGAATGCAATGTCCGTCGGTAAAATGTCTGTTATCATATCATCCGGTCGTCTTCGTCATGCGCAGTATTGTTGTTGTTTTCATTAACAACATACGGAATTGTACAGTTCTGCCGTCATGTTGTCCGTCAGAAACTCGTCCGTCGGTAAATCGTCCCATCACCGGTGAAATAACAGTTCTCAAAACGTAAACTTGAGACAGAGAGAAAAGAGGAAAGAAAACACACACACACACACACACACACACACACACACACACACACACACACACACACACACACACACACACACACACACACACAACTGTTACACGTGGAAAAACTTTGAAAGGACTGATTCCTTTGCTTTGTGTCAGTCCCGCTCGCATTAGTGACACGTGACTGAACTGCATCTACAAAACAAAAACGTAACATTGAGCGTATGCCGATCAACAGGCTATATAAACTTAAGATATGCCCGGGGATGTCAGCCCTTCCTCGTGATTTTTCGACTCTAGGTTTAAAAAAGGGAGTAAAACATCATCACAGCTCAAAATATGGACTGAAAATTAATACACACAAAGTATATAAATTGCAAATGAACAAACTGCTACCAGGGTGCAAAGCAGCCCTGAGTAGAAGAAGCAAGTCCCTAAGGCTAGACCGGAGGCATAGGAGAATTTAGGGAAAAATATATAGGTGTATGGCACGGTTATAGGAGGAAGAGGATACGGTAGAGCTGGAAGAATAGTGGAACCTACCTACCTACCTACCTACCTACCTATAACAGCCAACTTGACATCTACTGTGGTTCGAAAACTGGAGGGGTCTTTAATTTCTTTCCGCAGTATCTCAGTGCGGGGATTTGAAAGAAGTATTATATTTTCATTAAGGCTGAATGAGAGTTGTGTAATTTTGGATAATGTGATTACTGTGCATATCGGATTCATTCCTGAACCCCGTTATGCGGTACTTATTGAGGGCGTGACCAAACACGATCGCTTGGACTGGGTTTAGGAGAAGCGTGAGGTACTTAGTCCACTTTTAGCATAGCCGGCCGTTCGTGAAAACTCATAGAGAGGTGCCTGCCATTTCCCAAATCCCACAACACCCTCGTCAAAAATAGCGTCCAGATGCATGGCATAACATTGTTATATGTCGTTGCATCCGACAACAGCATATACATAAGACTGTTTCAATGATTCTTTCATAAGATTATATAAACACGGAAGCACACTAGAAACAGTTGTCACGAATATATGTTTTGTCAGAAACAGTCTATTCAAGGCGTTACAACACGAGGGCACAATGTGTATCTGAAAAAGACTGAAAAACATCCGAAACAAATTGAATCAATATCAATCAAAAATCTTTATCTAATCTTTATCTAATCCCAAACAGGGAAACGATGCCACCATTGAACCCCAAACAGTAACAACAACCAGCAAAAAAAGTTTATGGACAGACTCATTCGCACGGAAAGTTCACGGACATGCGGTACAACAAAACAAAAAACAACAACAAGAGCAACAAAAACAACAAGAAGAAACAAACAAAGAAACAAAATCCCTAGAATAATTCATTGAGCGAATTTATCGACGTCTTTCCGGATATCCTGACTGATGCAATGTTACCCTATCTTTTGCGCAGAACCTAAAGGCGATCATCCGTTCCGGATATTCTCAGCACTTAATCGACGAGTTCACTTGATTTATACATACTGTCATACGACTGCCGTCAGTAAGACATCGCGTGAACGAAGTGATGAGTGCACTAAAGGCAAGACTGGGATGTGGGAGTGGTCTCGCTGCAGGAGGTTTTTGAGTACATGTACAAAGAGATTTCACGCTACCGGTCTTCATGCTGTCTGCACCTGTCATAAAAAAGAAAGAATTTATTGCCCAAAGGATGGCGCAAACGCTATTGTGAAGGGTGCGGAGAGAGAGAGGGGGGGGGGGGGGTGCCTGTACAGACAGTTAGCACTGAGTTAACTTGGGTGCAGTCAGTATTTTGGTCTTCTAGCGCAACATCGTTAATTGAGGAAATGACATTTCTACAAACAATTATGCGACGGAAAATTATTTCGAACCAGGACTAAAGGCACTGAAAGAAACGACGGAGTGTGTTTGTGAATTACTGTAAAATCTCGACGGACGTGGTAAGATGACGTAACACTGAGAATAGGCGCAAAGAGGCTCTCCCTTGCCTTTAGTGTAACGCGACAGAAGTCACACCCTTAATTATTGTGATGATTTTTATTCATATTTCCTTTTAGTGTTTTATTGTTATACTACAAACAGTATATCAGAATTGAAAATAATAATGATTACGATGACAGTAATATATTAGGCAAAAAGAGCTGCTGCTGCTGCGCCTGCTCTGTAGCGCCGACGGACCTGGTTGATTGAAACAAAATTCTGCAACCAAGGAAGGAAACATACAAAATTTGTTCATATCCCAGACATCCTTTTTTTTAATTTCTTGATTTTTTTTATTATTTAGCTTTTGTTACAATTCATGTGTGAATCAGCATAAACCGGAAGTCTTACGGCAGGAAATGTTTTCTGTCGGTGTTAAGTTTACAACCCGTCAGCCTTGCGTTTGTCAAAAGCGCAGCGAAGCTGCTCATCACTCCGTGCGGACAAACACATTTCCGTCCAAACCTAGACACTTCTGACATTTCCTTCGTGTCACGAAAGGAAGAGCTCTCAGTGCCACAGATTTTGCGTAACCTTCAGCAGGAGGTGGGAGTAAAGGCCGAGGAAGGTTGAAAGCTAGTACGGTAAAATTTCCGTGCAGAAAATGCTCATTGCTGAATACTTGTGAATGGCTGAACGCGGCCAGGAAGGGTGTCAAGATGCCCTCTGCTGCAGACAATCCCACGGCTGCGTTCAGTCGACGCTGTACTATTCATTTCCACATACACTGTAAGCAATTGGCGAATGATTGCTGGAATGGCGGTGGAGGTCCTATGGCTAGCGCGGGCGTGTTGTTGCCACGGAAGAATCTCATAGCGAGTGACCTTATGCATAAAAAGGAGTACATGTTAAGAATTGAAAATGATGTTTGAAGAATACCCCCCCACACACACACACACACACACACCACCACCACCACCACCACCCTCTCTCTCTCTCTCTCTCACACACACACACACACCACAACCACCACCACCCTCTCGCCTCTCCTTGCATCCGCCCTGGTTTGTTTTTGTCCCGCGGGGTAGCCGGGTTGCTCTTGCACACCGCGAAAGAGGAATTCGGGCACACATTCATCTCTCCGCGTGACCCTTTATGTGTCTCAAGTGTCTGTTTTATGAGAGTGATCCTGGCATGAGTGTGAAAGCAGCGCCAGTTTGGGACGACGTGTCCTTGAACCCACCTCATTGGCGTGACACTGAATTATCGTTGGCCCCTTGGTCGGCATACAGTTGTAAGAGAAATAAAGCCTGCTCCGACAAAAGCAGACGGAGCAACAGGAGTAAATTAGTCTCAGTGTTGTACACCCTTGGTACGTCAGGACTAAGGCTTTATCAGTACCCGAACAGTGCAGCTTAGCCCAGGACTGTCCAGACGCCCGTCTGGCAGGTACCTTGTACGTTCAAGAAAAAGCGTGGCCGAAGTGGCCAGCTGCACTGTGACTACTGATTCGGGGTATCATGATATTACGATTTGCGGGACCACACTGTCTCGATCTCAATACACTCTGGTGCCACTAACATACGCATGTAATATGAAATGTTACTTGTCGTTGCGTCAAACGTTCCCTTTACAATCGCCCTTGGATGTCATCGAGTCATCATGTTTCCGCCATAGTGATTTTTTTTCCAACAGGTAGTTTTGGACATTTTGGCTCCCATGTGTAAACAAAAGTGACTTAGTGAGTCAACGTTAGTGCCCTGTATTGTCTGCACGGTCTGTCTTTCTGTAGTCTATGACTGATAAACTTTAACACTGGCTATTCCTCAACAGGTACAAATAGCAGATGTCTCTGGTATGCGCTGCATACGGGAAAAATGTCCGTTATTGTGATCAATGCTGTTATAGTTGTGTTAAACAAGCGGTTAATCGTCAGTGTATTGTTTCAGAAATTCTTTCGGGGTAAAATTCAAATTCAGTTTAAACGTTCCTGTGTGATTTAGTGGGTCTAACCGTTTGGAGCTCAGATCTAACAAAAACTGCCTGCTGCAGCTAGACCAGGAGAGGGTTACATATGTTCACGGAAATGAGTGTAAAAATCTTATGACTGACAAATAGTTTGCCATTGTGAGAAATGAAGGAGTTTATATCACTGCGATCACTGGCAAACAGACAGATACACTGTAACACACCCGATTTTTCCTGCAGTACTTCAATGGTTTTAAACTTCGTTACACCGGCCATAATATTCACGAAACATCTGAGCCAACCCACTCTTCTGACTAGGCATTACCGGCAACGTGGGAGGGCAGACGGCATAAGATACCGACAATAGCCTTGCTAATTCTACATGGAAACAACTGTCCCGTATGGCAGGGAATGGCGGTAACGGGGTGGCCGATCAGTACAGGATACCGGAAGCCCCAAATTTACAGGAAGTTCAAATAATTTACTACATGTGGGGAAGCCTGGGACTAGAGATGACGTAAGATGAAAGAAGGGCAACAGGAAGTGGGAACGGGAAAAACGACAGCATGAAACCCATAACGGGAAGCGTAAAGCCCTGTAAACAGGTGTTGTGACCGTCCCGCCGCCAGTGCGTTTGGCTCATGGGCATGGAAGCACAGATATTAGAATACGATCTTTAGTACCAGTTCTGTCTTGGCCGTGCTGCACCCATGCACGGAGTGTCAATTAACACTTGCGTGACACAACGTTGTCACGTAGAAATTAGGACAATTACTCCCTAACTGGTTTCCCAGCCGGGGCCAAATATTGTGCTGACCCTTTTCTCGTTGCCCCGTCTTTAATATCACCCACACGTGGTGGAAAAGGACGTTAAACTCCCAAACACCCACCCACCCACACCCCAAATGGGCAGGAATAACACTGTAGGCACAGCTTATCGCATTCCAATTTTGATTGACTTCAAGATTGTATGGTTTGAGACAACAACACTGAGGACAGGATATGATGAAAACCCCTGGTATTACACACTTTATGCGTGCATCATTTTGACAAAGGAAGATACTTATACAGCCGGTGATCCCACCCCACCCACCCGCATCTGGCAGCTCGCGTCTAGTTGCTGTTTGGGCAATCGGTTGTCTAGAATGATTGAATGTTAAGACTTCCTCACCAGTGCCAGAGGTCAGGTTCGAGCCCCACACAAAAATTCTGCTTTGGAAATGTTCAGCCTACAAAATTTCAACATAAGTGCAATTCTAAATTTCGAAATTTAAATTTCTGAGCTGACCCTTCGCAACAGGTGATTGTAATGTGTTCATGTCAAGTGTGTGAAAGAATGCATGTGATTCACGTGAGCGTGCGTGTTGGGTTCAGTTCTCAGTTCTTGAGTCAAACAATAGGGTAAAGCGCCTACATACAGTCTTCACAAAAAGTTAAGGACCAGTCAACATAATGGGTGACAGTTTCAATAAATCAGAAAAAAATAAACGAATAAGATTTTTCCCGTAAAATTCGGTAGCAAGGTTAAGGGGTAATTAGTGAACATGGCGACCACTGTGTGGATGGCACGTGCGCGTCACACAGCATGCTTGGCGCGTTTGAAAATCTGCAATTTCGGCAAAACTAGACCGAGTTACAGTGTTCAGTGAGCGATACCTGGGGCTTTCTGCACGGCAAAAATGAGATGCAGGTCAAAGAATGCATCCCTGGTTATGAACTGTGCTCATTTGTTTGCCTACATAAGCCGCCGTTTCAGCGATGTTCAGCACTACACCAGCATGCCACCACGACAAAAGTTGAATGATATTTGCAAGTGGTCCTTAACCTTTTGTGAAGGCTGTATTTATTATCATTCTTCTTCTTCTTTGATAACAGATATTCATCGTACAGAAATTTGTTGACTGTGTGCTGTTATAATGGACAGTTGATTAAAGGATGTACAATCTTTTTCCAGTGTTAATAATTATGGTGTCTGTTGATGTCTGTGTGTGTTTATGTATTTTTGTGGATGTAAGTCATTATCATTAATATTATTAATATTATTATCATCATTATTATTACTATTTCATCGTCAGGCTTTTGCGTCAAGGCACATGAAATGTGTTTGTGAACTTGTTCTCTTTCCTGTGTGTTTTTCAGCCATACTGTGGACCGATGAGCGGCCGGTGCCAGAGGCTAAGTGTTAATGAGTGCGCAAGGATGTGCCTAAATAACAGGATCGTCCGTGTGTGCAGACACAGTGGCTTTTGCTCAATCGGACGGCGCAGGTCGAGGGGGGCATAATGAGAGATACACTTCTACTTGGGATCCCTTGAGCTTACATCTGACAGCTGCACCAAGAACAGAACGGGGGAAAAAAACAAGTTGTGCGCATTTTTTCATGATTTTTTTTGTTTTGTTTTTGTTTTGTGGTGGTGATGGTGACGACCGCGATTCATTGTTGCATGGTGCTAGTTTGTACAGAACGCCTGTTAAAGTACGTGAAAATGCCGAGCTTCGAGCATCCGGGATGAGGAACCTGAGGCTGGCGAAATGAGAATCCCAGCTGCCCGATATGTCACACATGCCTGGGTTTCGCTGCTCAGTGTGCGTGCTCGCTCTGTGTGAGATTCGGTAATGACGCTGACTGTGATATTTTTGCTGCATTCCGTTAAGCCGCACTACAACTGAAGATTCTTCAGATAAACTTACGAGCGTACGACCTAGGACGGACACAAACAAAATAGTTTGGTTCACGTACCATGACTACTTTGTGTCCCAGCCGGTGTTTTCGTCTGGTTACATGGATGGTTAGTAATTCCTTCCAGCTTTCTGTACGGAAAACGGATTTCACCGAACTGCAGTTCGCAGAACTGGGCACATAACCCACCACAACTAGGCCCACGTAAAGTATAGTTACGCCTCAAAATAATTCTGGCCAATCGCAGTCTCAGTATCAATACACGTGACCACTAATTTGAATTACACTGAAACGTACTTGTACGAGGCCTCAGTTAACGGTTGTTTTACAGATGAAAACATGACCAGGTGGTATTCCATCTAGCTGTAATTCTAATTAGTGGTCACGTGTCTCATTTCCATGGCTCTGAATGGCTGTAATTACGATTGTCTTGCATGCTCGATTCCTCCTCCCACACTGAACTGCCATCTCATCTTGCGGTTTGACTGCCCACATGCCCGCAACACTGACAAACTAATGTTTCCCGTCTGAATCATGATCGATAATTTATTGACCCTTTGTATGTTTTCAAATTTGCCATTGCTCAAAAAAGCATTGATAATGGGGCGGGGCGGAGTTTTTACACACATGGTTCTGCAAGTTGTATGTCATCTGTATGTGAGATAGAGCCAGCCGGCGTGGGACACAAAATGCGTATTACATATTATATATGCTGCGCACGTGCATCAGACTATATAATAACTGGGCCTCGGGACCATTTCAGTATTTAGAACGAGTTTGGTCGTTTTGTCTTTTGATAGATGTTGCGCTGCTGGGTAAATCCTTTGCCATGTGTCATACTCGTTGTTCACGTCAAATACAACTCGTACATATCTCTGAATGAAAATGTCAGTATGAAGCAAAGCTTGCAGGATGTCGTGTTGATTGTACATCCAGAGAAAACGCCGTTGGCGTTTGCTGTCTTCAAACCCATCGCTATCCCGGCCCGTAAATCTCAATCCAGGTCACGAATTGTTGACATCTAATCGTCTCACTTAAACCTCCGTTCATTCAACTTTATTTAACTGGTACATGTAATTTTATGTCTATTGCATTCTAAACGGCTAAGATGATTCCACTTGTAAGGAAATGGCTTCTTCGATTTTAATGTTGAGCCTGATCTTATGACACACAACAAAGCGCGTTATTGATTTTCTTGGCGTTAACCATGTCCATTGAACAGTGCATGTCCCTTCTTTAGAGAAACGGGCATTGCGATATCTCGCTAGGTTACAGGAAGGATCTGGTGAGCTTTCAAAAGTGTAAGATGGATTAGTGTCTTAGATGCGTGTGGTTCTGCTTGACTGATTTCTCTATAATGAAGTGTTGAGACGCAGTGTAAAGAAACGTCTCCAGTCATTTAGATGTTGCATTAGAGCATGAAGTAAAGTAATCTTGCGCTGCACTACATTTATCATGCTTCTTTAAAAGCATAGGTGTGTTTGTGGCCGCGGCTTACGGCGCGCAAGTTTTTAGGCGAACGTTCGGCGGCGGGTGAGCAGGCATTTGCAAAATAGGATACAGTTAGGTGTAAATTGGCATGAATGTTACGCGTTTAGGCATCGGGAGAGAACTTTAAAGGTCGCTCAGTTTTGACGGATGGTTACTTTTGTGGCTAGATACATATGTTTAAACAGATGTCACGTTTGTGAACTTATTGACCACTGTTTATGAAGACCGTATGATGATATTGCTGTGCTGTTTCTGAAACTGACGGCGATCACATGTTTCATCTCTCTTCACGGAAAAGATTGCACACCTAATTTGCCAATCCGAAGATGTATTTTGCCTCTTTCTTTGGGTTTTTTACAAGAAGCTGAGTTTCATCTGTGATTAGAGAGTTAATCGTAGACTGTTCGAAGATTGTTTACTGGTTGTTGAATATATACGGTGATTACATTGTGGTATTTCATTGTCCTCAACATACATTCGACAGTTGTATTATCAACCACAAACCATATAAATATATATGCGTCCTACGATCACAAAAAGCTCAGCTCAATGTTTTGACTGATTTTACTTTAAATTATTATTCTGGTCGTGCTTTTCTATGTACTTTCAGTGTTTCCAGTGCAGAAATTGCAGGTGTTGTATTTTGCATCTCAGTCAGGTCACAGTGTTGTATTTTGCATCTCAGTCCTCATGTAAATGTAGCTTCTTTTGCCCTGTGTGTCTGTGCGTGTGCGTGTGCGTGTGCGCGCGCGAGTGTGTGTGTGTGTGTGTGTGTGTGTGTGTGTGTGTGTGTGTGTGTGTGTGTGTGTGTGTGTGTGTGTGTGTGTGTGTGTGTGTGTTCTTTGCTTTTTTGTTTGACAGATTTTTTTTGTTATTGGTGTGTTGTTGTTTTTTGGTTTTAGTGTGTTTTCAGGTTTTGTCATCGGCCTGCCGTTGTTTGGAGGTACATACAGCAATTTCATTGTCCTCAACATACATTCTACAACCGCAAATATATATATATGCGTCCTACGATCACAAAAAGCTCAGCTCAATGTAGTGGTTAAGAGACTTGTCACCAATGCGAGAGGTCAGGGATTCGAGTCCCACTCGAGGCAAAGAATTTTTCCTTCTCGTATGTGGTACCGTTCATTCGGGCCGATCGTCGGGGGTTCTCTCCGGGTACTCCGGCTTCCTCCCCCCCCCCCTCCTCTGCTTTGGAAATGTTCAGCCCACCAAATTTGAAAAATAAATGCAATTCTAAATTCCGAAATTTAAATAGCTGAGCTGACCCTTCGCACCACGTGATGGTAATGTGTTTATGTCCAGTGAGTGAGAGAATGCGTGTGATTCACGTGAGTGTGCGTGTTGGGTTCACTTCGCGGCGCTTTGAGCCGATTCACGAAATTTGGTAAAGCGCCTATATAATACTCATTATTATTATTATTAATAATTTCAAGTTTGGCGAAAAAAAGGATTGGAAGGAATTCGGTCTAACTGTTCAGTCGTACATTGTTCCGTTCCCTTGAGAGCAGCTGAATCTGTAATAACAAAGAAACCCCATGCTCCTCAGAGCACATTATTGGAGTATCTCGAGACGTTGCAAACCGGTTTTTGTCCACTTTAACTCAATTCCTACCAAGTAAGTTTGGGGTGGAGCACCAGTGGCCTCACAATTAAAAAAAATGTATATGTATATAATATTTATGGGTTTAAATTTGGTTTAGTATACGTGTTGCACTCTGATTATACTCGTGTTTGTTGCAAGAAGAGCCGTCATGGAATCATAGGAGGTTTTTTTTTAAATTACTATTTATGGTTGGGTTTTTTAAAACTGCACAGTTCAGCTTTTTCCATCTTTTCTCTGATTCTTATGTACGTAGACCCGTTTTCCTTCATAAGATCTGCGAATACTGTCTGTAACCTAGGCCAGCGGTTCATACAACAGTTGATGGAATAGTCTCACGGGCTCAAAGCAGAAAGGACGTAAATACAATAGCATTAAAGTGTACAGTTTCGTTGTTAGGCAGAAATGTTGTGTCCGATCATTCGCTGACGGTTTGAGAGATCGAGAGGGGATGTTCATCTGTACGGCGTGAACAATGTCGCGTGCAGAATCGGTTGACAGACCAGAACTTACACTAACGGCCAAAAAAAAAAAAAAAAAAAAAGAGAGCGAGATGGCCACGACTGCCGGGGTCGTAAGATGCTCAACTACAAAACGTTTTTGACGTTTTCTCCGTCACAGTCCTGTGTTGGTGTAGGAGGAAATTGTGCTACCAGATCCACTTACGCCTCCCCCACACAGTACTAAAACTGGCCCCTGATGAAAGTTCCGTTTACTGCTGTGATTTTCTACACTCTCACGCTCCCCCGTGGTCTGCCAGTTCGGCAAGATAAACGGTTATTCTCGCGGACAGGGCTGACAATGTCGTCGGCTAATTCTTTTTGTACCACTGTTTATTAGGGCATTCAGGAACCCAGGGAGTGTGCGGTGACCGGCGCCCACAAGATGCATATCACTGACTTCCGGCCCTGCGCAGCTGAAAATCCGCTTGTTGTGTGTTTCCATTTTGGTGGTCGAACACTACGTCTGACCGTTTTCCTGTAATGCGGTATTTTGTTTGTGACGAAACAAAGTCTTTCTCGTGTGCGGGGTAGGATGTTCCTGTCAAGTTTTGCCAGATACCGAAATAACGGCAAAGGCCGTTGTCTACACAGCGGATCTACATCATAGTCAGTCTTTGATAACAGCACACAAGCCGGGTTGAAACAAGTTTTGTATGGCGATGGTTAACTTGAGGTAATGCCGATCATACGCAGGCACGCAGGGCTGCCACTCTTCCTCCTGTGGCCGGATTTCCGGCTTTTTGAACCGGCTGTGGAGAGCTTTCCGGCTTTTTAAAGCCGTTTCCGGCTTTTTCGGCGAAAAAATCGCGAATCTGTATCTATCGCTGGACCGTCGGCCTTCCCGGGTAAGGTGCATTTTGCGCCTCATATTGTCATATTCAGGGCTGCCACTCTTGCTGCTGTGGCAGGATTTCGTGCTTTCTGAACCGGCTGTGAAGAAGTTTCCGGCTTTTTAAAGCGTTTTCCGGCTTTATCGTGCTTTTCCGGCCCAAAAAATCGCGAGTCTGTGTCTATCGCTGGGCCGTCGGCTTTTCCGGGTAAGGTGCATTTTGCGCCCCATATTCTTCGGCGCCGTTAACACCCCCCCCCCCCCCCCCCCCCCCACTTTTCACTGTCTTCGGGCAAAGTCGTTTTCCTGCTTTTCCGGCCAAAAACCGCGAGTCTGTGTCTAACAGGTCTAACAGAACAGACCCTGACCGACGCCGCCGCGGCCCCCCCCCCCCTCCCCCCGCTTTTCACATTCTTCGGGCAAAGTCCTTCCTTCCTTCCACTGGCTCCCTGGAGTTTGGCTTTCCTTCCATTCAGATTTTGAGGGTCAATTTTCAGGCTTTTTGTCTCTCAGAAAGTGGCAGCCCTGGGCACGGAAAATAACTTCAGCAGCCATCTAAAGTCCTGACTAGCTATTGATTCCTGCAGACATTTGTAGTGCGATACAGGTGGCATGACAGCTGACTGTAGGAAAACGATAAAATTGAATAAAATAAAACCAAACACTGAAAATCCGTCTTGATATTTGTCAGGAGACAATTAACAGAAAGTGCCAAACAGTCTGTCAACCACACAATTTCTGTGTGTCGGAGGTGTGTTGCTCAGTGAGAAGGTTCATCAAAACTGTAAGAAAGGTGTCTTTGGCTTAGTGTTGTAGATGCTGGGAACAGTTTATGTCGACAAACTTTCCTCTTTCTTGTAAGGCAGATACAACGCTACTTCTGTAGATCTGGTTTTTTGCACGTGTGCCGTATTGAGGTATTTTTTAAACGCACACTCAACCACAAAAAAGAGTTACTTAAACTGATGGCAGCCCCCATGAAGGAGACAGTCGTAGTCACTAGTGTTGCTTTACTACTTCGATTTCAAAGATTCTTTTTTGCTAGTTGACACCATGATTTCAAGCTACAAATTATTTTCCTTTGTTATGTTGACTTCTTATTTTAAAACAAAAAAAATCGGTGTGGCTGTTGAATAACTGAAAACTTTTGTCAGTTATGTTTGATTGCAACAGCCGCTTTTTGTTTCATGGGTATGTATATGTACTTTGGTCAAACTTATTGTGGTCGGTGTACACTCAGTTATTTATTGCTGAACGAGGACGTGTGTCTCAAATTCTTTATGCTGATACATACATACTTTCAATGTTACTGTCTGCTTTCAGCGATGCGATGGACGATTGTAGATATAATTATTTATTCGTCTAATAAAATCGGCATTAGATAATCTTTCCTACATGCCGAATGCTGCATTTGAAACATGTACAAGGATACAAGATTAAGGCTGTCAGACTGACGTGACATATTGTTTGCTCCTTGTGCTTGAAGATGCGTTTCAGTTTAGACGAATATGAGACTATAAACTGTTAAAACAGAACTGTAATGAGGTTTTGTGTGTTTCAGAAATGCTAATTACAAGTCATGTAACTATATCCATTATTATGGTAACCTTTACTGTTTCCTTACATCTTACATAGCAAAACGTGGTCAGTTTGAAGCACATAAATTCGAGCATTCTGCTCTGGCGAAATATTGGGATGTTTCATGCACCATTGCGGTTTCTTCAGTAGCGATGGCCACCACAATGTCCTTATCCATAGCGTGTGCTTGCTTAATGCATAATTGTTCTGTTTGTCTGTGGGTATGTGGGAGTGAAAATAAATGTTACTGTTTGCATCAAGTGACGTTGATTATTCTGTGTGCGTGATCAAAGGCCATAAGTGAGCTGAAAGCCCGCCACACGACTGCTTCGGAGACCCAGTTGGAACGACACAAAGTGCTGCTACGCACAAGCAGGCACGATAGACGCAAGGGGAAGATCTTGTGACCGATTCCTTGCTCCACTTTCGCGTCGTTGTGTATGACACTGTATTTCCTATCTCCTTAGTCCTTACACCGACTGTGATTTATTTGTTGACCGACAGCATTCATCAAGTTTTCTTTTCATCCCTTGGTATTTTTGGTTGTTGTTCACGAGAAAAGCATTGTGATGCTGAAACGAAAGGTCTTCCGACGCAGGAAGAAAGTCAGGCTTTACACGACTAAGAATGAACAAAACTAACTGTAGACAATATTTGAAAGGCGGACGGATAAAAGCGTCAACTAAAGCAGAAATCGGAATAGAATTGTCGGTTTCTTGTGGAGATGTAACGTTTTTCTCATTATCTAGAGTCGATTGTAATGATTGTTTTTTGTGTTGATTTTTTTTTTCACTCCTGAAGTAATTGAAATGCGGCAAAAGTTGTCATGACGCACTAAAAGTTTCCACGAAGTTGAATGCTATTCGACTATGATGTACAATGGAATATAAGCTTGAAGGGCTCCATTTGGGGAAAACTACACATGGTTTGCGATAGGCGTTAGCAATGCCCGTAGCACAGGCATTCGTAGATTGTCACTGACTCGACGCTGTAGCACAAGTTGTAAACCGCGGACGGTTTGGAAATTAAAACCGGGCTTCCACATGAATATTCAAATTCAAATTGAAAATACTTTATTGTCCATTAAATAACGGGTATACAATGGAAAATCGTCTTTGGGCTCACAGCTCGAAACAAAATAAGAATGAAAAATTAAGATTCTAAGCCAATTAAAAACCACATAAAATTGGTGTGGCATGTTCAATAGACCTAACAACAACAACAACAACAAAAACCCGAAATAATAATTAACATGCAAACATCAAATATATCACGGCGAATCCATTCTCACAGTCTAAGGAGGCGGTGTGAGTATCTGGTCGCCTGTTTCTGCTTATTTTCCGTCCAGCTTATAGTAGCCACGGCAGGGCTTGTTTACTATTGCAAGTTTCTCACCTTGGGACGATAGTAGAAAGATACTGACAAATACTTTCAAATACTGATAACCTGCAAGTGCCTGTAGTCCGCGGCCTTTCAGGGGGAGCCGAGGTGGTGGAATGGTAGAGCGTTGGACTTCTAATGCTCGGGTCGTGAGTTCGTATCCCGGCTGGAGCCAAATATTTGTGCTGGCTTTTTCATCGTTACTCCGTCTTTGATGTCAGTACCCGTGTGTGGTGGAAAAGGACGTTAAACCCCCAAACACGCACCCACCCACCCGCGGCCTCTCAGTCACAAAGACGAATTCCAAGCGGTATGTTCTCCGCCTCAAATAGAGCGTTGTCTCATTGCCCGGTTAGGGTCAGCCGCTGTAAGCGGAAGGATTCAAAAGATTCGACGGATGGCTCTGTCGCAGTGTGGAAGCAGTCAACCAAAATCAATAGGCTTAGTTGGAGTGCCATAATGAACACACATATCAAAAGCGGTGTTGACTGCTTCATCCGTTCTTCAGATATTTTGGGGAGCTACACACACACACACACACACACACACACACACACACACACACACACACACACACACACTGATGACGCGGTTAACCGCAAGAATCTCCTTTGCTCACTTCGCGGGCAGGAGCTCAATCAGACTGATCCTTGAAGACGTCAGACAGTCAAAGACATCTGCCTCTAGGACACCCAAACCCCCTCCCCCCTCCTTCCCCACCTCTTATCACCCTCCTGCAAAAACGTATCGTTCTATACATCGGTCGTGGAGTTGTCGTTCATCAGAAACGTGACCACTGCGATTGAGAAAGAGAGTATAGGTAATCAGAGCCATGATAGGGTCACAGAAAGTTTACACCGAATTTATCCCTCGCCTTCCGACAAAGAAACACCCACGCGCTCACGATCTGTCTGTGCAAATCAAAGAGCCATGTGACTGATAGAATAGGCAGCGGATGAAATCAATGAAGCCAATAACGGATGAAGAAAAAGGCAACATTAGGCGCTACGCCTGTACCTGGTTCGTAAGTAATACCCATGCACACACTGACTGAATGTGTAGATTGGCTACTTCGGGTAATTCCGACTTCGATCTCAACTGATCTGGCCAGTAATGACCGTGGGTGCACTCTGTCGGGTGTCTGTCCTGTGACCGCCATGTGTTCTGCTGACGTCAGATCACATCCGCCGGAAACATCTGTTCTAAAATAGCTGAGCTTACCCCTCGCGCCACGTGATTGTAATGCACTGATGTCCGGTGTGTACGTGAATCAGTGCGCGCGATTCACGTGAGCGTGCGTGTTCGGGTTGGTTCGCGGAGCTTTGAATCGAACTTTAGTAAAGCGCCTATGTAATTCACATTATTATTATTATTGTCACTAAAACTTGAATAAAACTTGACTTGTTCGCTCCAAGCGGTTACCCAAGAGAAGCAAACAAAGAACAATAACAACAATGCTGTGAATGCACGTACTAATAACATTAGAGCCAAATGCTCAGTGGCGCTTGGTGGACAACATACAAAACAAATATATTCACCAAAACTTTGGCTAACCTTCTCGGAGGGGGGGGGGGGCGGCGGGGGAGATGTCAAACAATGTGACATCATAACAAATACAAAAGACAGCGAACCTTTCTCAGTTCACTAAGATCAGCGGTAGAGTTCAGTGATTTTAAAAAGAGAATTAACAAATAAAATAGAGGAACAAAGCCTCCTTGGCTCACTTGTGAGATGGGTCAAGGTCATTCAAAAGAGTATGTTTGTAAAGCTCTTATCACTAGTTATCATGAAGTAAGGTGTCTCTTGGGTTCATAGGTCCTAAGGAAACGGCAAATGGCAATATAACAGTTTCCCAGGACAGCTTCTATGACCTTGACCTTGTGTCAAGGTCATTCAAATGAGATCTGTAAGTGAAGAGCTTATCAGTGACTATCATTATATTTGATAGCTCTAGTTTTTGTAGTTTCTGTGCAAATGGTAATGTAAAATTCAATGGTAATAAGTCAAGGTCATTCAAATGGGTATGTCTGCATAGGTCTCTTTGCTGTCTATCAGGATGCCTTGTTTGGTGCCTCTGCTGTCTCCGCAAAACATCTTGAATGGCCTTGACCTTGACTCAAGAAATTTGAATACAAGTATGCCAGTACAGGTTTTGTCAATGTCTATCACCATGCAAAGTTTGTTGCCTCTGGTACCCCTATATTCTGAGAAAATGGCAATTTTAACTTTCCAGACAGCTTCAGTAACCTTGACCTTGGCTCAAGGTCAATTATTATGGTATGTTTTGATAGGTCTTATGGCTATCAGCGTGCCAAGTTTGGTACCTCTGCTGTTCATTGTTTCTGAGAAAATGCCAATGTAAAATTTCCACATAGACAGCTTTAGTGACTCGTGACCTTGTTCAGTCCTTTTTATTACACTCACACACAAAAAAAATTAATGTTGCCTCTTTGTCAGTTCGCCTGTCCTTCGGTTGGTTCGCGGTTTGTTACACTTTTAGTAACTTTAAGAAGTGCTGAGGAGTTTTTCGCGAAACGTATCACTACAATATACTTAGCACTAACACAAAGGCAGATCACAAGAATACTATCTGGGATTAAATAAGTTACCGGACTCTTTGAAAAATACTTGTGTCAAAATCTTATCTTGTCTGGACTGTAAGATGAAAACTGTTACTGAGCGAACCATTGTAGAACGTTTATCTGTGATCAGCGTGAGCAGTAAAACCAAGATGCACTTTTGTAATAATAATTTCACTTGTTTCTAACGTTCCTTTTATAAGCAGTTCACCTCGTTTGATCCGAAGGGCAAATAATTTCTCCTGCGAGACAATAAAGTCAATCTTATCTGATCGTGTTGCAATAAACACAGCTACAGACAAATGCCACTTGATTATTATCGATCTCCTCTTCCGCTGGAGCTAGCGAACAACATAAATGAAATACTGGCTAACAACGGGCGTTGGCCATGTGGAAATCAAACCACATGATTTCCCCGCCATTTGGCAGATATCTATGCATTCATGTAAAAACGTAATGAAACATGTGCGGCGTGGGCGTACCGTCCAGGAAATTTGTTTCTTTCCTTCTTTTTCGTCTTTCTTTCTGTCACAGAAGAACTACGGCGGGCGTGGTTGGCCGGCGACAGGCAACTGGTTCCGGCTAGTGATCCGCTCGTGATCTCACGGTGAAGAAGAGTGCAGTCCCTACGGCAACGCTTCAGTGATATCGGTGATTCGGTTTGCTTTGCTTTCCTTTGCCTTATCACTAGGAGCCACTTCAAGCCACTATTAAGCAACCTGCAGCGGTCTCGGGCATAGCGGCAAGGCCCACGCCTTGTGTAATAGTGGCTGGAAGTGGCCGCTACTGGTGTGCAGTGACTGTTGGGTTTTTTTAACCAGTCTTATCATATAGCGGGCAGGGGGTGGTGGGGCTTGGGCTCTTAAGAGTTAAGAAGGTCATCGGACGAACTCTTCCTGCCTGATATGTAACCAGTTCTTGACTGACAGGTCATGCCAGCCAATCAATGTGCGTGGACGAGACACGTGTACTCCAACAAACCCACGCTTGTGGTCTAGCTTGTCGGAGTGTGCGTCTGACAAAGAGATCAGAAGGTGAAATTGCGTGCGGTTGCCATGGAGGATTCGTTTTAGTCACTAATGACTATGATGATAATAATAATAATAATGATTTGTCTGGTGCACAACCTCCTGCTGGAGCAAATAGCAAAACCGTTACATACACACAGTCTTACATCAGTACAATCCCAGTACATTCTTACAAACACCATGGTCACGATCTGACTTCATCTAGATCGGTTAGGTAGCGGGGTTCAGCAGTCAGTACCGCTGTGCCCACATAAACGCTTCTCAGCCCCGAACACTGTCATATATAACATGCGTACATTAATTAATTAACATGGCACGGGCAATTTGAAGAGTTGGGTGGAAAACATAATCAGACAAAACGAGTCTGAATGCTTCAAGGTTGGCTGTGGTTAGACTTGCTGACAATACAGTATGGAGAATCAGAATCATTTAGCATCGGTCAGGCGGTAATGACTGGGAATTGCAGCACGCCCTCACTCATAGATATTAATTTTCTGGCTGAATTGCTGGAAAAGGCATAATAACAGCTCTGTGGCGGATGACAGATCGGACAAAAGGTCGTTGTGTTCTCTCACGATCTTTCATGCGACTTCGATTCAAGGGCGGTTAGCTGTGAAAAATAATGTGCCGTGATAATGAAGGTAAGCTCTCTCTCTCTCTCTCTCTCTCTCTCTCTCATCTGCTGGGACAACTGACTGTGCATTCACGTAAGTACATGTTGGAGATCTGGCGTCAGCTACGGATTCTGAGGCCGTTACAGAAGCGTAGGTTCAAATCCCCGGTGGGCAGGAATTTGATGGGATATTTTCCTTACCAAATCTAGTCAAATTCACATGCAGATTTGTTTACTTACGATGCATGTCTTGTCTTCGTGTACACAAGCACACACAATATGGAATGTTCAAGTTAAACGGGAGGGGCCTTGAAATGGAAAACAATCACACACCACTCAGGGAAAACAGTCACACACCATGCGTGCAGGAAAACAATTACACACCATGCATACAGGAAAACAGTCACACACTATGCACTGATGCAGGAAAACAATCACACACCATGCATACAGGAAAACAATCACACACCATGCATACAGGAAAACACACACCATGCATGCAGGAAAACAATCACACACCATGCATGCAGGAAAACAATCACACACCATGCATACAGGAAAACACACACCATGCATGCAGGAAAACAATCACACACCATGCATACAGGAAAACACACACCATGCATGCAGGAAAACAATCACACACCATGCATACAGGAAAACAGTCACACCATGCATGCAGGAAAACAATCACACACCATGCATACAGGAAAACACACACCATGCATGCAGGAAAACAATCACACACCATGCATACAGGAAAACACACACCATGCATGCAGGAAAACAATCACACACCATGCGTGCAGGAAAACAATCACACACCATGCATGCAGGAAAACATTCACCATGCATGCAGGAAAACAATCACACACCATGCGTGCAGGAAAACAATCACACACCATGCATGCAGGAAAACACACACCATGCATGCAGGAAAACAATCACACACCATGCATGCAGGAAAACACACACCATGCATGCAGGAAAACAATCACACACCATGCGTGCAGGAAAACAATCACACACCATGCATGCAGGAAAACACACACCATGCATGCAGGAAAACAATCACACACCATGCATGCAGGAAAACAATCACACACCATGCATACAGGAAAACAGTCACACACTATGCACTGATGCAGGAAAACAATCACACACCATACATACAGGAAAACAATCACACACCATACATACAGGAAAACAATCACACACCATGCGTGCAGGAAAACAATCACACACCATACATGCAGGAAAACAATCACACACCATACCTGCAGGAAAACAATCACACACCATACATACAGGAAAACAATCACACACCATGCGTGCAGGAAAACAATCACACACCATACATGCAGGAAAACAATCACACACCATGCATGCAGGAAAACAATCACACACCATGCATGCAGGAAAACAACCACACACCGTGCATGCAGGAAAACAATCACACACCATGCATACAGGAAAACAATCACACACCATGCATGCAGGAAAACAATCACACACCATGCATACAGGAAAACAATCACACACCATGCATGCAGGAAAACACACATTATGCATGCAGGAAAACAATCACACACCATGCATGCAGGAAAACAAACACACACCATGCATACAGGAAAACGATCACACACCATGCATGCAGGAAAACAATCACACATCATGCATGCAGGAAAACAATCACACACCATGCATACAGGAAAACAATCACACACCATGCATACAGGAAAACAATCACACACAATGCATGCAGGAAAACAGTCACACACCATGCATACAGGAAAACAACCGCACACCATGCATGCAGGTAAAACAATAACACACCATACATGCAGGAAAACAGTCACACACCATGCGTGCAGGAAAACAATCACACACCATACATGCAGGAAAACAATCACACACCATACATGCAGGAAAACAATCACACACCATACATACAGGAAAACAATCACACACCATGCGTGCAGGAAAACAATCACACACCATACATGCAGGAAAACAATCACACACCATGCATGCAGGAAAACAATCACACACCATGCATGCAGGAAAACAACCACACACCGTGCATGCAGGAAAACACACACCATGCATGCAGGAAAACAATCACACACCATGCATACAGGAAAACAGTCACACCATGCATGCAGGAAAACAATCACACACCATGCATACAGGAAAACACACACCATGCATGCAGGAAAACAATCACACACCATGCATACAGGAAAACACACACCATGCATGCAGGAAAACAATCACACACCATGCGTGCAGGAAAACAATCACACACCATGCATGCAGGAAAACATTCACCATGCATGCAGGAAAACAATCACACACCATGCGTGCAGGAAAACAATCACACACCATGCATGCAGGAAAACACACACCATGCATGCAGGAAAACAATCACACACCATGCACGCAGGAAAACACACACCATGCATGCAGGAAAACAATCACACACCATGCGTGCAGGAAAACAATCACACACCATGCATGCAGGAAAACACACACCATGCATGCAGGAAAACAATCAGACACCATGCATGCAGGAAAACAATCACACACCATGCATACAGGAAAACAGTCACACACTATGCACTGATGCAGGAAAACAATCACACACCATACATACAGGAAAACAATCACACACCATACATACAGGAAAACAATCACACACCATGCGTGCAGGAAAACAATCACACACCATACATGCAGGAAAACAATCACACACCATACCTGCAGGAAAACAATCACACACCATACATACAGGAAAACAATCACACACCATGCGTGCAGGAAAACAATCACACACCATACATGCAGGAAAACAATCACACACCATGCATGCAGGAAAACAATCACACACCATGCATGCAGGAAAACAACCACACACCGTGCATGCAGGAAAACAATCACACACCATGCATACAGGAAAACAATCACACACCATGCATGCAGGAAAACAATCACACACCATGCATACAGGAAAACAATCACACACCATGCATGCAGGAAAACACACACCATGCATGCAGGAAAACAATCACACACCATGCATGCAGGAAAACAAACACACACCATGCATACAGGAAAACGATCACACACCATGCATGCAGGAAAACAATCACACATCATGCATGCAGGAAAACAATCACACACCATGCATACAGGAAAACAATCACACACCATGCATACAGGAAAACAATCACACACCATGCATGCAGGAAAACAGTCACACACCATGCATACAGGAAAACAACCGCACACCATGCATGCAGGTAAAACAATAACACACCATACATGCAGGAAAACAGTCACACACCATGCGTGCAGGAAAACAATCACACACCATACATGCAGGAAAACAATCACACACCATACATGCAGGAAAACAATCACACACCATGCATACAGGAAAACAATCACACACCATGCGTGCAGGAAAACAATCACACACCATACATGCAGGAAAACAATCACACACCATGCATGCAGGAAAACAATCACACACCATGCATGCAGGAAAACAACCACACACCGTGCATGCAGGAAAACAATCACACACCATGCATACAGGAAAACAATCACACACCATGCATGCAGGAAAACAATCACACACCATGCATACAGGAAAACAATCACACACCATGCATGCAGGAAAACACACCATGCATGCAGGAAAACAATCACACACCATGCATGCAGGAAAACAAACACACACCATGCATACAGGAAAACGATCACACACCATGCATGCAGGAAAACAATCACACACCATGCATGCAGGAAAACAGTCACACACCATGCATACAGGAAAACAATCACACACCATGCATACAGGAAAACAATCACACACCATGCATGCAGGAAAACAGTCACACACCATGCATACAGGAAAACAACCACACACCATGCATGCAGGTAAAACAATAACACACCATACATGCAGGAAAACAGTCACACACCATGCATGCAGGAAAACAATCACACACCATGCATGCAGGAAAACAATCACACACCATGCATGCAGGAAAACAATCACACACAGGAGAAGAAAAAAAAGTGACGCCCCACTCTCGAGACCCCCCCCCCCCCCCCCCCCCGGAAGCAACACGAATTTCACAACAATGGGATGGTAAAGAGTAAAAATAAACAGAACAATAATAAAGTTTCCCGTTCTGTTTGGTGCTCATCACTGGGCCTTTTCTTTTCTTGTTTCAACCACAGAGCTCACGATGACACTTTTACACGACTACACTTTTAGTGTGAGTTCAACCCCGCTCAGGGAAACGAGTTCACACGCAACCCAAATGGAAAGTCAGACGGAGTAGTAGGCCTAGGTATATGTGTGTGCATCGGATTAGATAAAAGTGCATCTACCCAGAACAATCCTATGCCATTCTAAATGGAAAATTGCCGAGTGTGGGTGTGGAAAGCCTGACCGGGTCAATCAATAACGTATTGTTCCTGTCGCTCCCGTGGCCGGCAGCTTCGCCCAAAGACATCCCTGAGTACCCAAGCCGGTCTTAGTTGAGTACCAGTGCTTTCCTATGTTGAGTACATGTTCCGGCCCGGATGATTGATCCGGCTCTGCTACAAAAGCTTCTCCTGATCTGTCTTATTTTCAGCCTTTTCAGCTTTGTCTGCTGGGTGAGTTGGTGGGTAGGTGGGAGTTTAACGTCATCAGTCCACCATGTAAGGGTGATATCAAACTGAGACTGACAATGCAACGAGAAAAAAGGCCAGTATAAATATTTGGCCCTTGCCGGGATTCGAACTCACGACCCGCATTGAGAGTCTAGCGGCCACGTTGTCTGGTGAAAGTTTGACATCCCAAAAGAATGCGCCATTACCTACACTACCTTTACAGTTACATTTTCAATTTGTTTTATACTCCTATTATCCAATAGCTGAAAACGCCGGGCTGCCCTCTCCTGCGACATATCCCGCGGCGGAAAAACGACCGTCCATTTTGTTTCATTCTCGTGTACATCAATTCAATTCAATTCAATAATTCTTTATTGTCCTCAAGAGGAGGCAATTCGTTTGCGCATGTAAAAATCCGAAAAAAATGGGACGAGCACAAACAACAGCCGCCGGTCGCAACAAGAGTTGCGCCCCCCAGGCTGAATGTGTGACTGTTTTCCAGTCACGTGATATTGAGCGCACGTGCGCACTTGATATTGAGTGCGCGTGTACACGAAGGTGAGAAAGGCGCCGTGAACGAGTCCGCACTCAACTTAGAAATGAAAGGGATTTGAACCAGGCAATTCAGGATCCGAAGTCGGATACCTTAACCACCCGACCCAATCTCCTGTGGGCGTCATTATTATATCAATGATCGGTAGCTCAAAGCTATGCGAACACTACCATTACATGTTTAGGTCAAGTTTTCAGGAACACGGATGGATCAGTCAGGCATGAGAACTGTTTCAGTATTTTGTGATAAATTTCAGTGTCAGATTAGTTACATTAAGCGGGGAGGGAGAACTTGATATTCTTTGTTCTGCAGCACGTCAATAGTACATCTCGCTTCTGTCATACGACCTGTGCAACTGACATGAATCCGCCCAGTGACTACTCCGTCAGTGTGTGGGAAGTGATGGCCTGTGCCTATGGTCTTAACATAGTTCGTGGTATTGACAAAGGTCTTTGGGGCTGATGCCCAGATCTGCTGAGGCAGGCTGGAACAGCGTTGGTGATTGGCTTCATAAGCAAGTGACTGAAGATACTCGCAGAAAGCACCTGCGCCCTTGAGAGCTTCCTGCGTGACGTAGGTCGGACTGTTTGTTCAGCTAGGGCCCGTCTTTGGCTCTACTAATAACACACCGGAAATTGTGTTATGCCTTGCTTACGCCGCCGCATCTTGATACGCCATGACTGACGTCCACTGACTTAAAGCCGCTGATTTGAAAAACTGCCGCTCTCCGGCGAAACTCTAAGGTTATTTGCTACTGAGATAGAAGGATGCTTCATTTGACCACTGATCGCGACCGTCACTTTTCGTGACTTCATGGCTTCTAATATGAGAAAAATACGACTTTCTTTGAGTCTGCATTCCGTTGCTGAACAGACTGGGACCACTGAATCCACGCTGTCTAGCTGGTTTTCAGTCCGCAACCAAATGACGCCGTCTGTTCGGGACGTTGTCTTTGAGCCCCCGTGTCATTGGGCCCCCGTGTCATTGGGCCCCCGTGTCATTGGGCCCCCGTGTCATTGGGCCCCCGTCTCTTTGGGCCCCCGTCTCTTTGGGCCCCCGTCTCTATTTTTCAGTTACTATGTAGACGTTTCTCAAGCACTTTGTCGCGAAAAACTGCCTTTTTTCGCGAAAAAAAGGTTTCCGCGAAAAAAGTATTTCTGCAAAAAAGGTTTTTCCGCGAAAAAAGTAAAATCAGTTTTTTTTTTCGCGAAAAAGCACCCGTCATTTTTTTCGCGAAAAAACAGGGGGCTGTTTTTTTGTTTTTTTTTCACACACAAAAAAGTGACGGCGTTTTTTCGCGAAAACCTGACTGAGTTGGCTAGTTGTTTGGTTTTTTGTTTGTTTGTTTGTTTTTTCGCCAAAAAACGGACACCAACTTCTGCAGAAAAAGTGCATACCATTTTTTTTGTGTTCGCTTTTTTTTTCGCGGAAAGATTGAAGCGGTTTTGTCGCGAAAAAAAAACCGGATTTTTCGCGAATTTTTTTTGTCTGTTGCGACTGAATTTTGTCCGCTTTCGCCAGTCAGTGTTCGCTTTACTAGGATGTACAGTCAGTCCATTGATATCCACCGTGACAAATCAAGCAGTGAAGTCAGGCAGTCACTATGATCGACTGATCAAACACTCGTAAATCAATCAATCACTCTGTCAGCCCCCCTCCCCCCCCCCCCAAGACTTGAAACACACCAGAAACACCACCAGCAACAATGAAATTAACCAGCAGCCTTTAACCAACTGGTCCGACTATCATGATCAGTCAAAAATCAGTCTATCCGTCACTGACTGAGTCAGCCAAACAAAGGTGCAGACAGAAAACCACACACAGACACGTGTGGTCAGCTGGTGAGTGTTAACACAATGCCTCATCACACAAGAAGGGAGGGAAGCCTGCCGGTTCTGTGTTAGACTGACCGTGTGAACGTGTGACTTTTTGGCCTCCCTTGGAAAGTACTCGCGTTCACTATGAGGCAAAATTTCGGCTTTCACCGGCCCCCGTAGTGTAGTGGTTAGCACTTCGGACCATGGACCGGGAGACCCGGGTTCGAATCCCAGCCGAGGCAAGCGGGATTTTTCCTACCTAGGTCGGCTCCTACCCAGAGCGGGTGTGCTATGGGCCCGATGGGGAGGCTGTTGCCACACAGCCGAGTTTCACCCACTTCACGGGTGCGACTTTGGGGGTGCTTCCCTTAGTATGACACGTCTTCTGATGTGGATGATTACACGGCTGGCACCGCAGGTGCCGTAGTTCCCGGGCCTGGTTAATGCCGGGATATTTATGACAGGAAGCGTGGAATGCGGCCCTGTCCCGCAGTCCCAAACCACATGGACCTCCATAGCATCATCTTACTATCATCCTCATCTCCATCATCATGCATAATAAAAATTGTCCCAACTTCCGAGTCCTCCGTGGGTTCCACCCATGACCTGGGAGGAACACCACTGGAGTTGGCAAAGAGTTGGGGCAGCAAAAAAAAAAAAAAAAAAAAAAATTCGGCTTTCTTGCACGTGCAGGCACTATAGCAATCGCTGTACAAATGAAGTAGTTTCATTCTTGACTGACACCCGACAGTAATGGCCATGTCACACGAGAGGGCAAAAACACTTGAAAACCGTTGTTTTCAGATGTTTCGCTGCGAAACAACGTGTTTTGTCGTGTGACATACTTCACAACAATGTTTTCAAAACATGTTTTGATCGTGTTTTCAGTTTTAGAGCCTGCCCTAAAATCCGAAAACATGTTTTGTGTTTCAACCAATGAAAGCCGCCGTGCGGAGTGTCAAGTGACACCTTCCCGTATCCGCTCAGTCAACATGTCCGTAGCGGGACCCCCCCCCCCCCCTCTCTCTCTCTCTCTCGCCTTAGACGCGCGCTTGCTTGTTTTCACGTGTGTCATGTATTGTTTCGGAAAACATGTTTCGGGCGTTTTGCGTTTTAGGAAAACATGTTTTCAGCGTGACATCGCCTTAATCGTGTTTGTACGTTTTTTGTTCTCCGACTGTTTTCTCAAGTGTTTTTTTTTTTTTTTTTCAGTCCCCCTTACGATTTGGGGTCAGTTGTCACTGGTTTAGACGGACCTGCGATTTCGTTTTGCACGGTCACAGTTTAGTTTTCAGACGCCGCCTGTCACTGTGACTGTTTCGCCGGTTTGGGGTGCCCCCCCCCCCACCCCCCCCCCCAAAAAAGTCAATACGTGATTTTATTAATCTGAGGTCCACTGAGGGGCCGGAACTGAGGTGTTGGCAGTTTCGTAATCAGTTGTTGATGGCACAGACGTCAGTTTTCAGCGCCGGGGGACTAAGTGTCGGAAACTCCGAGTCAGTGTCAGTCAGTGATGGAAGAAGTATAACTTGATCCTTGATCCTTGAGTTGCCATGACGTTGACAGATGAGCTCAGCTGCTGCCCAGCTGTTGCGTTTAGGTAAATCTTGGTGGGCCTCTCGCGCAAATAGTGGAACAGGAGAGTTGCGACGAGGGAACTGATACAGTGCCCATGCCGAGTTTTATGTCCAGGTCCGGTCCAGTTCCTGGCGCAGATCCTGGTTTGGGAGCCGACGTAAGAAACAAACATGGCGGCGCCCTTTGGGCCAGACAGGTTCTGGTCTTAGCGACAGTATTTTTCTTTAAAAGGATTGTATGCTTGCAACACAGCCACTAGCAGTGTACCAAGCGACTTTCCAGTGAACAACAACGTCTTCTTCATTTTTAGTTTTCAGCGGTGCAGTAGAGTAGAAGACAAGTTCAAAGTCAGGAGGTGCATATCTGGCTCCTTCACATCACGTTTCCAGAAATCGAAAGTAGGACCTC
Source organism: Batillaria attramentaria (assembly GCA_018292915.2). NCBI lineage: Eukaryota > Metazoa > Mollusca > Gastropoda > Batillariidae > Batillaria > Batillaria attramentaria. The sequence goes on from JACVVK020000356.1 coordinate 174,473, forward strand.
CCAGTAGCTTCATTCCTGCATTCAGTGTACATTGAGGATGCGTTTTGGGAGCTTACTTGGTCGTTTCGTAAGGGCGGCTGGAGGCATGTCTTACCGTAAGCTCGCGACCATTCAACAGAGAGCACAAATACTGGGTAATTCGCGGTCCGTGCTGTCCATCCCGGGGAAAGGGGACACGAGTGTGAGACCGCCAGTACATCCAGCGTGTATGTTCCATACTGGTAAGTTAAAGTTCCATCCTCAGATAATTCTATGCTCACAGATCCTACTTGCCCAGTGACAGTATCTTACAGGATGCTTTAAACAGCCTGAATATAAAGGAGTCAGCTGGCTGACACCCAGACAGCACAGTCTATTGGGCCAATATTGCAGCAATGTTGCTTTTGCCTTGGAATCCAAGTACAAGGAATCGCGTACTTGGAACTGATACTGCCCCGCTTTGCGGTCCAATGAAGGGTCGGCGCGCGCGCCGTGCTCTATCGCCTTTGCTAAAGCAAGTTGCACCCACACACGCACTGAATTGCGGTTCCAATAGCCTACAGATGCCTGAGCGCGCGCGCGTGCTGACCCCTGCCAGCCCCTAGACCTCGCGGCGCGTAAACTGACCACACACGTGTTTCGCATTCGCATGCACATGCAGCGATTCTTGTATTTAGACTAAGGCCGCCATTTTCAAACCACTAGCACCGCACATTTGGTGAGACCTTCGCTGCCAACAGTTGCAATCATCAGCCTGCATGGATTCAAGGTATGTTTGTTTAATTATCAGTTTGAAAATCTAAGGCAAAGTTGCATTTGATCACTGAAAACGATGTCGTCAGTATCCTACTGGTCAGAAAGGAGAAAAATTAGGAAAACAGTTAGAGATGCGGTGTTTGCCAGTCTTGCTGATTCTCGCGCGATATTCACTCAGCATGATTCGGAAACTTGTTCAGGTTTAACACACGAAAGACAGGATATTCAAACAAACCACCCAAAAGACCAAATGTCAGTTATTTCTACTGTCCCGGTTATACGTCATCTGAAAGTTGTAGTGTAGAACTGCCCGCTATACATACACTCAGCGTAAAAACTGCGGGGTCAAAGGTTGACCCATAACAGTGTCACTGGCACCGTCAGTAGAAGGGGTAGGCCACGGTGATAACATTGATGGAATGTTTGAGGTCGACAAAGAGGAAGATGATATAGGTATCCAAGAGTTTTTAGATGAAATTGAAGCAAGAGACTCTTCAACTGAAGAGGTTGATTCCAGCGACACAGATGGTGAACAGATTCATCATACTTTCACTTTGTCATTTTCAAGTCTTTGTCCAAACAGAAGCAATGAATGGCCAGTGACTATTTTTCCATTTGCAGACTATATTGGTGTATGATCCAAAATAAGTTGGATTCCTGTTTTGAAATGATCATCCCTGACATGACAGGTTTGCAAGGCAGATGTACAGTGGTGCTAAATCATTTTTTTACTGTTTTTTTTTCTTTTTCAGACGAACTAGTGGAGCAACCAGTGCCCTTTTTTGCGAGGTGCATACCCGACTGGGTGATATACTCAGTCGGGTCACCACCCTCGATAACAGGGTAGGGAAGGTGGGGGAAGCCCTCAAAGCCCTACAGCTTGGACATGGCCATGTTGCTGCCTCAGCCCAGGCACCACCTCCAGTTCTACCACCACGGCAGTACCCTGTAGAAACGAGGGACGACCTGGGCGAGCAAGCAGAAAGAAGCAGGGCTGTAAGTAAGTAAATTTTGGCTTTTGTGTCCTCATCTGCTCATCTTACCACAGAACCATGGCCAGTTTATCGCTCAAACGTGCTAATGACTTAAGTTCAGTGGTATGTCTTACAAAACTTACAAAACAGTGATTAAAGTTCAGATCCAAAGGAATACTTCAATGGGTCGTTAAGGTCATTGCCTCTTTTTTTTTTCTTTTTCTTTTTTTTTTGAATAAGAATGACCCAAACGTATGGTGCACACTGATACAAGGGTGATTGTTGAGTATGACTGTTTCCTGTAAGATGTTCATAAAATGTATAATTGCAGATCCTGTTCCTCTCAGTCATCGGGGGCGCCAGCCTTATGGAAATTGTCACAAAAATGTGGAAGTGGCTCATCTGCCCAAGACTTGCTTTTACCTACACATTGACTAAAGTCAAGAATAAAGGCAAGCTACGGGACCTTCAGCACCTGCTGGGCACCATGTACGGTAGGTGAAAATATCCTGTTTGTGTGTGTCAACAATTTTATTAAACTACTGCTAAACAAACAGCTCTGTGATGGATCATGGTGTGTCTGGATTTTGTTCATTATATGACTAGCACTGTTCCATTTGTTATTAGTCAAAGTTTTTTTTTTTTTTTGGGGGGGGGGGGGTAAATAACTGGAAAATGTTTTTGCTTTGTGGATCAGTGTACTTAATAAAATTAGTACAGTTTAAAAGATTTTTTCTGAGAAATTGTAAGTTACTGAGTAAAATACAATACTGATGTTGCCAGGCAGGTGCGGGGTGGGTGGGTGTTTGGGGGTTTAACGTCCTTTTCCACCACATAGGGTGATATCAAAGACGGGGCCAGGCAGGTGCGGCAGTTACGAGATTTATCATATTTAATTATAATTCCTTCACGTATATTCCACTGTTTTGTTCCAAACAGGGTTTTGCATTACCCTTTCTGTTTTTCAGAGGCAGTGAGGCAGAAGCACCCTGATGCTACCCTGGTTCAGCTAGACGCCTCAACCGGCTGTTTCATCACGCGGTCAAGTGACAGAGGGGGGCAAAAGCAGGAGCGAGAGAAAAGGAAACGCCAGCAGAGAGAGAGAGAGAGAGAGAGAGGGAAATGGAAAATCAATACAACAAACGAACCTGACATTTGTTTTTGACTTGTTTTATTATTGAATGAAAGTTGAGTGCTTGATGTGTTGTGTCATGGTTTACCTGCGATACTGTAAAAAATCTTGCATTGTGTACCCGCATGTTTCAAAAACCCAGTCCAAAATTCAGCCAGTACAGGATCCATGCAAGGAAGGCAAACATTGCCCTAACATTGGATCAACATTGCATCCAAGAACAATCCAATATTGCATTCAAAGCACATCCAATGTTCAGCCAATGTTGGAGTAATACAGGACCAACATTGGACCAATATTGGATAAACATTGCATCCAAGAACAATCCAATATTGCATTCAAAGCATATCCAATGTTCAGCCAATGTTGGACTAATACAGGACCAACATAGCACCAATATTGGACTAATATTGGATTTACATTGGATCCAATGAAAAATCCAATATTGCCCCAATATTAGACCGATTTGCACTTCCAACATTGGTCCAATATTGTAAATCAACATTGCCCCAATAAAGGAGCCAATGTTGGGGCAATATTGCCGTGCTGTCTGGGCACTTGAGTAAATCCAGTCAGACTGCAAGGTCGGCCACATTTTATGACTGTAATGGACAAGTTACACGAACAGAGCTTCTTCACAGTCAGAGGAAGCGGGGCAGTGTGAAAAGACCTGTGCAAAATTTTGGCCCTGTCAGGATTCAAACCGGGGACCTTTCGATCTCGAGTTTAACACTCAAACCAACTTCCCCTAAATAAGTGTTCAGCTGGACTGTTCAGTGGGGGTAACTATCCCTTCCCCAGTAACCTGCCCCTCGGGGCCGTCTCCAATCACCTCGTTGTGGCATGGGACAATAAACCCTGGATAATCAACCAACCCCTGAGTAAAAGAATCTGAATTTTCACTCACACAGCCTGTAGACAGTAGTGTATTTCAGGCGGTTAATGATCTGCTGAATCAAAAGAAATCCAACAGTTGTGTATTTTGAAACCTAGCCTGGCTGTTACTGTGAACAGTTAACTCTGTGACAGTTCCCCAGGTTGCATACTGGTAGTGGTCAAATGAGCACTAATGTCACGTACAGGAATACCAAAAACATGATGAGGGGACAGGCAGATATGACAAATTGAAGAGAAAAGTAAGACACTGGCAGTCCTGTTTCTTCTGATAACTGGCGCTGTTGTGAGATATCACGGGTTGCGTGCCAGCAAGCAATTAAAGGCATTTCAGTTTTCACCTCTGATGTATGTGGCACTGTTCGTGCATTGATTGTTAATTTTTTTTTATCATACATACAACTTACAAGCACATACTATACAGGAACAATGACAAATCGGTCATGCGTGTACTACAAACCTGAACATGGACACCTGAACAGGTTAGTCCAAATGCTGTAAGCCGTTCAGAACAAGTCATCGGGTCATTAGTCATTCAAGCACATGGGCAAAGTGAAGCCTTCTTGCATTTTTATTTTTATTTTATTTTTTTTTTTTAATAGATGGAAGTGATGAGCCGTATGGAAGTGGTGATCCTGCTGTCCGTGTGGAGGGCAAGGAGTTCCTGTTCCTGCCAGACGTGTGTTCAATTCCGGACGCTGGTCACCAGGTGCTGGTCATTCAGCCAGGTGAGATTTTGATCGTTGTGATGGAGCCGTGAAACTGTTCTTGCTTTCATTTTCAGCATTGAGGGCATACTTTTCATTTTTTTTATTTGGTGGAATTATAATGAAATGAAAATCTTTATGGGATCACAGGGACATGACATCATGTGTTAATGTTAAATAAGGTTTATTTACAACACTTTTTCACATCTTAAGGCCTTCTGATGCAAGATACTCTTACGAGCCCCACTGGCACACATGGTTTTCAGTGAAGATGGTTGGACATGGAAACTGAAAGTTTTTATTTTTTTGCTTCTTGGTTTTGGACCAGACCTTCAAATTCAAGATTTTTTAGTGTAAAAAGTGGTCAAATGAAATACTACAGGTAACTGTATGAGGGAAAACTTGATGTTTTGGCCCACAGACTGACCTGACTATAACCAGTCAGCAGTGTACTGAAGCAGGTTCCACTGAACTGTACATGTTCTCAGTAGTACTTTGCTAAACTGTGCGTTGTATTGCCATCTCACATTGTGATTGTGACTCGACCGTGCCAGGTGTATGTGTTGCTCTGTGTGTTCAGCCATCAAGTGGGGTCCTAGGAAGCCCTCCTATACTACTCCAGAACTGAAACTGGCAGAAACCTGCGCTCTTGTGTCTACGCTGCCGAGGTGGAAGGTGGTGCATCAGGTATTGTACAAAATACAAACATACTGCACAGGACTGAAACAGAAATAATAATATTAATAATAATAAAGATTATAATAATACAAAAAACAGTTTCCTCGTCTGAAGCACTTAAAATCATGCCAAAATGCACAGATTTTATTCTAATTTTAAAACAATATTCCAGGGCAGCATGCCACTTCAAGCCGCTATTTTGCAATCTGCAGCGGTCTCTAGCCTATTGTAAGGCCTACGCCTTGCGTAATACATGTAGTGGGTTGAAGTGGCTTCTACTGGTGTGCGATGGTTTGTTCTTTTTAAACCAGTTGTATCATGTGGTGGTGGGGGGGGGGGGGGGGGGGGTCGAACTTTGGCTCTGAAGAGATAAGTGGTAAATCTGTATGTGATGCTCTGCCTGTTGAAATGTTGTGTACATACGGGGACTTTATTGTAAAGGGTTTGGTGTCTGATTGTTTTTTTTCCTCACATGGCAGCAAATTGTGCCCGTAAAACAGCCCGGCAGTCAGCACCTCTTCGGATCTGGCACTTTTGCACGGCTGAAGAGAGAGATCGCAGAAAAGCATGATGTCAGCGCTGTGGTTCTCGGTGTAGACCTTCTGTCTGGAACGCAGCTGTCAGAGCTCCAGAGAGCGTGGAAGGTTCCTGTGTTTGACCGGTGAGGTCATACAGCTCTGTGTCTTCTGGTACAGTAATACTGAAGAGGTGCCTTGCTCATTAGGAGATAGAGCCGGTAACAACGCTGATCTTGTTGGTTTGGGAATCACCTGAAATAAATCGGGGGTGCTTTATCAGGATTCTAGGTGAGATCAGATTTTGTGTTGTGTATAGCTATTTCAACATTTGGTAGGTTTTTCTATTGTTGCATAGGCGAATTGAAACAATAGGTCTTATAAAAAAAAAAATTTAAAAACAAGAAAAAAACAACAACAGCCTGACAGAATACTGACAGTAGTGTAAAATAAGAAAGTATGATGAATGTTTATTTCTGTGGCCAGTGTGGTTTGTGTGTGTGTGTGGGGGGGGGGGGTCACACATAGATCCTGGTTAGTGACTTTGAATGTAATGAATCTCATCTGTTTACATGTACTTTCATTCACAGGTACACAATAGTGCTGCAAATTTTTAAGGATCATGCACGTACCAAGGAGGCCAAGCTACAGGTGGCGCTGGCTGAAATTCCTTACATCAGGTTAGCCGTAGTATGAAATTGGGACGTACCAGTAGCCCAGTAATTGTTATCCTTCACTACTCTTTCCATCAACAGACAATGGTGCTCTGGGAGTCTTCAAATATTCCTGGTTTTGTTCCTTGTAATAGTTGATGTTTGCTTTCCTAGTGAAGGGAGATTACCACTCATTTGTTTCCCACTTAGGTAATCGGTGTACATGCCTCCATATTCTGACCTGTTAGTTTGTCTAACAGAGTTGTTTGAACCCAGAAATGGATGGGGGTATGTGGTAAGGCCAAAAAAAAAAAATATATTGTTGAATCTGGTAACATGGCTAAAAAAAAAATAGGGTAGGTAGGTAGGGTTTTTTTTTTTTCGTTTTTTTTTTTTAACTCCCCCCCCCCCCCCCCTACACACACACACATATCCAAGAACAAAGAAACAGGGTATTAATAAGAAATGATGCTCTGTGAAACTGTATTTAATATTATAACACACTATCTTACCATATTTCGTTCTAATCTTGGGTCCGCGATGGCGCACGACTTCCCTGACGATGAAAACCGAAACTGGTCGTGCTTGTATTTTTTTATTTTTCCAGCAGCCAAGAAAATGTTATAGGGTCGGTCGGGTTACCAGAAACAACAATTTTTTTTTTTTTTTTTTTTTTTGGCCTAATGGATCACAGTTGACCATTTCACAGGTCACGCCTGAGTCAACTACACGAAGGATCTTACGACCAGCAAGTGGGAGGAGCAGAAGTTGTTGGCGGGACTGGTGAAACGTACATGAACAGAAGGAAATTTCTTCTTCAGGTACTGGGGATTTCATCTGCACTACAAGAGTGACATAAAGATAAGAATTTCCCGCTTTCCTTAGGGTCATGCTTGCCAATGGTACAACCTCCCTCAGGACCGAGGCAGCACTTCGACTTTGTTGTGGAATTTGGCGTAAGTGGATTTTAACTCTTTGACGACGAAGCACAATTTCTGACACATGATTTCCTATAGGTAATCGTGTGTCAGAAATTGTGCTCCGTCGTCAAAGAGTTAATAGGAGTGTAGAAGAATTGCAGTGTATGATATCCTGTGGTGTTCTCGGAATCCACTTACGTCAACATTACAGGATGACATCAACTTAGCAGATGTTGGGAAATCTTGCCATTCGGGTAAAACCTTACCAGTTCTGATAGTTTCAGTTTCTCTTCAACAACCCGGCAATAAATCGAAATTTTACTTGCATTCTTCAGATCAGTAGTAGCCACTTCAAGCCACTATTATGCAATCTGCAGCAGTCTCGGGCTTGGCAGGGAAGGCCCACGCCGTGGATAATAGTGGTTTGAAGCGGCTGCTACCGGTATGCAGTGGCTTGTTCTGTTTAACCAGTCTTATCATACAGAAGGCAGGGGATGGTCAGACTAGGACTTGTGTGTGTGTGTGTGTGTGTGTGTGTGTGTAATTGACTAAGTTAGTTCTGATAGGACCCCAGGATAAACATTTTGCCTTTCCTATTTTCGCTCCTTTTGATTTCATCGTGCAGGAGCATGAAGCCAAACTGCGAAAAGCTTTGCAGCAAGTGAGAAAGCAGCGTGGCATGCTGCGACAAAATAGACAGCGCAGTGACATACCCACTATCGCAGTGGTTGGCTACACTAATTCAGGTAAATTCGGAGTAGTGTGTTTCTCTTTATTTCAGAGGTATGTCTTACATATAAACAGTCAGCGCGGGAAAAATTAGCCATGAGTGATTTGAAAAGTACTCTGCCGTGCAATGGCACAACACAGTAAATCCGTGACGTCATCTGATGGGAAAAGGGGTTATTTCAAGATGAAAGACATTGCTGTGATGGTCTTTTTACATAAGATGATGTCATGGATTTACTGTGGGAAGGAATAGGTAAGTTGAAGCTGCAAGGGAGAGAACTGTGCTTGTATGGGAAGAGTGAACGAAAAACAAATCCACAAACAACAACAAAAACCTCAACAACATCCATACATGTAATGTATCCACCGTCAGCATTGTTCCTCACCCGTTTCAGGAAAGACAACTCTGATCAAAGCCCTCACGGAGGATGTCGACCTGCAGCCAAAGGATCAGTTGTTCGCGACACTGGACGTGACAGCACACAGCGGCAAACTGCCAAACCACATGACGGTCATCTACATGGATACTGTGGGATTTATCTCAGATATACCTGTTGCTCTGCTGGATGCCTTTGCTGCTACATTGGAAGATGCAATGCTTAGTGTGAGGGAAAATTGATCTGTCTGTCTGTCTGTGTGTGTGGGTGGGTGGGTGGGGGTCGGGGTTTCGCCCATTTTGCTGTTGTAGTTGTGTGCAGCACTGATGTACATCTACTTTATTTCTTTGTAAGTTTATCCAGAGGTGCCAACTAGTATGCATTGGCCGTATTATTTTCCACGTAACTCAAATGCAGAAATACGGTTTGGTCGCGCAAAATATGGAGGAGACAAATTTGAACTATTTCAAAAGGGTCATTAGGAAGTACAGCTGCGCATGAACTGAAAACGACAGAATTAATGTGTGTGCACCACCTCTCAGTTCTGACTGGGATATGACAAGTTGCAGCGTGCCGTACCAGTAATAGTTGATATGGTTTCACACTGTTTACTGTTCACTTACAAATGGGTAGTTCTACCTATAGTCAGCTGACTCTCTGACAGGAAGCCCTACATATTTGGTCATTCAGACTTTTGCATACTGAGTTCAGTGACTGCTATTGAAATGATACAAATAATCAATAATAATAACAACAAGAGGCAGCTCTGAAACTTGACAATTCTCTAAGCTAGACTTGCTTTGAGTTTTCACCAGTGTGTGTGTGTGTGCACACTTACATTTTAGTGCTGTAACTGTAAACAGTATATGCTTTCTGTTTTTTTTTTTTTTTCTTTGTATGGCAGAACACTGACAAGTGCCGAAAAATACTGACACTTGTGTGAAATAGTACTGACAGGCAGTTTTGTGGGTTTGCACCTCTGTTACCAGTGAGCATGGTTTAATTTCACTTGACCCTTTTAAATTTTGTTGACCAGGATCTTGTTGTGCATGTGCGAGACATCAGTCACCCGGACACACGGGCGCAGAAGCAGAATGTGGAGCAGACGCTGCGTGGGATGCTCTCCCCTGAGCAAATGTCTGCCATGATCGAGGTGTGCAATAAGGCCGACAGACAGCAAGAAGGGTGAGATGTGGTGTGATGGAAATTGTGTCAAAGAAGTCTAGAGTGAATCGTGGAAATCACGCTTATAATTTAGGGTGAAAAGTTCACCAGACGTAGACATGAATTGAGCACTTGAGCCAAAAGCGGATTATATTTCTTAAAGTGTTTGTATAATTCACTTTACCGCTTGAAGCAGGAGAGAGTAACTCTTGGAAATTACTTTTATGTAGAGGGGAAAAGTTCATCTGAACCATACATTTCATTGGCAAATGTTTTGACACGTTTTTTTTTTTTTAACTCACGTGCATTTGGAATCACTCACACACACACGCACGTTAATGTTTTCAATCACAAGCACAAGTCATGCAGATAAACGATACCAGTGCTGTAACCCATTTAGTCTGCTTCCGGCTTCTGGTATCGAAACTTGCCGTCCTGAGCAGATGTTTTCAACTGCAAGGGCAAGACAAATGGCAACATCTGTTGTTGTTGGGTTTTTTTTTTTTTAAAGTTACAGCCAGTGTTAATGGTTGAAATGCCGATCTTCCTATTATTCTGTGTTCACGAATCATTGTCAGCTCTTTTGGTGCTATGTATAAGTGCCTAACATCGTACCATGTGGACACTGTACGGTGACAGCATCTCACAGACTGGCAGTGAACAGATCATTTATGTGATGTGGATATCAAGGAGTCAGCTTGTGGCTTGTGACACGGTAACCGCTGAGTGCAGAATGTGAATTTTCACTGACTCGTATAGCTTGCAGTTGGCAATGTGTTGCTTTCAGAGCTCTGCTGGTTGCTAAGATAGAATATACATGTATCGAGAGTACAGTCAGTCAGAAGTGAAACTGTTCCAAACATAAGCTGGCTTTGGAGACGCCTGGTAATCCTGGACTATGAGTTTTGAACAGTGGGAGATGCGGGGGGAGAGAGAGAGAGAGAGTGTGTGTGTGTGTGTGTGTGTGTGTGTGTGTGTGTGTGTGCGCGTGTGTGTGTGTGTGGTGAAGGGAGGTGAGTGGGGGGGGGGGGCAACAAGGAATCATCGTTGTCTGTTTTTCTTTGCATTTTGTTCTCAGTTGTAAATTTTTTCCATAATGAGCTGGCTGTGGAGAAGCCTGGTAATCCTGGACTGTGAGTGTCGAACCATGGCGAGTTGCGGAGGGAGACAGAGAGTGTGTGTGGTGATATGGGGGGGGGGGGGGGCAAGAAGGAAGCGTTATTTGTTTGTTTTTCCTTTGCATTTTGTGTTACTTCTTCAAGCCTCAGTGTGTTATATTGTGTCTGGCATCGGTCAGTTTTGGAGAACACGTGCTTGCGGAATGTGTGTTGTTGGTATTCCTGGGCTAAACACTCCCAGGGTCATCTCCCCTTGGATGAGAGAGTGCCGTGTGTGACCTGTTTCAGTTGCCTCTCCACATGGGCAGCCACACTCCTGTCTTCAAAGGACTTTAAATCTCTGTTGCTGGGGAATGATGGTTTTGACGGTAGGAGTTTACGACAGCTGAAGACAATCCCCAGATAACAAGGATGGGAATAACAACGTTTTGCTCTAGCCTCACAATGTCACGAGCCTTTGTATGAGGCGAATCGGAATCTGTAATCCGTAACCAACATCAGTCAAATGTGATGTATCGGTCACATCAGATGCCTGTAGGTAGGTCATTGTATTGCGCTGAAAACGTGCATACCTCTGGCATGTTTCAAGAAACGTTCCATCGGAAATTGAAAGAATGCAATTATTTTTGTTTAAATTAGAGGTGGCAAGGTTAGAAGAACAGTCTCAATGTCCAGTTTCATTTCAATCATGAGCAGCCTTCTATAGTTGGGTTAATGATAACATTTTCTGCCTTTCCAGAGGTGCAGTGTATTTTCTGCAGTATAGTGTTCTCATTTTTGTGATAATTTGACACAAGCATGCACTCCTAAGCATCAGCCACATTGCGTTTTTATTTCAGTTTGACACCTGACCTACTGGGCATGTTTTGCGATAGCAGAAGAAATGAGAACGCATCCTTGAAAAGGAGCAACAGTTGTTTTTTGTTTTTAGTTCCCAGCTGCCTGAAGTTAGAAATGTGCAGAATTACATACTATAACCTGCACTCTGCTGCAAGGCATATGTTAACGGATGTCAGCTGAAAGATGATAGACAGTTTCGCTGCAGTCAGCATAAAACGCTGTATGTTTCACTGAGTGATTATATTTGGAGAAATGTTGAAGCTGAAGATTTGGGGTGAAAATGGCCATTTTTGGCAGCCTGTGTAGTGTTCTTGGAGATGTGAGCGAGGGTATGCACCCTTCAAGAGAAATTGAGGGCAAGAATAGCGACCTGGAATAACCAGGTGGAACATGGGGAAGCATACATGTCACACATTGATTGATAGGGTTAGGCTTTTTTGTGGTGGTGGTGGTGGTGGTGGTGATTTTTTTTTTCCTCTTTATTTTCCCAGTCTGTCATTTACCTTCTTCAACTGATTTTTCTGTTAATTCTCTGTGTTTGCTTCTTTTTTGTCTTTCTTTTTTTTTCTTCTTACCGCTCATGTGTCCTCTGTGTGTGTGTGTGCATGTATGTGTGTGTGTGTGTGTGTGCGCGCGTGTGTGTGTGTACATGCGTATGTGCGTGTGTGTATGTGTGCAGGTCTGACGTTGATATACCCCCTGGAGCAATCATGACATCAGCAGTGACCGGTCAAGGCATGGCAGAACTTGGATCAGCAATACAGCAAGCTGTCATCCAGGCCTCAGGATACCTAGAGAAGCGTTTCAGGATTCCCATGCAGGGACCTATGCTTGCGTATGTACATGATCATCACCACATTATTGAATAATAGGATCACTGTTGAATTTTGGATGGTTGATTTCATGGTCTGAGCGTTCTTCAGGTATCCCAGTAAGATGGAGAAAGAATTTTTTGTTTGTTTTCAATTCCATTGCCCCCCCCCCCCCACACCCACACACACACACACCCTCCCACCCCCATTCTCTCACACACTGGACATGAAAACATTACAATCAAGTGGTGCGAAGGGTCAGCTCAGCTATTTAAGTTTCGGAATTTTAGAATTGCATTTATTTGGGGGGGGGGGGGGGGGCTGAACATTTCCGAAGGAGAGGGGGAGGAAGCCGGAGTACCTGGAGAGAACCCCTGAGGGTCAACCCGAATGAACGGTGCCACATACAAGAAAAAAAATCTTCGCCCCGAGTGGGACACAAACCTTACCTCTCGCGTTCGTAACAAAGTCTTAACCACTAGACCACCAACCGCCCCACTTTCTAGTTTCTCTTATCAGGATTTCTGCCATACTCCATTCTTCACTAGCCTAGTGTCATTATGTATATATGTATGGGGCGGTCGGTGGTCTAGTGGTTAAGAGACCTGTCACCAATGCGAGAGATCAGGGGTTCGGGGCAAAGAATTTTTCCTTCTCGTATGTGGCACCGTTCATTCGGGCCGATCGTCGGGGGTTCTCTCCGGGTACTCCGGCTTCCTCCCCCTCTGCTTTGGAAATGTTCAGCCCACCAAATTTGAAAAATAAATGCAATTCTAAATTCCGAAATTTAAATAGCTGAGCTGACCCTTCGCACCACGTGATTGTAATGTGTTTATGTCAAGTGTGTGAGAGAATGCGTGTGATTCACGTGAACGTGCGTGTTGGGTTCAGTTCACGGCGCTTTGAGCCGATTCAGGAAATTGGGTAAAGCGCCTATACAATACTCATTATTATTATTATTATTATTACCTCTGTTTTGGCAGTTATTGGAGATTCTCATAAACGACGTCCGTTTCACATGAGAAAATGCAGTCAACGTGTTAGGTTACAAAGATATTCTCAGCTCTGTTGATGGAATTTAACAGTTAATTACTGTTTTCTTGCAGAAATCGGAGCTTGGAGTCATGTGCGGAGCTTACAATTATTTGTGTGCAGACTGACGTGTGACATTTTAAATGGTTTTCAGATGGCTGTACAAGGAAGCAACAGTGAGATGTGCAGATGTTTCAGATGATGACAGCGAACACCTCCTTGTGGATGTCGTCATCTCCAAGGCTGCTTATGAACGATTTAAGGCGACATTTGGCAGTAAACACAAAGCCAAATCTCACAGAAAAGCGAATGATAGGTAGGATAACGATAATAAAAAAGTTTCAAAAGTTTTCTCTGTGTGTGTGTGTGTGTGTGTGTGTTTACCATACACATTGCCGCTCTGTGTGTGTGTTTTCCATGTATATCTGTACATTTTCTTAAATCAACCTCCAATGTAAAGTTTACTGTGAGTTATACAACCATGATTTTGGGAGTTACTTTCCTTGCCCCCTCCCCCCTCCCCCGTGTAACTTGCCAAGTTCAGCAGTATTTGATGTCAAGGGTGATGGTACCTCTAGAGGGACAAAGCAGTAACAACAGCGCCAAAAAAACATGAGGAGGGAAGAGGTTAAATTAAAAGGGTGGGGGGGGGGGGGGGAGGGGTATTTATGCTGGACCCTGACCTTTTTCTCCTGGTGCACTGGTGCAGTCTTATCTATCTGAAGATTTTTTTTTTTTTAAATCCCTTGTGTAACAATGGGAGTCTACGTAATAACCCTTTGTCGTGTGTGTGTGTGCAGGAAAACTTTAACGTTGTCATTTTCTCAGAATCTACAAACAGCAGAGGCACCAAACTTGGCATGCAGATAGACAAGATAAGAGCTTTAAAAACATATCATTTTGAATGATCTTGACTCAAGGTCAAGGTCTGTCTGTTTGAAAATGTTACATTGGCATTTTCCCAAGGTCAAGGCCATACAGCTCACACCCAGCGGCATGGTGAGTGCAGGAAATGGCTATAGTGTTAGTTTAGCGTGTGCTTGTCAGAGAACGGCCCTGATTTCTCTGAGACATACATCGCGAATCGTTAGATCGAATGTCACTGAACTCTTAGTCGTTGGCGTGCCCAGACTCTAGCAAGTCTGGCAGTAACCTTTCATTTTAATCTCCGCCTTCAGAATTGCAGAGACGCATTCGTCGTTTTGGTACTTTTTGTACTGGACTTTCTAAAAGTGTGCTTGAATAACCTCAACATTGACGTCCCTCCTGGGAGACCCTTGCGCAAGATCACCCCGCCTGGCGCAGCACAATCACACTGACGTGGCGCCCACACAGCAGAGGAGCAGAGAATCCAGAACGCACAAAGCAAACGTGCTGCCCGAAAGGCTAGAGCTGCCAGCAACTCCACAGTCGGACCCACACATGTATGTCACTACTTGTGCAAGAGAATTCAGTGTCCAGATTGCACACGTCGGTCATTTCCGGACACATCGCATCCATTCAGCTCCAGCAGACTGATGTCACGGTCATCATCTGTCGCTATGGACGAACAGCAATTTCTAGTTGTTTCAGGTTGAGTGGATGCTGTAGTTGAAAGTGTTATCAGTCTTGCTCTACGTATATGGTACACTGTGTATGTGTGTATATCTGGCACAGTGGAACGGTAGAGCGCTTGACTTTTGCCCCCTCTTTGAAATCACCCATACGTGGTGGAAAGTGATGTTCATTAAATTCTCAAACACCCTACCACCCGGTGTCTGTATACAGAGCAACATCGTTTATAATACTGTATGATGTGTGATAGAGCGTTGAACTTTCAGTGACGTAAAGCTGGCACAGCCGGCGTTCAGCTTACAATATTGTAAGCTGTGGGGTGATCTTGCACATACTTTCCACCACGTATGGGTGATATTGTACAATATTGTAAGCTGTGGGGTGATCTTGCACATACTTTCCACCACGTATGGGTGATATTGTACAATATTGTAAGCTGTGGGGTGATCTTGCACATACTTTCCACCACGTATGGGTGATATTGTACAATATTGTAAGCTGTGGGGTGATCTTGCACATACTTTCCACCACGTATGGGTGATCTTGTACAATATTGTAAGCTGTGGGGTGATCTTGCACATACTTTCCACCACGTATGGGTGATATTGTACAATATTGTAAGCTGAACGCCGGCTGTGCCAGCTTTACGTTCTTCTTCTTCTTCTTTTTCTTCCCCCCTGCACATCAAGTACAAATCAGAAGTCATCTGACAGAGTCACAACCGATAATATTCCGGACATCATTCCGTCCGTCTGGTCTGCGGGGGCCCATTCTATTACTATATTATTATGTTATCATGGTCGTACGCGACAAATTAAGACTGCTATGACTGTGACAAGCCAACGTTAACAAGCAGTGCGTGCCTAACGAGCTAACTGTTTCTACGCTTGTCGGTTCGGTTTGGCTAAGTGATTTTCGTGAGCTGTGTTTTGCGGACTAGTCATAACTTTGCCCGCAAGGGCTGCTAGCTGTGTAGCAGCGTGGTGTGCTCCAAATGCACCACGCCATGGTAAACGGGTCGACTGCCCAGGGGATTTGCAATATTGCATTAACAAATGTCCAGTAAGGCTCGAAATGCTCTCTCTCTCTCTCTCTGCGTGTGTGTTTAACCACAGTAAGCAGACTGCTACCCCTGGGGGAAGCATTCGGTCATTGTGTGTGTCACGTGTGTGTGTGTGTGTGTGCCGGTGTGGTGTGTGTGTGTGTGTGTGTGTGTGTGTGTGTGTACATCAGTCAGCGCCAGGACAATAGTTACGACAGTCACGATATCAAATTCACTAACACCTGTTTAACGGGTCAAGCGATTCAGTGGTGCAGATCGGGAGGAAATTGAGATGCGAGTGTTGTTATGCAGAGTGAGTGAATGGAGGCGGATCTATCATCTATAATAACTTTTGTCGTGACTTTTGAGCAGCCTAACACGTCTCCATTAATATTGTATTGGCCGTAGATTGTTGTTCAACGCGGAAGTCGCCTGCACATGATCCGGGATCCAGGGACTCTGATTGGATGAGCATTGGGAGTTTTGACTGGAGGAGCGACATCAATAGTTTCATGATGGCACCAAACACCCTAAAATGATAAAGATACAGATAGAGATGAGTGTATTGTCCATAAAAGGAAATTTGTCTTTCGCTTCACCGACAAGTAAACGAACATGAAATCACACTGACTTACAAGGTCTCTCTCTTCATCCCACCTCCTCCCCCCCCCCCCTCCACTGATGCCTCCAGCTCAGTGCAGCAGCACGAGAGTTAATAAATTACATTTTTTTAAAAATGAGCTAGTAAATTCAGCTTAGAATCCTTTTGTCTGTTGTGAAACTACGGGCTGGTGAGCAGGGTGGAACTGGCTGGCCACACTGACAGCCGGGCTGCCACAGCACTAAAACTGAAAGTCATTATCATTTCATGTGCGTGATGGTGTCACAGTTATCGCCCCTCTCGGGCCCAGAATTTCTCCGTGACAAAACACCGCGCTCTGGCGAACATGTATGAATCAAAAGAAGCGCACTGTGCCGCGACGCAAATAACTGGGGCCATTCTCCGATTCTCGGAAATCGCACCTAGTTTGGTTCACTGACGTCGTGATGGCATCCCCGCGCTGGGAACAGACTGTTCTGACGTTCGTATGCGCCTAGGGGGATCAGAGATGGCGAAGAGCCTTAGACGTAGTTTCCAGGAGTAAAGCCTTGGTCTTGATACTCTAGGCCGCCTGCATAGAGGAGGCGCGCACAAAATGCGGCGGCCGTCGGTCGACCTTGAAAGAGCGTGACAGCTGGTGTGAACCAAACCAAGAGTGGGACAGTCTCAAAAACGACGTTTGGGAGACTTCTCAGAGGGCGCAAATGGGCTTTTCCGAGCGCAGCCGTCTTAAATTAGCGACTCCGCCACTCCCGTCAATCAAAAGTGTCGAGCCCCAGAATTCAGCCAATCGCAAACCGCAAACTTTCTTATTATAACGAGGGAAGCACGTGTAGTTTGATATGACTGAAACGTGGAAAGAAAGCTGTGAGTCCACTGACGTCATTTGATGAAAATGACCATTACGTCAATCTGCATGCTTGTATTTCGCTTTTTTGAAGGAACTCTTCCTGCCTACCTCTCAAATTCCCTTACAGTCCACCAAACAGCACGCACTCTTCGTTCTTCATCTGAAAAACTACTGAACGTTCCCCGTCGAAACCTCAAAACGGTTGGCGAGCGCGCGTTTAGCTTTGCTGCCCCGTCGCTCTGGAACGCATTACCTGCCGGCCTGAGAGACCAGTCGGACATAGATCGTTTCAAGTCTGACTTGAAAACGCATCTGTTCCGGCTGGCTTTCGACTAAGCCCACCTACCTCATCCTGTTTCAGCGGCTCTGTGTCTGTGTGTGTGTGTGTGTGTGTGTGTGTGTTGGTATGAGTGCGGGAGTACGCGCATTGAGTCATTGTGAGAATTTTGCGCTATATAAGTACAATTCATTATTATTATTATTATTATTATTATTAATCTCTTTCATCTTGAAATAACCTTTCCCCCCCCCCCCATACAATGACGTCATGGACTTTCTGTGTTTTGCCAATAGACGGCAGAGTAAAGGGGCGGGGTTTTGGCCTCGGGGCTTACGGAATTGGCAACATGTCAGCTCCAGTCGGTTTTGCACCATCTGGTACATTAGGTGTATTTCACGTTACAACGCCGGTATTATACGCGCAGTAATCTGGGGGTAATATTCCAGCATTGGCGGACCTAATCTTTTTCTGCTCGTTGCACCTCGAGTGATTTTCGCTGAGGATCAAATGTGTTGTGCTGTGCAGGTCTATGAAGCGCCAATGGTAGATTTAAGGATTATAGTGATCTCCAGCAAGGTCTACCCTAACCAACAGCGGCCATTGTCATAAAGGTGGACTGTGGTTGTGTGTATGGACGGAAGGGAGGGGAAGGGGGCTCAACCTGTGTGTAAGCGGACAAAGGAATGGTGGAGGGGTTGTATCTGTATGCGTTCAGTTCGCGTGCGTGTATTAACGGGCAGGGTGTGTGTGTGTGTGAGGTTGGAGGGGTGGGAAGGACTCTACCTCTGGTTGTGTCAAGGGGGGAGGGGGGAGGTGGCTCTACCTGTGTTGTTTTGTGTGTGTGTGTGTGTGTGTAGCCGGGGAGGGGGGTGGGTTGGGGGTTCTACCTGTGTGTGTGTATGGAGAGACAGAAATGAGTGGTGGCAGCGGAAGGGGCGGGTTGAGCTTGTCTACGTGCTCTAACAGACATAATAACGAGTTACGCCACACTACATGTTATTAATTATTCACGCCCAGGGCCGGGATTGGCCGCTAGTCCCGATAGCCGAGTGGGTGACTTATCAGTCATACCCACCTTGGATACTGTTTCACACAGACAGATAAATGGCGACCATGATTGTGGGTATTTGATGCCTCACTGCACATAATATCCTGATAAGTAAAACAAACCGAACAAGGGCTGGTTTGGACTGTGTCAGCGAGAGTAGGTGGGTGCATGCTGCCTTTATGTTTCTGTTTTCATTCGCTTTTGAAATGGGTTGATTGTGTTAGGGTGCTGGTGCATGTATGGATTATCATAATGACGCGAAAAACACTCTGGTTAATTCTGTGTGTGTGTGTGTGTGTGTGTGTGTGTGTGCGCGCGTGAGAGAGAGAGAGAGACACACACACACACACACACACACACACACACACACACACACACACACACACACACACACACACTTCAGAATGCCCTGCATCTCACCGTACACGGCTGAGTTCCCCAGCCCCACAGTCTCCTACAACAAATTACAATAAACCTCTTACCAGCCACGTGTAAACGTTTGAACAAAGCTTAGTGTGCCGACGTCAAACCTAAACTTACGTCATCTCCGGATTTCTCTCCCCTTGGATTATTTCTTGCGTTCACGTGTAGTTCATGGCCGTGGACTATGTTGTGACGTTGTTACCAGTGGAGAGATGGTACTGTAAGGTTCTCAGTTCAGTATGCACTCTTCACAGGTACGGATGATTTGGTAGACGTCTTTCGTTTTTAGTTTCGCCTGTCTTGTCGACGGATGTGTTAAGTGTTGGCAGTCGTTTACAGGTGAGTTATTGAGGGTTTTTTTTTGCTCACTTGTGTAACAAAGTGAGTCTACGTAACAACCCTCCGTCATCTGTGTGTGTGTGTGTGTGTCCGCAGTAAACTGTAACATTGGCCTTTACTCAAAATCTACAAACAGCGGATTCAGCAAACCTCGCATGCTGATAGACAGCCGTATGGCCTTTCAAAACATACCATTTTGAATGACCTTGACAAAGCAGTCTGTTTGGTACATTAACATTGGCATTTTCTCAGAATCTACAAACCCCACAGGCTTTCATCTCTGCATGATCATGGACATAGATAAGAACTTTACAGACATACCTGTATTCAATGATCTTGTTTTTCTTTTGGTTTATAGTCGTTGACTGGTGACAAATCAGTGCCTTGATTCCACTTCAGTAACCTTGACTTGATGCAACCACACAACACGCTGTTTTGAAAATATTTGAATGAGAAACGACCCGTTTTGAAAGCGGTATCATATCATCATATTTTATCAGCACGGAGTTTATTTTTTAATTCGTCTAACTGCACGAACATTTTGAGATTGTGTTTTTTCATGTCGGGAGGTGGGTGCGAGAAGGTTTAGTAAACGTCCTTTCTCCAACACCAAAGCGATCTCAAAGACGATTGGGGGGGGGAGGGGGGGGCGCTTGGAAAAGGGGGTTGTACGACTACAAGTGAAAGCGAAACACTATATATACCACTATATTGGTCTGGAAATAGGCACAAAGTGCCGTGGATAATGTTAGACGCTTAGACCTTTTGTTTTTTCCCAGATGGCGTAGACATGGCCGATCCGAACTGATTTCAGTTTAAACAAGGCATGAGT
Organism: Batillaria attramentaria; assembly: GCA_018292915.2. Taxonomy (NCBI): domain Eukaryota; kingdom Metazoa; phylum Mollusca; class Gastropoda; family Batillariidae; genus Batillaria; species Batillaria attramentaria. The sequence continues at coordinate 194,722 of JACVVK020000356.1, forward strand.
AGGACTACAAGCAACAACAACAAAAACCTATATACTTAAATTCCTACATGGCGTGACTGACAGGGCCCGTGTGAACCAAACCAGCATCAATAGAAAAGTCGCCAAGACGACACTGGGGAGATTACGGAGAGATAGGTTGGACCGCGTATGGGCATTTCCGAACGCAGAGATACAATCTTGAACGGAAGTGAAGCGAACTTACCTCCCCTGTCTGCGCTCCATGTCCTTGTACAAACATCTACTCAGGTCACGGAGTTTCACCAGAGATGCGTAACGCGCCTGAGAGCAGATTTGCGAAGAAACTCGGAACGACGGGAGGTGAGGGGTGGGGGGACTTGACAGGGGGAGGTGGTGGGGGGGGGGGGGGGGGGGGGGGTAGAGGTCGGAAAGCCTTTCCGATGATGTAGATAAGTGCTTAGTTTTACTTTGTCTCCGTTGACCTGGTCAGTCTGTTTCAACGAGCAGGGGCTGAAATCGCTGTAGCTTTCAACGCGACGCAGTAACTAGCTCGTTTGTCTCAGTTTTTGTTTTTTATTTATTTCTTGTGTGTGTGTGTGTGTGTGTGTGTGTGTGTGTGTGTGTGTGTGTGTGTGTGTGTGTTGTCGTTTTTTGAACGGGTTCAGGTGGTTGATCGTAGGTCCGATTCTTTTTTGTCCAGTAGTATTTTTTTCTCACGAGAAAGAGGACAAACTTTACCCTGCACGATCACCTTCTCGTGACGAACTAAATCAGTCCTCTTCCACCATCAACAACCGCGGTGCCATGCGGACGGATGCGGTTTCAAGAAGAATTGTAACAGCGCGTTGGTATATTGTCGGCTAACGCCAACGCAGCTGGAAGGTAAATTTTCAAAGTTATAGCAGTTTCTCTCTCTCCGGTTTCGTCCGGCTGCCGTTGTTCTGTGTCCTGTTTCGTCTCAGTGCCAAAGCATGTGAAGTCTGACTTTGCCTCTGACTTTGCCTCGCCCTTAAAGACACACGACTGTGCCGTTATTACGTGATGTCTCGACACAACGACCTGTAGAAACGATCTCTAAAGCCAAAAGTTTGATGTTACGTGAACACTATTTTGTCGAAAGTGTCCATGGGGCTTAAGCATTTTCCGATTTCAAACGGTGAGAAAATTTAAGCGGGATATCGATAGAGCGTAGTTATTTGTAACGCCTTAGATATCTTTAGCTTGGTTCACGAGTTAAAAGGCCCATACGCGGACTGTTTGGACCCCCAAAAAGTGTCGAGCAAGTGTGTGAAACTTGTCACATTGTGATAAAAGCCCACGCACGACCGACACAATGAAGGAAGATCAGAATACTACACGGTGCCTACATTCACTTACCTGAACACGTTATTGGAATCTTGCATCAGCCTAAAGTTTTTTTAAACCAACAAGGAAGGGGGTGGGGGTGTTAGAGGATTAGAGGGTAAATTTAGATCATTCTCATGTTCCTTTGGAAGGTTTTTTTTGGGGGGGGGTCTTTTTTTAGGGGGGGGAGGGGGAGGAGAGCACATTCAATTTCATTTGTGCTATCTGCAGTGTTCCTTTCAACATTGGTCAGAGAGCCCTTGGTACAAGGAAGATCTGCGGTAATCCCCCCCCCTCCCCCGGTAAAAACTCATAAGCTGAGGTGGCGCCTTTGCACCTGCGTTAATTAAAGACCAACAAAACGATACGCAAACAAACCTTCCATCCGTTTACAGTTTTGCTTCAGAAAGAATCTCCTTAAAGTCTCTATGTTTGTAATGAGGTGGGGGGGCGGGGGGGACTGCCGCCTACAAAGCTCTGTTTGCCAAAAGAGTAGATGTTTCGGTTGCGGCCATTTTTGTGACCTTGCGGCTGCTGATAGTACAGAAATATGACTTTCTGATGCATAACGCTTCCATACCTGCATCATACGTCGATCGACAAAGTCGCTAAAAATAGCCATCAGTCAGCGCCGTTTAGTTGGCCCTCAATCCGCAACGAAATAACGTCGTCTGCTCAGTACGCGATGTGCTTCTAGGTACGTACAACAGTACAATTACACGCCAACCAGAGTCACCACAATTGTGTCAGATGCTATATTGTGACCCAAGTGACTGACTCTGATGCACGGATCAAGCGCATGCGATGACAAGTTGTCCACAGTGTTGTCGTATGTCTGACACACGTAGGGAGACTTAGAACTCTTAAAAACGCCCATGCAAAAATCGCAGTTTACTTGAAATCTGCAGATCACTGGGAGCCACTTCAAGCCACTATTTTGCAATCTGCAGCGGTCTCGGGCCTAGCGGGGAAGGCCCACGCTTTGCGTAATAGTGGCTTGAAGTGGCTCCTGCTGGTGTGCAGTGGCTTGTTCTTTTTAACCAGTCTTATCATATAGTAGGCAGGGGATGGTCGGGTTTGGGCTGTTAGGAGTTAAGGATTGGGCAGTCGGGTGGCTCAGCTGCTTTGACAACGCCACACGCCACATCGCAAGGTCACGGGTTTGAAACCTGGCAGGGCCAAATTAAATTTGTCCAGCCCCCCCCCCCCAACACACACACACACACACACACACACACACACACACACACACACACATCTGTTTCAAGCAAATGCCTTTTCGATAGAAAGGAAAAGAACCGCAAAGCCTCTACACACACCAATCGACCCTCATTTTAGTCTTGTTTGATGTTATCAAAAGAAATTCATTTCTTACCTGTTTTTCCAGGTACCTACGGTCAGAGTTGACAGTGTCAAACTTGACAGAGAGAAAGTGGCCACCTCTACACATCTTCCTTTGCTAGCTTTGGGATAGCCACTCGTGCTGACAACAGTTTTCAACAATTTTCCAACATGAGTGAATTGAACGTAACATACAGGGGCAAGAAAGATGGACAGCTGGCCAAACGTGTCCACGGTCCCAGTTTACAGAACTGCTGGGCAGAATGAGACGGTCACTGTTGTACGCTGGTTACAAATCAAGACGGAAGTCTGTCTTTCTCTCTCTGCCTGCCAGTGATTTCAAGCTAAAGCAGCTCACAAAGACACAAAGAACAAATCCAACATGTCCTCCGGCACTGTGACCTCGGAAGCGCCCTCGTCGCGAGCGTTACGTCAGCTCAGCAACCGGAACAACATCGCGGACCTGTACTTGCGCAAGCGCATTAAACAGATGAAGAGGGAGAAGGACTTCCTCATCTCACACTTGGACCGGGATCGTCTGGACATGACCTACTTCCTCAAGAACCTCAAGCAATGCGACTCGGACAATCTGCCTCAAGCCAAATTGTGAGTCGTGTATTCGTGCGTGGACTGTTGCTGGGTGTGGCGTAACAGGTCTTCTCTAGCATGTGTGAAGACTAGTATTTGGTATGCATCCAAGAAATGTGGCAAATGAGGTGTATCGCCTTTTACTCTAGCATCTCAAGGAATGTAAGAAATGAAGAGGCTTTAATACTTTCTCTGCCAATTTCGACTTCGCTCGAACACTGTGGTCAATGCCATTTTCGACTTAACTCGAAGGGCCATTGCCATTTTCCATTTTCTCGGCCTAGGATAGTGAATGTTGATATTCTTAGAAAATGCGGTTTGTTTCCGAACAAATCGTCAGAACACTCGTTGGGTAAAAACGTGCACGGGTCGTGAGTTCGAATCCCGGCTGGGGCCCAATAATTGTTCTAACCTTTTTCTCGTTGCCCCGTCTTTGATATCACCCATATGTGGTGGAAAAGGACGTTAAACTCCCAACCATCCACCCACCCACCCGCGAACCCGATTAAGTTTGCCCACAGGCATGACGTTATCCATACGCTGTTTCCAGGTTCATGGGTGAGCCAGACGACGAGAACAGTTTGCCAGACATCCGCCCGCCCCGAGACACGCACACGGCCAAGACGGCACCACCACGACTTCGTGGGAGGCGCGCCAGGGACGTGGACGATGACGACGACGACGAAGACATGATGAGCCTCGACAGCCACCACCCGCGACGAGCCATCGCCACAGCAGCCGAGTCGCGCCGCCAGATGTTGTCGAGGAGACGTCAGGAGGAGGAGCGCATGAAGGTGTCGGACTACGAGCGAGCGGAGGACTTCCTCAGGAAGCTCCGGGAGGAGGCCGCCAAGGACAAGCTGGACGAGATCGTGTGCAACCGCACGCGCCGCGAGTTCACCGCCTACCTCCTGCAGAGGATCCGCACGGGACGCCTGCACCGCCGGGAGGGGGATCTGGAGGACGATGACTCTGACGGCGAGTTGCAGCAGGACGGGACGTGGGCCAAAGCCCGCATGGACCTCGTGTACCCCATCAAGCGCCTGGGGGACATCGCTTCCAGGTTTCAGAAACGCGATTCTTCCAGGGACCTCAACCGCAAGTCCGCCGACGGTAAGAACAAGGCCCGACGATCGTCACCCGTAAAAACCGCAAACACTGACGGCAGTGAGCTTGTGGCCGACGACAGAACTGGAAAGTTCAAAGGCTCGGGTGGAGGTAGCGGAGGTGGTGGGGCGGGTGGTGCGGGGCGGGGAGGGGGTGCCGGCGGTGTTGCTGTGAGGAGCGAAGGCTGTCTCCGCAGTGTCTTTGAAATCACGGAGGACGAGTACCGGCCAGTCTCATCCCCCTGCCAGCCGGACTTCCGGTCTTTAACCGAAACCGCAGAGACACGATCGTCGAGACGGCCAGAGCCTTCGGGTTCGGTGAGGCCGCTCAGGTGGTCAACAAAGACGCCAGAAGCTCGAGCTCCGAGTCCCGCTCCCCCTCAGCCAAGAACCGTCAGCCTCTCAACCCGTTCTCCAGATCCGGCATCGCCGAGAGACGTCGCGCTCAGGCCAGGGGTCCGGCCAAGCAGAACCTGAGGTCCATGCTGGCCCAGAGACAGGCGCCCACTAAAGCAGACGACCCGAAAGGCACGGATCTGATGCGGGCGCTGCTGCAGATGAAGTCCCGCTTCAGGGCCAAACCGCTGGACGACCGGGTGAAGGAGTTTATCAAGGAGCTGAAGGAACTGACTGACGTGGACAAAGAAAAGTTTGAAGTTGAGGATGAATGACCTTCAAACCATACCGAGCTGGTAGAGGGTTGAGCTATCAACGGTTGAGTTCCTGCTTCAATTCCCTGCTCAGAGCCAAGAAGACATACTGACCTTTTTCTTCATTGTCCCGTTTTTGCTGCCGCTCATACATTAAACGTTAAACCAGCACATTACCAGTCAACCAGCACTTTTTAATGGAAGACAATCTTGCATGTGCTCGCCACTTGTCGATACTGCAAAGTTGTGCCAAATGATTAATCAAGATGTAAGACTATACACGCTGGCAAAGACACGTGTTAGATTTTTGTGAGTGCCTCGCGTTTGTGCCAGCACGCGGGGGGGTACTTGTTAGATACGTGTTGCGCGAGACTCGTCTCTACACATTTATTTATTTATTTGTTTATTTATTTTGTATTTGTGAGCGCCTGCGTCCACTTTCGCCGTTTGTGGAAGCTTTGTATTGTGTAAGATGGCGTGAATAAAAAGTTCAGCTTTATGGCTGTTATTCAAGTTTCCATGTAACGATGAAAGAGTGTGTGTATGTGTGTGTGTGTGGGGGGGGGGGGGCATTTACTAGTATGGACTGCCGCTTGCAAGGATCTTTTCCCCGTGCTGGCAACAATGTGGTGTGTGTGTGTGTGTGGGGGGGGGGGGGATTTGATTTGATTTGACTTCATTTCGGGCACAGAGGCCCAAGTTTCAAACCTGACTTTGAAACTCCAAAACACTTACATACTACAATTAACAATACTACAAAAAGTAAACGAAAAGTATAAGAACACATACCACTCGCAGACAGAAGCATAACATTGGTAAAATATATAAAACTATGTACATGTAGACAAGTAAGTTATTATAAGGGTTGTCTACAATTTATGCCGGCGGAAGAGAGAAGGAGTCAGTAATGATGTAAATGCAATCAGATCAAACAAAACAATGGGGAGAAACACACTGTCACAAGCAGAACGATGGACAGTGTGTGTGTGTGTGTGTGTGTGTGTGTATCGTAGGGGTGGGTTGTTCACACCCTAGTTTACATTGTTAGGCTCAGTAGCCTACGGGCACGACCGGGATAGTCGTGACCACTACTCGCGCATGACGTGACCGTGCTTCAGGGATTTCACGGGCTAAGCGTGATCGCACGTTCCGTTTTTCTTTCTGAGTTAGGGTTTTGGGGGTGACTTTACACTTCATGCGAGGCGGTCGGTGGGGTTTCACCTGCGCTCTCACCTTAGGAGTTTGTGGTGACAGTTTGAGGCGAGCCTGGAAGTATGGTTGCAAGTTCGTTTACCTGCTCATACTGAAGTGCATTTTGAATGTAGCTTCCCGCTGTGTGTGTTGTGGGCCGGCATTGTCACGGGTTGTCTGGTAAGGGTTCAAATTCTCTTTCTTCATTTCCGTGCCAGCATCCTTACCCCATTGTATGAGTGGGTTGTCCTTCGTTACTGTGTGTGTGTTTAAGTTGGTGTATTTTGTTTATGGGTAGGGCAGAGGGTAATTGTAAATTGACGTTGTAAATTTGTCATCTTCATCATCACTCATCGCCACCTTTGAGTATAAATTCGTTGTTCTACCATCTTTAAGACACTGTTATTTATGTCTTGTGAATGCCTTATGGTACGACATTGCTAGTTCGGTGTTATAGCGTGTCAGTGAGCTAGTGGACAGTTGAGGATTCTTTACCTCGGAAGTTCTGGTGGAATATTGACAATGACTTATGAGTTTGCAGGACCTGCTGCTGCTGATTGCATCATCTTTGACTTTCCATAAGTATTCTTCGACCCCTTTACCGGCTGCCGTTCCGGGGTGAGCATTCTTGTTTCAAGCGGTGGACAGGAGCCAGTACTACGGCGACTACATTTCGCCGGTGTCAGCGTCACAGGACGTAACCCTGCGTGGCGTGCTGTTGCGGCGGTATGCTAGCCGCTCACTAAAATCTCTACTGGCACCTACATCGTCTAATTCTTCATCGTCGGCGCCGCCCCATCATTGCTTCATCATCGTCATTCCGACACGTCGACGACGTTGAGGGAGGCACTTGGCGAGACGTAAAGGGGTGCCTGGTGACACGCTTCTTCTTCCCCCCCCCCCCTTCCTGCGTCTTCATCCCTTCTTGTCCCCCCCCCCCCTCCATCGTCAATCTCCACCTATTGTAGCACAAGCCGTCGCTGAGGACGGAAGCAACGACAGTGTTGTCCTTGTGTGTGTCGCGGTTGTTGCGTGGCCGGGTTGTGCGAGGCTCTGGTTTGAGCCACCAGTCTCTTGGAGGCAAGTGTGACGCTTGGGGTGATAATCGACTAATCCTTCAACCAGGATCATCATCGTCATCGCGTCCAAGTTGACGGAGACGCAGTCACGTTGGTACTCTAGTATGAAGCAGTGGTTTACACCGCTACAGTAGCCTGACGCTTTGCATCGTCTAATGTGTTGATCTTTTGGTCATCAGTTGATTTATTCATCCATTTGTCATCCGCTCATTTATTCATCCGTTGATTCATCCTTCCTTCATCCTTCTTTCATCCATTCATTCATCCTTCCTTCATCCGTGCTTCATCCTTTCCTTTAATCGTTTTCGTCTTTATATATTTATTCATCGTTGTGAGCGTGTGATGTCCCGTGTCTTGTAGTGAGAGTGTGAATAAAAGTGTTGTGAACGTTTCCTGAGTGTTCTTTGAGTGTTCTTTGGGTGTTAGAGTAGGTAGTGCGGGTGCGTGCGGGAGGGGTTTTGTGCACAGCCCCCCTAAGGGGCGTGACACACCATATAAGGGGAGATTAGTCAACTGAAAGAAGATATTTAGGCAATTTAGCTTTGAACAGCAGAGCAGATGGTAGCAGTTTCAGATGAGTTGAGAGAGAGAGAGAGACGCGTGTGTGTGTGTGTGTGTGAGAGAGAGAGACACAGAAAGAAGAGTGTGTGTGGCTGGGTGTGTGTAGGAGGGCGGGACGTGAGTGGGGTGTGACTAGGGTGGAAGCGTTTGTGACTGGGGTGGGGGAAGGAGGCAGTGCCTGTTTTGAAGGGTTGAGATCCTGGGAAAGGGGGGGGGGGGGGCATGGCTTATTTCAAGGATTTTCATATAATACAAACGTATCAACAAACACATCAACAAACACTTTTTCGCACGAGATTATCGTAAGAAGCAGACTCCATGTGCAATGCGAGTAACAATGGCAATGGGCACAGTTACAATTTCCTTCTGACAGAGAAACGGATGACGTCAATATTTTCCACATTCCTGGTCCACATCAGTATTGATTTCCGACGCTCATATGACATGCCTCCTCTAGTCTCCCTGCGCTTGAAGAGTACACGGCAGGTGCGGAACAAAGAACTTTAAAAAAAAAGAAGGATTATTTAATCGATTAGACACGAAAAACCTTGAACTCTTGGTGGAGTTTAAAAACTTTTATTTCAGAATATTCCTGTGTTCAAACGAAGTTTCGTGGAGCCAGCTGGTTGAGTGCCAGATTCTAAATTAAAAGGTCGAGAGTTGGAATCCTGCCAAGACCACAGTTTCTGTCTTTTTTTTTTCTTTTTTTTTTTCCTTTGAATAAAGGTGCCATTGCCGCCATCATTAGCTTTTGTATGGAGAGACTTGTCTTTCGGAACAATTACGTTTATGACTGCGCCTGTGCGCTCCAAATAGAGATTAGTAGAGCTCGGAGTGCGACACATTGACGTTTGATGGCCGCGCAAACGAGGAAAACTCAGCTACAAGGTCGAGCAGCCTGCTACTGCGTTTTGGCTTGAACCAGCTGAACACAATCCTGTCTTCCTTGTCTCATTCTTTGAAGTCGTCGTTTGCAGTGGACAAAAGACGGTAAGCCTTCAAACACAGTCCACCTTTCTTGTTTAGAGAAAGAGACGAAACACGTGTATACATGTACTCACACTGTCACACAAGAAATGTGTGTGTGTGTGTGTGTGTGTGTGTGTGTGTGTGTGTGTGTGTGTGTGTGTGTTTGAGAGAGAGAAAGAGAGACAGACAGACAGAGACACAGAGATGAAATGAAATTAAAAATTTTTCCAAGGATGAAAAGGTACAAATACGTACAAATACATGTCTTCTAATTTGTCCTTGCTAAACTAGGAAAACTACGCTACTAAACTCACGCTCACAAATACACATATCTAAATCGTGACCAGAGAGAGGGAGAGGGAGCGAGAGAGGGGGAGGGGGAAGAGAATGAAAAATGATATTCTTTTTCGTCTCCTGCTTCCTCCTCTTTTTCTTCTCTTTCTTCTTTTCTGTTAGAATGCACCTGACACATGAAAAGTGAGGCCTGGTGTACAGCTCGTGGGTTGAACGGGTGCTACCAGTGAGTGGTACCGAAAGTGAATGTAAAGACAGTGGCTATCCACCCGACTAGTCAGGCAAGTGTATCCCCCCTCCCCACTATTCCCGCGACTACTTCCGGTCATTAGAACCAGTTTGTGTCATAGGCATAACACAAAGAAGATCTACCTATCTCAATCAGACTTCTCAAGGCCAGTGTACGGTATTACTTTGTGATTTCAATCTCCTACACCAGCACTAGTCGGGCACTTCCGGTCGGACAGTGGTCGGGAAAAAACTTGCCGGTCGAGCAGTGGTCGGGGAAGAATTGTGCACTGTAGTAAAGCTATTCCCCTGACTGGTAGGGCAAATAGATCAAAGACGAAAACTGTCCGACGAGTCGGTCGAATAGCCACTACATAATTAAAAACTTCGCTGTTTTTGACTTTCAAAAAACAGTGGTGAATGTCCTTACTGTGCGCCTTTTAAAGAAACAGGAAGCGGTAGTACAGAAAAAGCTCTGTTCTTCAACAGGGTGGCGTTTACAGCAGGTTCTTGTTCCCACTTCGCTCAGGAAGTGAGGGGATGGGTGGAACTGTCTTCATTAGACTCGCATCATCTCGGAAATGAAAGAGATCAGCATCTGACCTGCAAGCTTTTCCTACGCGGTGACGATCGCTTGCTGTCTGCACCTGTGACCGCTGCATGACGCCTGGCCCAAGCGTTCTTAGGGATAGGACCACTGGCTTACATCTTACTTTGCGGCTGATTTCAAACTTCAAACCTGCTCCATCACTCTTTCTGAGGGGTCGTTGGTGGCCGCTGCATGACGCCCGTCGGAAGTGTTCGTAGGAATAGTATCACTGGCGACGAGATCGATCCGTAACATTCTTCTCTTTTTTTTTTCTCAGTCCTTCACTTCATAGTAATGAGACTCTTAGTTTCAGTCAGTGTCTATGAGACGGAAAAAAAATCCCCGAAAATTTAGAAATCCGAAATAACAAAAACTATTTTGTAATGAAAAACAAACAGCATACAGAAACAAACAATCACAGACAATCACTCTGTCGACGATCAATCTCAACACACATCGATTTTGTTTTCTTTTAATTTTAATAAACTTTTTTTTTTTTTTTAGTTTGTTTTCTGAGACGTAAGATCGGTCACTCTACAGGCGCAAACTGCTATCATGTTATCCATTTTAGGGTTTGTCAACGTCCAACCAATGCTGTACTTCAATTAGCGTGAATTTCCACGAACAATATCATCTCATCGTACACCGCTCAGCACAACATGGCTGCTTAAACTCCCCGTCATGAGCGTGGCCCCAATGAGCGACACTAACCAATCAAATTCGTTTAGCCATGTCGACCAGTGCTGCAGTATTGGGAACAGTGTTGGGTGCAGGTTTGTAGGACGCTCAAGTGTGAGGATGACAGACAAGTGAACCAGTCGTGTTGCATGAACCGCACTTTTTGGAGGTAACGAAAAAAGATGTGAAAAACTGTCGATGGTCTAATAGCAAATGCGGTGTTGAAAAAAATAACCGCAGTTTCGCACGCAAGCGCGCGCACACACACACACACACACACACACACACACACACACACACACACACACACACACACACACACACACACACACACACACACACACACACGCACGCACGCACGCACGCACGCACATAAACACAAACACACACTTATCCACACACAGCAAGTTGTCAACCACAGAGCAGCATGCCGCCACAATTTGTGGGAGTTTAACTCAATTCCTACCAAGTAAGTTTGCGGTTGTGCACCAGTTGTCTCAGTTACTATAAAATTAATGATTAATTAATGATGTCTGCATGGATTTAAATTTGGCTTAGTGGGAGCGTTGCACTTTGATTATACTCGTGTTTGAATTGGGTGCACAATTATGTGACATGCGCCTCATTAGGGAAATCCCCTACTTTTGATGACGTGTCGCAGTAATACCGCCGCATCTGCGGTTATTGCGGATCATAATTATTAGTACCTAGCTTCAAGGATTCGAACTCACGACCGACAGCCCGACCCTTTCACCAGCGTGGTGTTTTCCGGCGCCCGCTGGCGGAGGTAGGGTGATGTTACGTACAGGAAGAAGAGGAGGATTTCATGCTTCAAAGTCGCGGTGCTAGCGGGAGTTTGTTTCCTCTCTTTCAAAGGACATTGGCTTTATGACAGGTGGGGCCTTGACAGGCCATCTGTCGTTCGACTTTCACAGCACAGCGGTGTGCCATCCATAACTGTTTCAAAGACGAGTCGGAGTGGGTGGTACAGACTCTGCCCGCGCCCGGAACAAGTATTAAAATGCCACGCCGAGGCGGTGGGAAAAGCTCCCTGCCCAGACATTTCCCTCTACTAGCGGTGTGTGTGTGTGTGTGTGTGTGTGTGTGTGTGTGTGTGTGTGTGTGTGTGTGTGTGTGTGTGTGTGTGTGTGTGTGTGTGTGTTTAACGTCCTTTTCCAGCAGAGACTAGTGACATCAAAGACGGGGCAGCGAGAAAAAGGTCACACCAGAGGGGGGGTGGGGGGGGGGTACAGAGAGAGAGAGAGAGAATGACAGTGACAAATGTTCTATTTAGTTTAGGCTTTTTGGCCCATGACTATGGGGGGGGGGGGTGAGGGGAACACGTACACAGCGTGTCACGAAGATCAAACGCCTTAAGTATAAGAGAGAGAGAGAGAGAGAGAGAGAGAGATCTGGGTTGCTTCGATTCGATCCGGCTTTTTTGTACTCGCAGGAAAACGTTGGGTTTTTTTTCCCTCTCGCCCATTGCAAATAACCGTACGATGTTTTATAATATAAAGGGACAGAAAGAACACTCGCTGAAGGGACTAAACTCCGTTCCCCTTTGGTACGGTGAACAGTACACTAATGAAAACTGAAATGGAAATAGAATGAGGGGAGTCAGTTTGAAGCCGGTAATACCTGTATATTACAAGAAACAGGCGTGCGGTGAACGCTCTCGCCAGCTCAAAAACTATACCCACCGACCGATATTCGAGTATGTCCTGTTTCTGTCTTCTCAGGGGAATATTAAAAATCACTGAAATCCGAAGCTGTTGTTTTTTATGACGCCAATTAAGTTCCCTTATTTGTTCTTCCCTAGGTGGCAGTTACACAGGATCAGTCTCGTCTAAAACCTTTTCGAGTCTTCATTATCTCTTCGCTTACAGTTACTCGCGCGTATTTCAAGATTACTTAACTTCACAAGAGAAAAAAACAAAACAAAACAAAACACCCGTTTGTGAGTGGAAAATAGTCTGAATTAAACGCGCTGTTTCCATGTTTACTGGGCTCCAACGGAGCCGGGATATCCGGCTTTCCTCCCCAAGCAAAACTGAAAAAACAGGACTCACGTATTGGGTTCCGCCGCACCGCGCTGACACGCTTCCTCCGGGGGAAGCGGCCCGAATTTCCCGAAAGCCGGGGACAACACAAACAACAGAGAGAGAGAGAGAGAGAGAGAGAGAGAGAGAGAGAGAGAGAGAGAGACAGAGACAGAGAGACAGAGAGAGAGACTCAGACTCAGACTCAGACTCAGACATTTATTGCTTTTCAGGCATCAGCCCATAAAGCGATATTAACATACACTGTAATGTACGACAGGCGACATAAAACACAGAACAGCTGGAATCCAGCTTCAGCCCGACTGACGCGGAAATCCGACAATCAGTATAAGTAATGTCTTTGGGAATTACAGGTTTTCATTCATAAGACAAACGGCCGCACGATCATCAGCCCAAGTATTGTCTAATCAGAGAGAGAGAGAGAGAGAGAGAGAGACAGACAGGCAGACAGACAGACCACGACAGACAAACATACACACACACACACACACACACACACACACACACACACACACACACACACACACACACACACACACACACACACACACACACACTGTTCCATGTTTAAGACGAACAAAAGGAAAATTTCTGATTTTTTTTCAGACGATAAAATTATATAAAATGTCATTCTTAGACACCACGAAAACAGCTGAAAACGAGTTGAGCCTGGGCCTCCCGCCAGACAAGACTTAACTAGTATTTGAAACTTGCTAGTTTCAGTGTCCACAACAACACGTTGCATATTGGACTACGCGTCAGCGTCGCCCCCCAACCACTAAATACTCATCGTCATGAACCAGCACGGAGAACCGTTACTGTGTCCATTTCGATACCTATCACTTTCCAGTCGACTTGAGGCCGATGGACATTTCATCCACAGGTAGCGCACGCCGCCCATTACCGAAGCCCAGGTGTCTACTTGGCCTCAATTTGTGGCCTGCCCGTGCAACACGTTCCCATCATTACAGGCCGGTCCTCTCTGGAGACAACGTTACACCAGGCCCGGATTCGTTTCCTGATGAAGATAAAAAATGTTTTAAAAAAAGAAGACAGAAAGTGGAGAAACCCATAGCCTGTGTGGGGGAGACGTGGTGGTGGTTGTGGTGGAGAACTTTATTTCACAGCGGAAGTGCTTTCACAGAGAGAGAGAGAGGTGAGGAGAACTTTCAACGGAAGTGATTTCACACACACACACACACACACACACACACACACACACACACACACACACACACACCAGAGAGAGAGAGAGGGTGGAAGAAAGCAAACAACAAACATTCAAGGAAAAGGAAAAACTAGAGACGTTTGATGGCAGAGGAAGGTGAGATTTAAAAAAAAGTGTTATGTCTTGCTCATTGTATTTACTGTGCAGTTGTTTTTGTCAGCGCAGTGTGTTTTACAGAGGGGTGGTGGGGGGAGGGGGGAGTGGAGGAGGGAGGCAGTTTTAGCTGCCTCGTGCCTCAGTTTAGTGATCTGTGATAGGAGCGTGGTCTGAGCTGACGCCAGGACGTACTATTACACAAAACAGACGATAACCACGAACGGCATTAGCAAGGACCACATAACACCCACACAAAAGTGAGCAGGTCAACTTGCACACTGCGGGATGGTGGGTGGGAGAGAGAGAGAGAGAGAGAGAGAGACAGAGAGAGATCTAAAAGTATTGCCGTCATCTCTCTAGCTTTTATTACATCATCATTATTTATTCAACAGAGAGCTTCATCGGCAATGTCTTCCCATCCCTCGAATATTAGGACGCGCTTGATAACACTAACAGGTTATTCAGCTGCTCACTAACGACTGCACTGCAACCAGACCATTCATATATTTCTCACGAAATTGTCAAATCTCATCGACATGTTCACGGAACTTCACCGCTAATATTTCATGATCACAGAGGCCAGCTTATAGTTTGGAACAGTTCCGCTTTTATGTTAGTGCGAGTGCTCGAAATAATCTACCCTAATAATCTGTAGAGCTCGGAATGCAAATACACTGCTGTCTGCAGGGTGTGCGAGCCGGCATAAATTCAAATTTACAGTTTGTACTTAGCGGTTGACCGTAGCTGTGTCCTTGATATTCGAGTGGCCCAAAACCTTCTGTCGGCTCAGTGCCGGCTTGTGCGATGCTGTCACTGTGCAGGCGTTAAGGGATGACATGTTAGATAACAGAAAAAGAGCTGTGAGCGATTTGTTGGCATAGAATAGACGTCTCCACTCGGCAAGACCCGAGGCCGAAGCTCCGCCCCTTTAGTCTGCCGTGTATTGGCAAAACACAGTAGGTTCATGACGCCATTTTATGGGAAAGGGGGTAATTTCACTGAAAAGAGATTGGCGTGATGGTCTTTTCCCTCAAATGACGTCAATGCACTTACTGCATTCTTTCCATGTTCCAGTCATATCAAACTGAATGCGCTTCCCTCGTTGTAGTGTCTGGCAAAATGTTTGGCAGACCATACCATGTGTTGTGCTCATTATGCTGCGGGACGCGATTGGCTGAATTCTGGTCACTCGACCCTTTTGATTGACAGGTGGTCACTAATCATAGGAAGATGGATCCTTCAGTTTACACAAGCATTTTAACCCGAAGGATAGATCACTCAATGAACTTGTGAGTGTTTGGAGGGGGGGGGGGGGGGGGGGGCGATGAACGACAATAAAACCAAGCAAGTAGGGTGAGAGTTTCAAATAAAAGAAAAACAGACATTTGATACATTGCAGAAGTCCATCGTGTGTATACACGTCCAGAAAAAGAGGACGCAGGTGTATCGTGACAGACTTTCATGTCAGTTTCTGAATACCAGGTAATAATAAATAAATAAAAAGACAGGGAGGGGAGATAAGGGGTAGGTGGGGGAGGGGGCGGAGTAACCAGATACACTCCCCTTCCTTTCACCATGACATTAAAAGGACATGGGTAGGCTCACCATCTCCCATTCACGTGAAAAAAAAAAAAAAAAAACGCCGGAAGTTTAGTACATGTATGAGATTCGCGTCTCTTTAGCTGGAGAGTATTTTCAGACTTTGGTTACTTTCTAGTTCAGTGGAGATAACCGCCAACCAATCAACAACCACAACAAAACAACAACAACAACAACAAAACCAGCCAATGCCTCCGCGGCTGTGGTTCAAGATTCCCTGTGCTGAGTTGTTCCTCCTCCAAGAATCCTGGGGACCTGGGCACCTGGGACAGCCGCGAGGTGGAGCGTTGGTCCTTCAATGCGCGGGCCGTGAGTTCGAATCCCGGCTATGGCCAGAAATGTATATTTTGTGCCTGCCTTTTTCTCGTTGCCCCGTCTTTGATTCCGCCTATATGTGGTGGAAAGGGACGATAAACCCTCAAACACCCACCCACCCACTCCTTCAAAATTCCAGTGTGCCCTCGCGGCAATAGTTTGAGATGACGTAGGTGGCAATAGTTTGAGATGACGTAGGTGGCAATAGTTTGAGATGACGTAGGTGGCAATAGTTTGAGATGACGTAGGTGGGACGGTTTGACGGGTTTCCCCACTTGGAATGACGTAGAGATGAAGAGCAAAACACAGGTAATTATATGTAGAGAGGAGACGAAAGAACGAGCCAATCAAGCCACGTTACTGCAAGTTAATCGCGCCAAGCATTAGGAGACAACCAATGACAGCTGGGACGAGGACAGATTAACAACCACTCAGCGATGATCAAGTGCGTATTGTTTTCTTACCCTGTACCGCAGACAACAGCGCTCAGAAGGTCGTTGTCGTGTATGTTTTGTCAGTGTGGTATGATGCATACTTTGTCGTTAGCGACGCAGTACGTTGATGTCTAAATCCTAGTCAATGTCGTATATGTTATTTATTTTATTCGTTTATACTCTATATTATTCCACTGGTGGAAAATTCAGGTTGCTATCCGGGGGGGGGGGGGGGGGGGGGGGGGGGGGGGGGGGAGGGGGAGGGGGGGGGATCTATTGTTATTTTCCTGCATGCCTAGTGTATCGCAGTTTTACATTCCTCGGACCCTCCCGTTTTTAACGTGCACACTTGATAGTGTGTGTGTGTGTGTGTGTGTGTGTGTGTGTGTGTGTGTGTGTGTGTGTGTGTGTGTGTGTGTGTGTGTGCGTGTGTGTGTGTGTGTGTGTGTTCACGAAGGCGAGACAGGCGCCGTAAACGAGTCTGCAAGTTAATTTGACCCGATTTGGTACGGGAAAATCCCACTACTGAATTCCCCTGTCTACGCGGCGCATCGTATCCATAGGCACGGGATGAGAGACTACTCATCCACTCCCAGACTGTAGCCTCGATAGCGCACATCCTGGATCGGATGTACATGTATATGGAATACTATGTAGTACTGCATCTCCCATCCAGTGCCTGTGCATCGTATGCGGAAAATGTCATTACTTTGTCATGTTTTATGTAGAGAGGATAACGAAAAGACGGTGAGCGTATCAAGCGGCGCAAGCCCCTACTAACCCTGCCACGCATTAGATAGATCAACAGCCACTCAGGCATGATTACGTGCGTATTGTTTTATACTCTACCGACGGCCGAGCTCGCAAGGTCCCTGTCGACCAAAGTCGGACAACAGCTCAAAACAAGTTCCGGAAAATAGGGCAAAGGTATGTCAGTTGTTGCCGGATGTCACACGAGAAACACGGAAAAACTCCATGCTCGCTGTTTGTTCGGACTAGAAACACTACCGTGTGACATCAACCTGAACCCATACGACAGTGTCCCTATCAGCGACTGGTCACTCTAACGAGGAGGAGATGCACAAGTTATATCTCTGGCTACATAACCAGTCTCGTTAGGTTCTTTTTTGTGTATAATGCAAATCATACGTCTGCTTTGACCGGCGTGTTGTCTCATTTGCAGCACTAACGGGTCTGGGGGTGGGGGCGGGGGGCTGAGGAAGGGGGTGGAGGTTGGGGGTGGGGATGGGGGGGGGGGGGGGGAATGTGACCCCAAACGACGGAAATACGTTGTATGTCGATGATGATGATGATGGATGATGATGGTGGTACTACTACTACTGCTACCGCTGCTATTACTACTACTATTACCAATACTACTACTACTACTGCCGCGTATTACTACTACTACTTCTACTAAATTATGGAGTTTTGTATTGCCTTCGTTACGGACGATCTCAAAGTAAAACACAGGTACCCTGACCATGCAGACAGAGTAATGCGAATGAACCAACAAGATGAGCCAACGACTTCATCTGACAAGAACGCCATTCCGGAAGTTCCTGTTAGTGTAGCCTCTCTTCATGCATCACACCCCAGCGGCAGCCGTGCGAAGTTATCCGTCGTGTGGAGCTTGAACGCAATGCTCGCTGGATGTCCCCTCCAGAAGGATGAGTTGGAATGTAGTTGTACCTTTCTTAATCAGGTTTGATCAACTGAAGGCAAAAGTACAAAAAAAAATCCATACAGCAAAATGGTCCGTTTAAAAGAGAGAGGGAGAGGGGGGTGGGGGGGGGGGAGAGAGAGAGAGAGAGAGAGAGAGAGAGATTCTGACCTTGACGTTGACAATGACCTTGACGTTGACTTTGACCTTGGATGGCTTGAATTTATTTAACAACGAATAGGTACAAAGAGCCGGGTTCCAAACCTGACCTTGAAACTACAAACTACTAACTAATTCCAATACAACACAGAAAGCATCTAAAAAGAAAACGAAAACTGAAAAAGAAGGGGGGAAAAAAAACAGTGGAGAGAGAGAGAGAGAGAGAGAGAGAGAGAGAGAGAGAGAGATGGTGTGTGTGTGTTGGGGAGAGGGGGGGATGGGGGGGGGTGCATTTCTGACTCGGATTGCATGTAAGAAGACAGAGCAAGTCAGTCCCTGTATTCTAATTTCCTAGACGGGAAATGAACGTATTTTGAATACGAGTGGAATTAGTGGGAGCCGACAGCACCAGTCACAAAAAAGGAAGACAGAAAAGTGTAAGAAAAAATGCCAGCACGAAAAGAAAAAGGCAGGAATCAGACTAACACGGCCTATTCCTGATTCCGCAGGGCCTCCCCTTTGTCGGAAGGATATGTTTGTTCGATCGTGGTTGTTAGTTGTGCGTGCGTGCGTACGTGCGTGCGTGCGTGCGTGCGTGCGTGCGTGCGTGTGTGTGTGTGTGTGTGTGTGTGTGTGTGTGTGTGTGTGTGTGTGTGTGCTTTTCGGGGAGGAAGTGTTTTTTGTTGTTGTTTTTATTGTTGTTTGTTCATTTTTTCTTCTCTTTTTTTGTGAATGAGGGCAAGTAAATTCAGCTTCCGAGGGCAGGGCGGTAAACAATTTGTGTAGGAGTCGGGAAACGGATACTCTCAATCTTTTTTTTTTTTTTTTTTTACTATGTCAGTTCTTGGTTGTTCGTTGGGTTTTGTTTTCTGGTTTGTTTTGTTTTTGTTCTTTTCATTTCTAAAAATTGTTTTTTCCAGCTCAGACCATATTAGATAGATAACTCTGACTGTTTTTGCATGTTTCACGTCGCTGGTAACAGCACCCTTGTTTCTAATAACACCACCTAGAGATCTCCTATAGTATATTAAGCCAAGATAATTATTACAGCTCGTATCAGTTTTTATTACTTGTTGTACAAAACAAACTGGACGCGTCTCTGTGTGAACGGTTGACGCCTCAAATATTAACAACCAAGAACTAAGAAATTGCCAAGAAAAGCAAGAAGTCACCCAAAGTACAGCGCATTGGTGTTTAAGACGTTTTAACCCATTCCGTACAAAGTCATGCAGGAACTTTCTACCTTTCCTAAAGCAAGCCTAGGTATAGAAACCCTGGAAACTTGAGTTGGAATGTCATTTCACAATACCACAGCAGCAAAACTAACGAAAACGCTGATGTGGTAGGAAGGTAAGGGAACGGTAAGAACGAGGAACCCCCGTGCCCGGTGTTTGGTGTGTTAACATGTCATATCGAACGGACCACATGCTGTAGAATACAGCGAGTCACCACCTTTCCTTGTGTTTGTAAGAGCATGATTGTGAATAATATGCTTTATTGTCTGGAATGAATTATTTAGCAGTATTCTTAGTGTATGTTTTCACTTGACATTTTCTTTAGTGAATTTTAAAAATCTCTGCATTGTTGTTTCCAGACGAGCCGAAAGAAACATTTCTGATTCTTGTCAGACAAACAAGTTATATTGAATTGAATTGACTTTTAAACTCGCGGGCTGTAGGGTAGGCCGGTATCAAAGATGTGGCTGTCGAGATATGAACCCACGACTATTCAATCTGACGGCGAATGCTCAACCATCTAAGCCCCAAACAGCCTGTCACCTGAGGTACACAGACGAAGTGTAAACTGATAAGCTAAGTACAAGTAGCAACCAATCACAAACATGTTATGGCCAGCTTAGAACGCTTGAGAAACATCTGGAAAAGAGGGATGTTGAAAACGGGAAAAAACGGCAACAACAGCATCAGAAAACAACAACAACAACAACGATTCGACCAACCAGCCAACCAAGCAACCATAGCAAGTCAGCAGATCAACTCACCAACCTCCCTCCCTCCCTCTCTCTCTCTCTCACACACACACACACACACACACACACACACACACACACACACACACACACACACACACACACACACACACACACACACACACAAATACATTAATACATGATCAAAGGCAGTCCATTACCTTTAATACACAGCATATCATTTCATTGATTGAACCACTGCGTTTCATAATTGTCGATTGCAAAATGGTGCACCCGTCCTATTTATGTTTATATATAGCTTGATCGTAGAGTGGCCGCATGCCCCAAAAAAGTAGTGAGCGTTCCTAAATGCCGAGATATTCCATATGAGAAGCTGACAAATTATGAAAACGGTTGCAATGTCCAGAGACATACAGAGAGAGAGAGAGAGAGAGAGAGAGAGAGGAAGCGGGCTCTTGCAGCTGCGCACATCCTTGCCTGCGCTAGGAATCAGGTGGCTGTTTCAATTTCAAAATACCCGACACTCAGCTCTCCATCTGCCTCCAAATGACACTTCGGTGTTTTGAAACAAGGTATCCAACGATCGGAAACAAATATTTTTGCCCCAAACAAACATTGTGAAGTACGAGACAGATCCTAAAGTTGTATTGTCACTGTTTGAACATCGGCAGTCTGCACTTTCTTGTTAACAGCTTTCAATTTGAGCTTACTCAGACCTTCCGCTAAACCAAAACTACTTCTCCTTCTGCGTTGCCTGAAGAAGAAGAATCAAGTTACTCGCAAAGAGCGATAGAGTTTCGTAAAGTGACATCTTATCTCTCTTTTCGTTTCAACTGTCGTTCAGTGCCTATTTTTGAAGCTGCAAACCTCCCCCCCCCCCCCAAAAAAAAAGGCCAAAAAAAAAAAAAAAAAAACCAACCAAAAGTGCCAAACATCTTCGAATTATTCATAATATTTTGCCGTAACATTTTGTCGTAATATTTTGACACAACAAATTGACGTAATAACTACCCAAACATGTTTTCAAGTAGCAGATGTGAAGGAGTAAAATCGGTGATTTGATAACCAGTGCGTTGTGTATGAAGAGCAATTTACATCTGAAGTGCGGTAAGCTAGGACATTTTCGTAAATGCCTTTGTTTCCGATCTCTTTCTGTATGTCTCTGGAATGTTCAAACAGAGAATCAAGTTACTCACAAAGAGCGATGTAGTTTCGTAAACTGACATCATATCTCTCTTCTCGTTTTAACTGCCACTATTTCGGAGCTGCCATAAAACAAAGTGCCAACCTTCTTTGAATAATTTGTAATATTTGGCCTATTTTTTGGTAATATTTTGACGCAATATTTTGACGTAATCAGTTGACATAGTATTGATCTAGTATTTTGACGTAAAATTAGGGAATCGAGAACACAGCAAGAGACACAGCCACAGCCACAGTGCTACCGAACACCACGTGTTTTAACCACAAAGTCTTAGTTTAGTAGCATAGTATTAGACTTGGACATCACACATTACTTTAGGATCTGTGTTTAATATGTATGGATTTATATGTCTAGATAAATTAATGTAGGGGTGCGTGTGTGTGTGTGTGTGTGTGTGTGTGTGTGTGTGTGTGTGTGTGTGTGTGTGTGTGTGTGTGTGTGTGTGTGTGTGTGTGCGAGCCAGAAGAAAATTTTCTGCCATCGACAGACAATAAAGTTGAATTGAATTGAATTGATTCCTGCCAGAAGCTTTTCTTGCGTAAATATTTAAGATATTTATTTATTACAGTTATTATATTGATGCTCACACAGATCGTTCTGAGCTGTTTGGTGGTGTCTATCATCACACCACTTAGACACCTGCATAGTGACAGCATCTCAAATGCTGGCACTGAGCCAACAGAAGGGCACACAATGACGCGGCCAACGCACTAAGCGAGAGGCTTGTTTGGCAAGACCAGCCGCTCAGTCGCGCTAAACTCAGTTTCTTGAACTGGCTCAAAGCGCCCAACTCTGAACTCAACACGCACGCTCACGTGAAACACACGCATTCTCTCACACACTGGACATGAACACATTACAATAACGTATTACAAAGGGTCAGTTCAGCAATTTAAGAATAAGAATTTAGAATTGCATTTTTTAATTGTTAATTTTTGGCTTCAAGTTTCAAAAGCAGTATGGAGTATGAGCATTTAGCCATGTGCGCATGATAGTCTGTTTACTTTCCTGAGAGAGAGAGAGAGAGAGAGAGAGAGAGAGAGAGAGAGAGAGAGAGCACAAAAACCCAACACCAACAAATCAAAAAGAACAAACAAAACACAGTTCACCTGAAGGAAACGTGGTTTAGGTGATAAAGGCTCTTGTCTCTCGTTGTGTTCTTGACAAATTCCCGGTCACATAAATTATCTCCTTTTTGCGTTTAATGGTCATATAATTATGGCAAACATAATTTTGTCTAGCAGCAAACACAACATGACCAGAAATTTGAAAAATGGTCGTTTGGCGGGAATGTAAAAGGCCTATCGAGCTTTCCTGTCTGCATTCTACAGACCCTGAAAGAGCAAGGACTGATGATTTTTTTTGTTTTTTAGAGAACACAAAACACTTTTTCTCTTTTCTGTTATCAACTTTTGCAGTTGTTCAGCGGAATGTCCGATGAACGCAAACCATTTGTGCGATATATACATGTATATATCGACTTAACCACGTCATGGGCAGCCTTAAAACCAAAAAAAAAAAAAACAACAAAACCCTAGCAGTTCCGCTGTACCACGATGGGCATGCGCACTGCAGTGCCACGAGCTTATCTTCCAATGGCTCCGCCCAGCAAATACATGGAAGGCACCTCCTTACTGGAGTCTGGTTTCTTACTTCTGGTCTGCGTTTCAGGCTTATTCATCGTAACCAGAGTGTCCAAACACCCACTCATGTGCAAGCCCAGAAAGTGGCAGAAAATGAACTTATGCCGCTTATTCCTGCTGTTCTCTGGTAGGGTGGAAACAGCGTAGTCGCCCAAGTCGTCCCCATCATCGAAACTATCCTCGATTCGCTCCCCTTGCCGTTTGCTCTCGCCTGTGGAAGGTTTGTAAATGGAGAGAAGTTCCCCTGCGCCTTCCCTTTGCCTAGCGTTTGGAAACTCAGGTGGCTCGTCCAGATCTCGGTAAGTAGGTTGGTCAGCAAGCTCTGTTTGTGAGAGGACACTCCTGAGGTTTTGTGGGTACTCAAGTTTGTTGTTCTGGAGACGCACTAAGTCACGTAAAATGTCCCGTGTCCTGTCGTCTGCTCTCCACGAAAACGGGTCGCTTGGCATGGCAGCTGTGATTCCGATTAGCGTGCCGAAAGCGATTAGTGAGCGCATCAGGGTCCAGGATTTCTGAAACAGCAAAAAAAGCCAAAACGGGTATAAGTTTAAAATTATGATGATGGTGATGATGTTGAAGACTTGCTACAGCGAATGGCTCCACCTAAAGTTCGCACGCTTGGGCCGAATCGGGCGAATATACAAACACAGCCACGTTCATTTAGTTCACATGCTTATGTACGCAGAAACATGCTTATGTCGGTTTAGGGTTAGGGTTGGGTTACATTGTGTACCTTGTGCAATCGCTGTGTCGTTTAGACCGGCGGTCCTAGTGCATTTACAAGAGGTGCTAATGGCATAAGGGGTCGAACTATACCAACGCAGCCTAACCGGCTGAGCTGGAGTACTCCTAGGGGAAAATAAAAGACTGAGGGGTTGTTTGTTGTTTGGGAGTGGGCGAGGGCGCACCGGAAAAGCGAGTGCCACTACCGTCCAAGCGATGTCTTTTGCGAGTCATTTTTCTTTGTTCAGTTTTCATTATTCTTTCGAATTGCGACTCCTGAAAGTGGCACAGCGGATCCTTAATGAACCAAACGATCACTGTTTTCAATGTGACAGAGGGTCCATGTTGATGGAATAAATCTCCCGTTTCAATATTGTTTTTTTAGTTGTTGTTGTTTTAATTGCGAAGCGGAAAGGAAATGGTAAACCGGTTTTTGGAACTGTTACCACCTTGTTATATGTATATAACCATGTGTATAGGTTTGTTTGTTTCCACGGTAGGGATATAAATCCTGAAATCTTAAAAAAAAAGTCGCATGATTCAAATAAAATGCCGTGTGACGAAGGATTAATTTTCACGTAGGTTTTGTTGCCCCGTGCCGGTGGTTCTTTTTAAAAACGTCACGTCAATCTCTCGAACGAGTTCTTGTCTCGTGAGGAAAAGAAAGTCGCAAATAATGTTTTTGTTTTTGTTTTAAATTCTGTGAATATGAATGCCAGCACAGGCTTTTAAGTACATCTCATTTCATATTGATTCCAACAACTGGGTACGCTGAATAAAAAATGTTCTGGATGCTTCACTAATATAAGCGGGCGACGACTTCAAGTCGACTAGTCAAGTGTGTAACCTTTTGACAAGAAATGTAATCTCTCAGGTATCACCAATGACGCGTTTTTATTTTTTGACACTCCTGTTAAACAAAACTACATGTGCTTCAGGTCTTCATGTTTTTGCGCTTTGTTGTGAAGCTGAAAGGTTAGGTGAAAAAGTATCCTACTTTCGATTTTTAGCATAAAAAAAAAAACGGCTGGGAAAAAATGAAAAGTCACTTTCGAAACTTTAACTGTATGTGATGGAAGTGATGCCCGGCTTTGACATTTGCGGCCGTTTAATAACTTTGGTCTCCCAGTGATATTAGACGTTTAGAAACACCAAACGGGCGCTCTTGGCGCGCTCAACGTTCGCGAGCTTTGCCAACAGCTCGCCTTGCATGGCTGAACTTACCGGGCTGTCGTCCGTAAATTTACCGACAAACCTCTAGATCAGCCGCCTCAATCTATTGGCTCATCGCCAGACTTTGAGATGCTGTCACTGTGCAGGTGTCTAAGCGGTTTAATGCTGGACACCACCCACACAGCTCAGAAAGATCTGTGAGCATAATATCTTAACGACTGGGTTTTCATGTCTCCCGTGAGAATCCTATCCTATGGCCAGTGGACAATATGTATACATGTCTGTGTGGCGGTCACGATAAGTCGGTACTTTACTTGCTCATGGGTGTAAATAAGACGGCGGTGAGGTTTTTGTGTGCTACTCCGAATCAATTTTTTTTTGACGACCATTGCTCAGTGTTTGGGAGTTTAACGTCCTTTTCCACCACGTAAGGGTAATATCAAAGACGGGGCAACGAGAAAAAGGCCAGCACAAAATTGTGGCCCCAGCCGGGTCTGAACTCACGACCCGAGCATTGGGAGTCCCGGCAACGCTCGACCATTGCTCAAAGATAAAAGCCACGTGTCTGAAATATGAGCATGTAATGTTTTTATGACTCGTTTTCTGGCCCGACTCTTTCTTTCACACGACAGTCAGAAACCTGATGAACTATAGCACCAAGTTTCTCCGATTACAGATGTGATTAGCACCCGGGAGGGGCACGAGGGGCACGAGCTTGGGTTTCAAATGTTAGTATGTGTAAATGAAACCAAATATCGACTTTTACTATGACGGTACCACAACGTGAAGACGTGCATCCTCACAGTACAAACACATCGCTTTCACGTAGAGCGCGCGTCATCAAAACCTTTGAATCGACGTCAGTAGCTCCCGGGGTGTAACTCAAATGGACTGACTCGAGTGCTTCCGATGCTACTCCGCTTCAAAAGTTTTGCCGGTGATTGTTCTCATGTAAACTAAAGTCACGTTTTGTGTAGCCAAGTGGTTGTATGCGATTGTACTTTGTATTTATTTTGTGTCTTATCGTTCACCGCTGTGTGTTCTATCCATGACGTAATGTCTTATGATCCCCACTCCTTCCTGCTGTTGGCCATCTGTGCGTCCTGAGTAGCATACTGTCTCTCCCGAGTTCTGGGTCATAATGCCAGAATCTGTCCATCTCATTTCACTAATCCCCAGGATACTTATGCCATATCTCTTCATCTCTTTCACAACTTGTGCTGTTTTCCCTGTCTCGTACATTGTCCGCACATTCCATGCTGCCACTCTCACTTGCTGTGTGGGTTTCGCCAAGGACTCTGTCGGAGTAGAAACTTCCTTCCGGCTTTCATCCCTACTCTTCATACGTTGCAGTTCTGCATCATTCCCCGGCGCGTTGCCCAAAGTTACATGACTTTCTGAATTCTTTGTTGGCGTTTCCGGAGCAAGAAGTTTTTTTTTATGTGGTGGGTTGCTAGCCCAACGCACAACCTTCCTCCTTTCTCATCCTGGGCTTGGGACCAGGCAACGGCGAATGCGTAGGGCAGTTGAAAGTGCTTGATGTTAAGAATATCATTCAGAGCATGTGCCCATGTGCTGACATTCTAAAGTGCACTCGCAAATACTTCGCAGAGAATTTCCTGTGTGATCATTTTCCACGTGATCCAAGGAAAATAAATTTCACCCCCAAAAGTGAGTGTGAACTCGTGGGTTATGGAAAGTCATGACTCACACTTTCGCTGTCTGTTTCCTTACTATTTTCGGACGTAAAGCACTCATAGTTAACTCACTGAAAGTTTGCACTGGCGAGTGGTGTAAAAGGCCATGACATGTGAAATAATTGTGAACATTCACTTAGTCGTCTTCTGGTTGATAAAGGGACTCTTTTTTTCCAGTTTCACGGCGACAGACCGAAGACCGTTGGAAACACTCGGTGCTACTGAAATTTGAAAACGAAAACCCATGCCGTACTGTTTGGAAACACTCTGTCGTGGCGGTGCTGGTTTTGAAGCGGAGTTCCGAGAGGCACCGGAATCACTACACCCCGTGATGCTAAACACTACACCAGCCTCCTGTAGCTAGCGGGTTAGGCGAGTGGTAGAGACGTAATTGCAGCGCCAGTGTCCTTTGAGTTAAATTGTTAATAGGATATGAGCGCAGCTCTCACTTTATACGACTGTCAAAGCGACTGTAAAGTTCTGCCGTGATACAGCCAAGATAATGATACCTAACCTCTGACTCTCAGCTGAATTCACATGTGGGAATCTCTCTCTCTCTCTCTCCCCCTCTCTCTCTCTCTCCCTCTCTCTCTCTCCCTCCCTCTCTCTCTCTCCCTCTCTCTCTCTCTCTCTTGTAGTGAGGCAAGGAAACGTACCTTTGTGTTAAAACTTTCACCGTTGTTAAAATCTCTGTCTCGTTCGAATCCCGGTTCGAATGTGGCCGAATGTTAGTGCTGGCCTTTTTCTCGTTGCCCGGTCTTTGATATCACCCATAAGTGGTGGAAAAGGACGTTAAACTCTCAAACACCCACACCTCTCTCTCTCTCTCTCTGCTGTAGTAAGGGAAGTTAGGAAACGTACCTTTGTGTTAAAACTTTCACCGTTGTTAAAATCCCCCCCCCTCCCCCCTCTCTCTCTCTCTGTCTCTCTCTCTGTCTCTCTCTCTCTCTCTCTCTGTCTCTGCTGTAGTAAGGCAAGTTAGGAAATGCACCTTTGCGTTAAAACTTTCACCCTTGTAAAACTCTCTCTCTCTCTCTCTCATTGCAGCATCCCCCCCCCCCCCCCCCCCGCAGCACGTTCTCATTTCGCACTTGTCTTCATTGTGCCATTGATATTTCAACCGATGCTTTATCCCGGAGTTAATTGGTAGCCTGCTTTTGTTATAATCAGCAGGTAGATCTTATCAAATGCAAAGACTGAACTCAGATTAACGAGAAATGAAGGGGGAAAAATTGAAGTGATTTCGCCAAGGAAGGCAACATAATACTCTCACAGTCATGTGACGCATTTATTTGGCCTTTGATTTATAACTTTGTAAACAGTGTATGTGCATGTTTCGCACGTCTTCATTTTCATTTCTTTTTTAATGTTGTTCTGTTTGTTTGTTTCTTTGTTTGTTTTTCCTTTAGCGCTTAGAACTGTGACATGCCGACAGGTTACAGCGCCTTATAGGTGATGTAGAACTAACGTCTGTTGCCGCCACCAGTGCGCGAGGCTGAGGGTTCGAGTCCCACTTGGGGCAAACACGTGGTTGGTACTGTGTTCATGTCCAGGGTGTGAGAGAATGCGTGTGATTCACGTGAGCGTGCGTCGTTGGGTTCAGTTCGCGGGGCTTTGAGCCAAGAAATTGTGTAAAGCGCCTACATGATATACAATTCTTCTTCTTCTTCTTATTATAATTATTATTAATCCCCTACCAAAGAAGTGCGCAATTGGATTATTGCGATTAACTGCGTACGTCTCACAGTGTGTGTGTGTCTGTCTGTAGAGAAGCAAAATATCTCAAGAACGTGTGAACCAGTCAACACCAGTACTGGTGTGTGTGTGTGTGTGTGTGTGTGTGTGTGTGTGTGTGTGTGTGTGTGTGTGTGTGTGTGTGTGTGTGTGTGTGCATTATCGGACTCCAAAGAAGCCTATTTGTTTGTGTGAACTGACTCTGCACAGCGCCTTAGCTAGCATCGTCTAAACGTTTGAAGTCGAGTAGCACATGAAGCAGCTCTCACCTACCGCAGGGCCCCAGTAGCCTACGTGTCTCAGTGGTCGCAGCTCCGTTGCGATGTTAAGCAACGGTGACCTCGGTCAGTACTTGGATGGGTGACATGAAATTGGGGTTCGCTTCTCATTTGCCCCGAAAGATTCCCCCCCCCCCCCCCCAAATGATTACCGATGGCACACGGGTAAATTCTTTGGGCAGGGGCTTGGCCACTGCGTGAGTGGCTTTTTCTGTTTATGATGATGATGATGATTGGATGATGATTGGAAACAGACAGACAGTGGTGAATCCGTTCTACACCCGACCCTACAGTGGTGAGAGCCACCAGTGCAACCAGGCTGGTTATAGGCAGTCTGAAATCTCACCGGGCGGAATTCAGCAACGTCAGTACGTGTAACTCAATTTGTCTCATGCATGATCAGTCTAGTCAAAGTGAGACCTCTCTTTTCAAAACTAACCCAAGGGATCACAAAAAACCCTGGTCTGTTTATGCAGGTGGCCGCGGTCAAAAAGGTCAGGACAGAAAAAGACCATTTTGATGGGCAAGGGAACATGCGTCCCGCTGAAAGTGAAAAAGATCGCCGTACACAGGTCCTCTGAAGGATTTTGGAACGGTGTTATAGGAATGGGGACACTTTTTTTTTTTTTTTTTTTTTACTTCAGTCGTATCCTCTGTCTGTCTGTCTCACTCTCTGTCACTCTGAATGTGTGTGTGTGTGTGTGTGTGTGTGTGTGTGTGTGTGTGTGTGTGTGTGTGTGTGTGTGTGTGTGTGTGTGTGTGTGTGTGTGCGTGCGTGTACACGGTTTTAGCCTGTGGTTGTGGACAGGAGCCAGCTATAGGGAGACGCACAGTTGTCTGTCAATCCTAATGCACTCTCCCAGAACTCCCGTTGTTTTTAATTTGCTGGGCAGCTTTCTGTGAAGGGGTCCTCAAGCCCAGATCACCCACTCACCCTCCTCTGTCCCCTACCCCATTCTACGAGTGAACTAAATTCAGTGCCCGCCTCCGTCGTTGTTATTGTCTCTCATGTTTGTTTGAAACCATGCTCTGCTGACGTACACACGTTGCCGCGACATCCCGTTCTAGATAGACGACCACACACTTGGGAGGGGGTGCGGAAGGGGTAGGGAGGAAGAGGAAGGGGGGTGGGGGGTGTTGTTGTTTAAAACTGAGGCGAGCATAAAAGTTATAACAGAAGATGGTTTCCGCGATCATAAATTTAAGGGAAAAAAAAGCAATTTCAAGAAATAGGAAAATGATAAAAAGAAGGTTAAAAATAGAAGAAAATGAAAGGATACGAAAAAAAAATATAAAAAAAATTCTTTCGAAATGGATTGTAACCTTCCTCCTGTTTCCCTTCAAAAAGATAGAACAGAGAGGAAAAAAGATATTTTAAGAAAGCAAAATAAAGCAAAAAAAGAAAAGTTAAAATGGACGTCAAATTCGCATTGATTCATTAGACAGTTAAGAATGAAACATCATTTGTAATATACAAGTAAATAATAAAAACATGACACAAACTAACAAACAACATAAAAAACAAACGAAATCAGCAGCAACAACAACAACAGTAAGGCCATTACCACCAACAACTAAAAAGCACCAAATCAACAACAGCACACGCCACATTTTTGTGCTGCCCTAAGTCTCTCCCATCTCCAGCGGCATTCGTCCTGCGTCTCTTCATAGCAGACACACGTCATCAGGAAGGCTTTTCGTCAGAACGAACGCTTCTCACACGGGGTGCAGTCAAAATGGTCTCCAGCGTTTCTGGTGCTACTCTGCTGCTAACGTTTTCACGGCGACTGCTCTCACGCAAAGACATATGTTGGAAGTATGAGCTCAGCACACACGTGTTTGTATTGTAGTAACACGTTAGTCAAAATCGTTCTCTGCTTGACAAACGGCCTGCTTCAGTCTCAGTGTCAGACGGAGCAGATCTTACTAAATACAAAGACTAAATTCAGATTAACTAGAAATGAAGGGGGAAAAAATGAAGAAATTTCACAAAAGAAGGCAACATTATACTCTCACAGTCATGTGACGCATTCATTTGACCTTTGACTTATAACTTTGTGAAAATAATTGCGTATGTTTCGAACGTCTTCGCCGACAAACCGATGTCCGTTGGAAGCACTCGGTGCCACTCAAATTTGACCATGGAAACACTCGGAGCTACTGGCGGTGCTGCTTTTGAAGCGGAGATAGCACCGGAAACACTGGCAACCATTTTGACTACAGCCCGCGCCTCGTGCCACTTAACTCTTGTCTTGCTGGATTACTTTGTCTTATGCTGAAAAAGCCCTAGAAGTAGTCTGGAATATTCCGGGCTCAGCACTAGCAGGGTTAAAGACGCTATTGCGACCAATACTAGGTTTCATATAGGGACACGTCTGTTTTTTAACAGCTGCGCTTTTTTTTTTTTTTCCTTCTGTTAATGGAAGTGAAGTCGGGGCGTTCGCATTCTGTCATGGCTGACGACAGCCTATTTTATCGAAGCGACAGTTAGTCACAATTGTGTGGTAGGCATATCGTGTGTATTAGACGTCTTCAGTTTTTCACTCGCCCTTTTTTTAAGTTGTTTCTCTATAGAGAAACAACTTTATGAGACGGGGCAGATTTTGCTGCGCGCAGCAGCAAGTTTCAGTGATACAAAACAAGACTGTGACGTTTCTCCAGACAATACATACTTTCACGCACATAGTGACGTAACGAAACCTGCGTCATAGACACTTGACGTGCACACTATGCTGCTGCGTTCTTTTTGGCGGGAGTTGTGAGACGTGTGTGTGTCTGTGTGTGTGTGTGTGTGTGTGTGTGTGTGTGTGTGTGTGTGTGTGTGTGTGTGTGTGTGTGTGGACGGATGTAATGATGGCTATCTCCTAAACCACCTCGATGGAGGCCTTTTTACTTTGAGATAAAATGGGAATTCACCTTCTCCAGACCTACCTTTCACGATTTTTAGCCTGCCGCATTTTCAGAAGAGTTATCGCCGATTTTAAAAAATCGGTCATGTTACGAATTTTTTCGAAAAAGTTGTTCAAATTCCTTCATTTTCTAGACTTTGGAAGTTCACCCAATCACACTGCCTGTATTCGTGCTACAGCTCTGTAGCTCTGACTGGTTTTGTGTAAAAAAAATATTTCCGAGGTAGGGGTGGTTTGCACGTAAGGTCAAATATCTATGAAAAGACTACTGCAAATTACTTATCATCCCGGCGTTTTTATGTTGTTTCCATAGTAATGGAAACAACATAATAGGACGGGCTAAAATTTCCACGTTCATAGGCAAGCATCTGTGGTACAAACGCACGTCACTGCCGATCTCCCGCAGAGACGATTTTGCAAGTGTAACTCTGACAATGACGTAAGAAAACTTGCGTCATCGATGCTGACGCGTATGATGTTCCGAACGCACTTCTCCTCCTCAGTGAGTGCCGTCTGTGCGGATGTGTGTGCGTGTGTGCGTGTGTGAATTGTGTCCGGGCCCGTTTCTTCGAAGATACTTAACCGAATGGCTTCAAATTTGGGGTATCCAAATTTATCAAAATGTTACATTAGACGATTCAAGCGTGTGATGATTGCTTAAGTGATTTGGGAGTTATCGCCCTTTTGAGACAAGTTGGTTGTCTTTCGTGTACAGGCGTAATATTTATTTAAATCACTCA
Source organism: Batillaria attramentaria (assembly GCA_018292915.2). NCBI lineage: Eukaryota > Metazoa > Mollusca > Gastropoda > Batillariidae > Batillaria > Batillaria attramentaria. Next base: position 226,904 of record JACVVK020000356.1, read on the forward strand.
ATTTTTTGGCAGTAGATAGCTTGAATACGGACTCTGAATTGATTCACTACTAGAAAATGGTCGCTCTTATAGTTTTCATGTAAACCGAGCCTGAGTTGACATTGCATGTGAACCCAGTTCAGATGCCTATTTCTCCGAAAATACTGAACCGATCGATTTCAAATTTGGGGTTTCTAAATGAATCAAGATTGTTGAATAGAAGGCCCGATCCAGGTACGATTGCACACATGATTTGCGAGTTATCGCCCTTTTAAAAAAAAAGTGGCTTTCTGGCGTTTAAAGGCGTAATATTTACCTAAACCACTCCATTTTTGGGACATAGATAGCATGAATACGGACTCTCAACTGAGTGAATTTTGGAGGTTGTCGCTTTTGTACTTTTGGCGTAAACCGTACCTGATGAAAGTGCTGGTGAACACACTTTAGATCTCAAAATCGCTCCTACTATACATAGATAATGAGCCTGGGGTGCCATAAAAAAATATACAAAAAAATTAGAAAAATTCACTGCAGCCGTTGTCGTCAGTTGACTCGAAAATTTGTACTCGAAGCACATTTCCTTTACACAAGCCACACGCCTCACAAACATCGCAGAAAAGGCACACGCGCACTGACGCAAAACTGTATCAGCGTCAGTTTGCCGACGTCATGTTTGATTGACGTGGGGGTGTGTCGTCACTTTTCGGAAGTTCTCTATTTGTAGACGGGGAAAGCGGGAGTTTCATTGATGTAGTGAGCTTTGTTTTTCCCACTGACTCTCACTCAATAGCATAGTAGAGTGAGAGAACACCACATAGGTCTCAATGGAGCACATGCACAAACGCGGCTCGCGCAAGTCTGCGTGCGTGCGTGCGTGCGTGCGCGCGCGCGTATGTTTGTGTGTGTCTGTGCGCGCGCGCGCAGCAGACATAACACATAGTGAAAAAACGTTCGCCGCGCAGACTTGTCTGTTAAACACATTGAGCCGGTATAAATTAGATCTTTACACTGCGCAGCAGCAACACTTCAATTTTCATGGGGCTGCTTTCATTGCAAGAATTGTATCCGAGTCAAAGTTATTACGTCAAATGTATTATGCGTCATCCCAATGAGGAAAACGTCATAGATTTCAAAGAAAACAACTTGACGTCTCTCTTCCAAAACCAAGATTGGTCTGACAAGCCCGGTCAGTTGTTTCCATTGAGAGAGAGAGAGAGAGAGAGAGAGAGAGAGAGAGTGTGTGTGTGTGTGTGTGTGTGTGTGTGTGTGTGTGTGTGTGTGTGTGTGTGTGTGTGTGTGTGTGTGGCATTACAAAAGAACGACCGTGACGACAGCAGGTGATTAAATGGAAACAACATATTGGGCTGGTCAGTGGCCATCTTGTTGTCTAGTGTGACAACTGCACATATGACAGGAACTACTGCACTATTATAGCTTTAGCATTTAGAATAACTGAAGTTTTAGATAAACATAACTTTTTCAAGTTTCTGCGAGAAGCACCGGTCAAAAGAGTTCCGAATTTTCGATTTCATAAGTACAATCCAAGGTATTCTAGTCCATGTTTCACCAGCCCTCTAGATCTTCCAGATTTTATGTAAAAATTAATTCAGCCAGGGAAGTCACAAAAGCAACAGGGAAATCACAAGACATGCACAAGCATCATCTGTCATACCACCAGTGTGAAGCTGACGTCAAACGCTTAGTTCACAGACAAAATAAGCAAGTATCGTCACTGCCTCCGACATTTCACCAGCCCTCTAGATCTTCCAGATTTCATGTGAAAAATAATTCAATCGGGGAAGCCACAAAGCCAACAGGGAAATCACAAGACATAAACAAGCTTCCTCAGACGATCGCAGTGCTAGAGGCTGACGTCAAAATGTTTAGTTCGCGGAATTGACGTCATCTGTCTATCTGTGTATGACGACCTGCCTGAGGCTGACGTCAAATGTTTAGTTCACGGAACTGACGTCTCTCTCTCTCTCTCTCTCTCTCTCTCTCTCTCTGGGGAGCCAGGGTGGCCGAATGGTAGAGCGTTGGACTTTCAATGCTCGGGTCGAGAGTTCGAATCCCGGCTTGGGCCAAATATTTGTGCTGGCCTTTCTCTCGTTGCTCCGTCTTTGATATCACCCTTACGTGGTGGAAAATGACGTTAAACTCCTAAACACCCACCCACCCACTCTCTCTCTCTCTCTCTCTCTCTCTCTCTCTCTCTGTCTGTCTGTCTCTCTCTCTCCCCCCACCCGACCCCACCCCCAGTCACGTGACTAATCGGTCGAGGTCGTAGAGGATCTAGTGTCATTGGTAGAACTTGGAGAGGGGAGAACCGGCAACAATAACAACAAAACAGACAAAATAAAATGAAATTTGGAGAAACAACTTTGTAGGGCGAGGCCGTTCCTCCTTGTTCACCTTTGTTTCTTTCTTGTTTTTGTCCCTACGCTGGTATCACGACTATAATATTGTAAACTAAGGCTTTTGTTGATTTGCTTATTTTCTTTCGTTATTTGGGGAAAGGGCCTATGCGCCAGCTGTTTGATAAGCGCTACAGATCTCTTAGCATTTGACAGTAGTAATGTAGAAATATATTTCAAGATTGAAAACGCTTTAACGTCCTCAGCGGAGGTAATTCATTTGCGGCTTGGACCTAAAAACATCACAAGGGCGATAAACACAGTTACTTTTTTCTTTCTTTCTGTGTCTTTCTTGCTCTCTTACTTTCCTTCCTTCCTTTCTTTGTCTTATTTTGTCTGTAGTTCTATCCTTTCAATCTTTAATGATAATAACTAATAATAATGAGTATTGGAGAGGCGCTTTACCCAATTTCATGAATCGGCTCAAAGCGCCGCGAACTGAACTGAACCGAACAATCTTTCCGTCTTTCTATCCTTTTTATCTTCTTTGTCTGTTTCTTTGTTCGTTCTCTTTTTCTTTTTTCGTCCCGGCGTAGCACGACAAAACTTCCTACCCAAGGGATTTACTCCGAGTAAAAATCCCGTAAAGAAATTTTCGTTCTGGAGTGAAAACCTCGTACAAAACAAGGGAGTACTTCTGTCGTAGGAGGTTTTTACTCGGGAGTCAGAGTTTCTTCATGGTATTTTTACTCGGGAGTAAGAGTTTCTTTATGGTATTTTTACTCGGGAGTAAGAGTTTCTTTATGGTATTTTTACTCGGGAGTCAGAGTTTCTTTATGGTATTTTTACTCGGGAGTCTGAGTTTCCTTATGGTATTTTTACTCGGGAGTCAGAGTTTCTTTATGGTATTTTTACTCGGGAGTCAGAGTTTCTTTATGGTATTTTTACTCGGGAGTAGTAGTTTCTTTATGGTATTTTTACTCGGGAGTCTGAGTTTCCTTATGGTATTTTTACTCGGGAGTCAGAGTTTCTTTATGGTATTTTTACTCGGGAGTAAGAGTTTCTTTATGGTATTTTTACTCGGGAGTCAGAGTTTCTTTATGGTATTTTTACTCGGGAGTCAGAGTTTCTTTATGGTATTTTTACTCGGGAGTCTGAGTTTCCTTATGGTATTTTTACTCGGGAGTAAGAGTTTCTTTATGGTATTTTTACTCGGGAGTAAGAGTTTCTTTATGGTATTTTTACTCGGGAGTAAGAGTTTCTTTATGGTATTTTTACTCGGGAGTCAGAGTTTCTTTATGGTATTTTTACTCGGGAGTAAGAGTTTCTGTATGGTATTTTTACTCGGGAGTCTGAGTTTCTTTATGGTATTTTTACTCGGGAGTAAGAGTTTCTTTATGGTATTTTTACTCGGCAGTAATAGTTTCTTTATGGTATTTTTACTCCGGAGTAAGAGTTTCTTTACGGTATTTTTACTCTCGGGAGTCAGAGTTTCTTTACCGTATTTTTACTCCGGAGTAAGAGTTTCTCTACGGTATTTTTACTCCGAGTAAGAGTTTCTGTACGGTGTTTTTACTCCAGGGAGTAAGAGTTTCTTTACGGTATTTTTACTCCGAGTACGAGTTTCTTTATTGTATTTTTACTCGGAGTAAGAGTATCTTTTTGGGATTTTTACTCGGAGTAAATTCCTTGGCGAGTAAGTTTGTCTTATTACACCAGTGTCTTCCTTTCACTTGGACTCGAAATCGGAAGGTTGTAGGTTCGATTTTTTTTTTTTTTTTTTTTTTTTTTTTTTGCGTTCTGACCTCGTGGAAACATGACGTAAATATGTAACTGCAAGCAGAATATTTAAGACAGTTTCTTCGAACGTAGCCTAATCCTGCATAAGAATGATAAATAAATAAGTACAGAGCAGAAATAACTCTTTCATGTCATGCCTGCTAATTCAAACTCCCACTTCCTACCAACTCACAGACTAGAAGTCCGACTATGCACACTCTATTTCCGGTGTCCCGTTTTTATGTTGTTTCCATAGTAATGGAAACAACATAATAGGACGGGCTAAAATTTCCACGTTCATAGGCAAGCATCTGTGGTACAAACGCACGTCACTGCCGATCTCCCGCAGAGACGATTATGCAAGTGTAACTCTGACAATGACGTAAGAAAACTTGCGTCATCGATGCTGACGCGTATGGTGTTCCGAACGCAGTTCTCCTCCTCAGTGAGTGCCGTCTGTGCGGATGTGTGTGCGTGTGTGCGTGTGTGCGTGTGTGAATTGTGTCCGGGCCCGTTTCTTCGAAGATACTTAACCGAATGGCTTCAAATTTGGGGTATCCAAATTTATCAAAATGTTACATTAGACGATTCAAGCGTGTGATGATTGCTTAAGTGATTTGGGAGTTATCGCCCTTTTGAGACAAGTTGGTTGTCTTTCGTGTACAGGCGTAATATTTATTTAAATCACTCAATTGTTTGGCAGTAGATAGCTTGAATACGGACTCTGAATTGACTCACTACTAGAAAATGGTCGCTCTTATAGTTTTCATGTAAACCGAGCCTGAGTTGACATTGCATGTGAACCCAGTTCAGATGCCTATTTCTCCGAAAATACTAAACCGATCGATTTCAAATTTGGGGTTTCTAAATGAATCAAGATTGTTGAATAGAAGGCCCGATCCAGGTACGATTGCACACATGATTTGCGAGTTATCGCCCTTTTCAAAAAAAGTGGCTTTCTGGCGTTTAAAGGCGTAATATTTACCTAAACCACTCCATTTTTGGGACATAGATAGCATGAATACGGACTCTCAACTGAGTGAATTTTGGAGGTTGTCGCTTTTATACTTTTGGCGTAAACCGTACCTGATGAAAGTGCTGGTGAACACACTTTAGATCTCAAAATCGCTCCTACTATACATAGATAATGAGCCTGGGGTGCCATAAAAAATATACAAAAAAAATTAGAAAAATTCACTGCAGCCGTTGTCGTCAGTTGACTCGAAAATTTGTACTCGAAGCACATTTCCTTTACACAAGCCACACGCCTCACAAACATCGCAGAAAAGGCACACGCGCACTGACGCAAAACTGTATCAGCGTCAGTTTGCCGACGTCATGTTTGATTGACGTGGGGGTGTGTCGTCACTTTTCGGAAGTTCTCTATTTGTAGACGGGGAAAGCGGGAGTTTCATTGATGTAGTGAGCTTTGTTTTTCCCACTGACTCTCACTCAATAGCATAGTAGAGTGAGAGAACACCACATAGGTCTCAATGGAGCACATGCACAAACGCGGCTCGCGCAAGTCTGCGTGCGTGCGTGCGTGCGTGCGTGCGTGCGTGCGTGCGCGCGCGCGTATGTCTGTGTGTGTCTGTGTGCGCGCGCGCGCAGCAGACATAACACATAGTGAAAAAACGTTCGCCGCGCAGACTTGTCTGTTAAACACATTGAGCCGGTATAAATTCGATCTTTACACTGCGCAGCAGCAACACTTCAATTTTCATGGGGCTGCTTTCATTGCAAGAATTGTATCCGAGTCAAAGTTATTACGTCAAATGTATTATGCGTCATCCCAATGAGGAAAACGTCATAGATTTCAAAGAAAACAACTTGACGTCTCTCCTCCAAAACCAAGATTGGTCTGACAAGCCCGGTCAGTTGTTTCCATTGAGAGAGAGAGAGAGAGACAATGACAATGACAATGACAATGACAAAGATTTTATTCAGTGAAGGCTTTTGGCCCATAACTGAAGGGGGGGGGGGGTGGAGGGCAAACACGTATACACATACAGTTCATCACAGTTGTATCTAGACAATAAATTGTAATAACATCCAAACAAAATGTTACATAACGACATGCAGCCTATGCAGGAAAGGTTTATGCAGAACACTGATCACTGCAACAGTCTATGGTTACTCACTAATGTCACGACGTTGAAACGCTTTATAAACATAACAAGCAAGGTTTCTCGTCAATTTCTGACAACTGTCGGCCATCAGCACAGAAAACCTGAACTGTGATGGATACCTAGAGAATTTCTTTGGAATAAACTCCTTACGTAGATCAGCGTATTTCGGGCACACAAACAAGAAATGTAATTCAGTCTCAGGATTATCGCAAAAAGGACATTTTAAACAAACGTTGATATCTGTGTTGTATCTACTCTTATGGCAATGCAAGTTCGTTATACCCAATCTAAACTTTATGAGGGCATCCCTCATGCCAATATGTCGCAGATCAGATAGAAAAGAACTACGGACAAGGTCAACTTTAAAACAACTGTAAGTGGAAAAACGGGTACTATTGTTAATCTTATAATGCCAGTCTTGACGGAAACTATCAATAAGTCTATTTTTAAACTGTAGTAAGAACGCTCTCCGATTTCCAATACTTTCAGGGTTTTCCCATACAAAACCAAAACCATGTTGGTACAGAGTGACCATTACATAATGGACCCAGGTGATCTTATTTTGCTGATGCAGACTGTATAACATGCTATAGATTTTCCTCGGAAGCCGGTCACGTGGAAGTCGAGTTACACGGATCCAGTATGAGACACATCTTATAAACGCATTAATGTACAATGGGTAGCGACCACATTCACCATAAACAAAAGCATTTGGGGTTCTAGTAGTAACACTCAGGAAACGTTTCATAGCAAATATATGGATTTTCTCAATTATATCACAATCTGCACTCAGGCCCCATACCTCTGCACCATACAGCAATATTGGTTGTATCTGTGAGTCGAATAATTTGAAGAATAATGACGGAGTACGATCACCAAAGTACCATAAGACTCGTAGTATACATATTACACCCTTCCTTGCTCTTGCAGCAAGATCTTCAAGAGCATGTGTAAAAACACATCTTGTAGACATGAAAATGCCTAAGTACTTATACATATTTACAATGTCTAGCTTCTTGCCATCATACAACCATTTTTCCCTTTTTGCAATGTATCCACCATTTCTAAAAACAACTACATTTGATTTTTTCCATATTAACTATGAGGTCGAGACGTTTAGCTGTATTATGTAAAATATTGAGCTGATTTTGCAGCCCAACAACTGTGTCAGATAAAAGTGCAACATCATCAGCAAAGAGAAGAATGAAGATCTGCATCTGTTCAGGTGTAAGTTGGATACCGTGACGCCCATTTAACCTGATGTCCTCCGTTAATTCATTTATGAACAAGGAAAATAGCACAGGACTACAAATTTCTCCCTGCTTGAGGCCTCTCGGGCATTCAAAACATTCTGATAGATCAGCCCCAACACGTACACGTGCCTTAACAATAACATACATGCTTTCTATTGCCTTTAGTAGTTTACCTTTTATTCCATTTTTTTGCAACACTCCCCAATGTTTTTCCCTTACTACCGAATCGAAAGCCTTACGGAAGTCAATGAAGGCCACGTACAACTTTTTCCGATTAACTAACTGTTTCTGGGCCAAGGCCATCAATGCAAAAATATGGTCAACTGTACTGTGCTTTTTCCTGAAACCAGCTTGTTCATCACCCACCACATTGTTTTCCTCTACCCACGTAGACACTCTTTTATTTAAGATGGAACTATAAATTTTACTACAAATGTTTAAAAGCGATATGCCACGGTAATTATCAGGTTGGTTTATATCACCCTTTTTATGTAACGGTTGAATAACTGCTTCTGTCCATGCATCTGGAAAAAGCCCATTATCAAATAGATGATTAAAATATGTAACCAGGAAAGGTACAATAACATGCAATGATGACTTAAATATTTCTCCAATAAGGCCATCTGGACCAGCAGCTTTCTTGTTTTTTAAAGAGAGGATAGCCTGCTTCACCTCCGCAACAGTAATTGGGTTATCTAACCAGCTATCAACATCTGGGTTGTGACCTTCTGAATCAGCAGTAACAATCACTTCATTAACACAAAGACCATCACTTGTATCTGGAAAAGAATTAAAAACATCACTGAAGTGTGTATGCCATGCACCCATGGAGACTGAGAGAGAGAGAGAGAGAGAGAGAGAGTGTGTGTGTGTGTGTGTGTGTGTGTGTGTGTGTGTGTGTGTGTGTGTGTGTGTGTGTCCTCCCGTATACATGGCATTACAAAAGTACGACCGTGACGACAGCAGGTGATTAAATGGAAACAACATATTGGGCTGGTCAGTGGCCATCTTGTTTGAAATCACATGCGCGAGGCAAAAGAAGTTATATTTTAAAACAACCACCCCCGCCTTTAGTTCGTTTTTGCGTTCTCTCTTTATGAAAACATGCTACTTAATGTAGCGGTAAATAACGTAGTTTAAAATCTTCGAAATATAATCTTACTTCTGTAAATTTAAAAACAAAACATGCACAAAGCACACGTATCTATCCCATGTCTTCCCTGCTCATTTAAATGCCCATGGTTTTGTTTTATTTGTTTTTGTTTTAGTTTTGCTTTGCGTTTTGTCCTTGTAAAACCATGTTACGCTATGTAAGCGTAACCAAATATTCTAAGATGGTTTCCTCGGTATAATCTCTCTTCCGTAAATAAACGAAACATGTACAAAGGACGCAGTTATCTTTCCCGTGTCACGCCTGCTCATTTAAACACCCACTACCTACAGACTCGCAAACCGACGTCAGGCTCTCCACGAAGTTTGTCTGGTGCCCGTTATTCAAATCACTTTACGGTAGACAGGGGGAGTTAAATTTTGAAACACTCACCCCACCCTTGTTTTTGTTGCTGTTGTTTTTGGTTGGGTTTTTGTTCTTGTTGTTTGTTTGTTTGGTTTTTGCTTTGCGTTCTGTCCGTGTGGAAACATGTTACGCAATACATGTACGTGTAACCTAATATTTTAAAATCGTTTCTTGGAAGAATAGGTCTTTCTTCCCTAAATGAAGGAAACCTGCACAAAGCACACATAATTGTCTTTTCCATGCCATGCCATGCCATGCCTGCCCATTTCAACACCCACTTCCCACACATTCAAAAAGCAGCCTCACAATAAACTGTAAAGTAAACCACAGAACCGATACTGCTGATAGCTTCTTTTTTAATGGAATTTGATCTTTTATCGCACATTTGATATAAAGTTTGGTTGCTCATTTAACGTGAATAGCTGAACTTTCGCCTAGAGTTTTTCTTCTTCCAAGGTTGGCAACCTTTAAAGCTGAACAAAAGACATATATTCTTTAAAGAAAAGAAAAAAAAAACAAAAAAAAAAAAAAAACCCAAAAGACTGTATACACGGGGTGTAGTCAGAATGGAAGGGAGTGACTCCGGTGCTACTCCGTTTTCAAAGTTTCGATGAGTACTCGCACGTAAAGCATTTGTTGACAATGTCGGCACGCGCACGTCTTTCCATTACAGTAAGGCGTCGTTGTCTGGTCGATAAACTGGTCCCCTTCTCAGTGTCAGTCACGCCGACACGTTGGAAACACTCGGTGCTATTCAAATTTGAAAATGGAAACACAGAATAGTACTGTTTGGAACCAGGCTGTCTTGGTGGTGCTATTATTTGGAGTAGCACCGGCAACACCGGCATCCATGGTGACTACAGCCCGTGATGTTTACGCCGTTATGTACAGTGCGATCTGTGAGCTGCTGGCGTCACCACCGCGTGTAGCGGCACATCCAAGCCGCACAATGGCCATTAGACGTGTAATAACGATACCGTTACCTGAAGTCCCCCCAAACAGTCCTTTTCATGCACGACTAAAAACAAAGTGAAAACTGACGGAGTCATAGCACGTTCAGTAACTTGATAAGCGGAACATGACACCACCGCGTGCCACTCCCAACCAACAAGACCAGTGTTAAACGTGATAAACAAAGGGGATTGGTCCTGCAATTGATTATAGGTTACATTACTAGTTTTCCACCGAAGAAAACTTTGGATTTGGAACTGTTGCACACGTGAGCCTTCGCAGAAATAATCTATCGTAATAAAAAAGACTAAAGAGTTTTTTGGGTGGCAGGGGCTGTCGGCTGCTGGCTGTACGAGCCAGTCTCCTAGTCCAGTTCACAGTACGGGTTAGGCCGCGACAGCACGCAGATTTGAGTTGGATTTTTCGGGCTGATTGGTGACCTGTAATCAGCGCGTGTCCTCACCTAATGAGGCGCAGTGGTCAGCTTTCATTACTATCGTACAATAATAATAATAATAATAATGATGATGATGATGATCAGTGATTATTATTATTATTTCACCCACAGGGCACAAATCGTTATTTCAAAATCCACAAAATAAGGAATTCGTTATTTTCGAACCAGAGGGAAAAGAAAAGAAAAGCGTTTCGTTTGAGTTCCGGTACAAGTTTTCCCGCAACCGTGAAACCTCTGTCACACGCGGCGGTTCTACACGCCTACCAGCGGTAAAATGCACTCTCTGCCAATAAAATCCGCTTCTAGCGGGCACTCCCCGGGGACGCCGTCGCCACGCCTGTAGCTAGAACACAGTCCTATTTTTTTCCTCGCCACGACAGCCAGTGGCCGGCCGCGTGCTATATGTATTGTCTGGCGCCAGACTGGGCCGGCAGTGCAGTTCGCCCAGCGCACGCTGGTAGGGTGTGAACAGAAAATCCACTCGGCCTGCGTGCGACCTTGCTGCAGGCACTCTGTGTGTGAAAAGGCCTTAACCAGAAACACTCGCCGCCGTTCTGGTTAGTCTGTTGCCAGTGTCGGCAATGGCACGCAGGTTATGTTTTCACTGGACATTAACCCCCCCCCCCACACACACACACTTGAACTCCCCCCTCCGTTATCAGTTTCCACCGTTTCCTAAATTCAGTTTTTGAAAGTATAACCATTGCTATTCTAGTTCTCACAATTTATCATTATTTATTCATTATTATTTTGTTGTTGTTGTCGTTTATTACAGGTGCATTTCTGTCCGCTCCGTGGCAGCCTGACTGAAGCTGAAACCGTCCGTGTGTCTGAGTGGTGTGATACTAGTGAGCCTTGAAATGCTCAGACCAATTTCATTAAAAATCAGTCAGTCAGTGTCACCATTTGCCTGTAGGCAAAACGCACTTTGATACAAGTACGTCACAGTTTTACATAATGTTGCCACCAGGGATGTCATCCCAGGATGTATAGAACGGCCATTGTTGCCATAAGCGCCGGGACCCTGCGTTGCTGCTGTGAGTACGTAATACCAGCATAATAGTTCACATTGAATGGACGGGGAAATGCTACTTACCAAACTTCAAGACTCTAACAGAAATACTGATGCAGGCACCACAGTCAATAGCAGGGTGAGGGTTTGCACATAAGGTAGCGCTTAGCGGCAGCAGGTTTTCACTGTTTCGTCCTTCTGCACTGCGGCGCCATGAGCATTAATTTATAAAAGAAGAAATGGCTATGGTCGCCAAGGAGAAGTCTACAATACCGTACTGTTTGCCGAAAGGCCGCATTTGGGTGCAGAAGCCTAATGCTAATGCTACCATTTTATGCTCACGCAGTCACGGGTCGTAGTGAGCTGTTTTTGTGGTATCCGTCATCACACCACTTAGACACCTGGACAGTGACAGCGTCTGTAATGCTGGCACTTAGCTAACAGAAGCGTGTTAGAAGGCGACCACACCGAGCGCCACAGTAGCCTTACAGTAGTCGTAGAATATGAATGTTCGACAGCCCGCGCAAAGGGTAAACAGCATTGTATCGCATTAAGAGCTGTACCAATCGTCAAGATAGAGTATTTCGAGCGTGCAGGCGCTCTCACGATTCATGACAGTTGAATGGACTATTCTCTTTCAATGTAAACAGACAGATAGGGTCGATCGGCGTTTGTAGTGCCACAACGTGACAACACTATTTCTAGGATTATGTGGGTGTTCAAACGACTGCAGTTGATGGAAATAGCAATTCACAGCATTAAGGCGGGCGTGGTCTCATTCTATCCAGCGACAGCACAGTGAAGCAATTAGGCACACACAAAAAAAACCCAAAAACTCGAAACGCAAAAGGTGTTCACGGTGATTTCCACAATGCACAGCGTCGTTCGCCAAACATTGGAAGTGTAGTAACTCTGATTGCCAAAAAGCTTGTTACATTTGTACACGTGCTGAAAACAACAACCAAACAAACCCCGCTATTTCTGTTGGACATTTAGTGGATCGAGTTACATTGGAACACGTAACTTTGACCAAAGGTCATTGACCTGCCAGTTTATTTCTCCAAAATAGGTCCATAGAGTCGACAGTCAGTTACCGAAAATTCTAAAGAAATCGTCACTTTTTTATATTTTAGAAACCGATCTGTCAGGTTTTTGTCAAATTGTTGTCATACTATGGGCTAGTCCTGGATATATATCAGTTAGATGTATCTCAGATATATCTTACCATGGGTCGAGCTCTGAACTAAAATTTAAAAAAAAAAGCTTCAGTCTCACGACCGTAGAAAATGTTAAATCATTTATCCCCAGTATCAACAGCATATTTTGACACTAAAATGCTTCAAGTTTACGCGTATTTTTTAATCATCGCAGAAAAAAAAGCCAAATAAAAGTATGCGCGTTCAAGGGGGGGGGGGGATAATGCTACTTGCAAAAGTTCTAGGACTGTTTGGCGAAAGATTTGGGCATGGAGACCGTTTTCGTAACATTGCGGGTTATAATATTGGAGACGTACTGCTTTCTTTGAACATGTATGAAAACCCAGTTCCTACCAAGTAAGCCTATGGTTGTGCACCAGTGTTATTTCACGTGTGGATTGAAATGTGGCTAAGTGGGAGTGTTGCACTGTGATTATGCTCGTGTTTGCTGTGGTAAGAGCCGTCAAGGAACCCGTAGTCTTGCCTGGTTTTCGCATACATTGCCAAAGCCGACAGAGTCGACAACATGAGATACCCGTGTGCGGTGACGAAAGCTTAAACTGTTTACAAATAAAGCAAATAAAAGCGACATAAAAGGGACAGAAACCACACTTGTTTATGTCCTGAAGAAGGCGAAAGCCGAAACGTTGGCCTGTGCCGTCCTTTGTCAAAGTTAAGTGGTTTCTGTCCCTTTTATGTCGCTTTTATTTGCTTAACTTGTAACCACTTCGCAGTCATTACCGTTTCCTTTTCTGTTTACAAATAGATCAGCTCAGTCCCCTTGGGCACATTAGAACTCTACATCAGAGCCGTTAGACAACTCGTATCAAACGCTCTAACGCGACTCCTGGAACATGTTACAGCGATGCAAGCCTCCTCTATGTTATATCTTCACGAAGGTGTGGGTTAAACGCATTCGATGCGCGGAAAAGTTCTCAACGACGTTATTTTGAATGCCAGACATACATGTTGAGACTTTCAGTGACCTTGGAAAGCCCCACCCAATACCACTCTGGAGCTTTGTCTGGTGTGTTAAGAAAGCACAAGTCTTGCGGTCTCCATTTACAAGACAGCAACAAAACAATGATGGCACCAGGTAAAATTACAGTGAAGACCTATATGCACTCTGAGTATACTGGGGTCGGATGCAGGAAAAGAGACCAGACTAGTGTGAGACTTAGTTCAAGTCTCAGACTTACTACGTCGGGAGTATCATTAGTGTTTTGTCCCTAAAACAGTCCAGAGCTTCAGGTTGTCGGCGCGCCCGCGCCATTGGCGCGTGAAATATCAAAATGACGCGCAAGAGTTAATGTGTATGCGCCAGTGTGGCGCGCGCACTTTTGGCCTTCTACACATCGGAGTAGGCCTAGTGAAACTAAAAACATCGCGTCTCTGCACTGCCTTGCCTTCCCAACATGTATCGTATCGCAGCACGTCATTGGATGACAGATCTTCCCGAAAGCCAGTCCGCGAATGCCTTACTTATATTACTTGGTGATGCCAACATCGCTGAATAAACGTAAATCTCATTGGTTTTCTCTATTAGGAACATCCAATGAAAACGCTTATATTAACAGAGCGTTGGCTTGGGCGTCTGCAGATTCCGAGAACTAATGCTTGTTTCTGTATCAACTGCTCCATCAAAAATGTCGAAAAAACCATCGGCGAAGAAAATAAAATTGGTGGCAGGCCAATCTCTGCTCACATTTGCTCGGACTGAATCTGCAGCTGCAAGTAGGTCGTTTTCATATTCATGATCTCATCAAATTGAACGCCGCAACGCATCGGCGTGACAGATCTATATGATGGTTTTTTCCCCAACGGCATGACTTCGTTTCCCAAGTGAAAATGATGGGTCATGACGAAATCTAACAGAAAGGTCGGGGAGGAAAAGTTGGAGGGAGGAAAGTAGGCCTAAACTCTGTGTGTGTGTGGGCTGCCCGGGGGGGGGGGGGGGCTGAGAGAGAGATAAAGAGAGACAGGCCTTGTACAGCTCCCAACAATCCAGCTAATTTTAAGGATAATATCATAACCTTTGTAAATATCACACATTTTCATTTGAAAACATGCATGTCAGGAAACTCTCTCTCTCTCTCTCTCTCTGTGCTTCCTTACTAAGTTTGTGTGTGTGTGTGTGTGTGTGCTTCCTTACTAAGTTTCTGTAGTTTAGCAACGACAAGGTTGTAAACTGGCCGATGGCCAAAATCTTATGCCGTTGAAAAATAAAGGTTTGTCATTCTCTCTCTCTCTCTCTCTCTCTCTCTCACACACACACACACACACACACACACACACACACACACACACACACACACACAATGCCGGACCCAACTTCCAAAACATGCCCTTTGAAAAAGCTGTTCAGGTGTGGGCGCAGAAAAGAAAGCGCTACCTCTTCAAGAAGGACTAAATAAAGTTAGTACACCTCTGACTTTTTTCGTTTCAAGATTTTGTCAGTGACCCATCATTTTGAAAATTGACCCCTCATTTTGCTCAGCCATGGGTCATTGGGCCCATGACATTTAAAAACAATCTGAAGCTCTGCAGTCACAGGCTTGCCCTAGCCTCCGCTTCTAATTTTTTTGTATATTTTTTATGGCACCCCAGGCTCATTATCTATGTATAGTAGGAGCGATTTTGAGATCTAAAGTGTGTTCACCAGCACTTTCATCAGGTACGGCTTACGCCAAAAGTATAAAAGCGACAACCTCCAAAATTCACTTAGTTAAGAGTCCGTATTCATGCTATCTATGTCCAAAAAATGGAGTGGTTTAGGTAAATATTACGCCTTTAAACGCCAGAAAGCCACTTTTTTCTGAAAAGGGCGATAACTCGCAAATCATGTGTGCAATCGTACCTGGATCGGGCCTTCTATTCAACAATCTTGATTCATTTAGAAACCCCAAATTTGAAATCGATCGGTTTAGTATTTTCGGAGAAATAGGCATCTGAACTGGGTTCACATGCAATATCAACTCAGGCTCGGTTTACATGAAAACTATAAGAGCGACCATTTTCTAGTAGTGACTCTGTTCAGAGTCCGTATTCAAGCTATCTACTGCCAAAAAATTGAGTGATTTAAATAAATATTACGCCTGTACACGAAAGACAACCAACTTGTCTCAAAAGGGCGATAACTCCCAAATCACTTAAGCAATCATCACACGCTTGAATCGTCTAATGTAACATTTTGATATATTTGGATACCCCAAATTTGAAGCCATTCGGTTGAGTATTTTCGAAGAAACGGACCTGGACACAATTCACACACACACGCACGCACGCACGCACACACATACGCACAGACGGCACTCACTGAGGAGGAGAAGCGCGTTCGGTGGACCGTACATGTCAGCATCGATGACGCACGTTTTCTTACGTCATTGTCAGAGTTACACTTGCAAAATCGTCTCTGCGGGAGATCGGCAGTGACGTGCGTTTGTACCACAGATGCTTGCCCATGAACGTGGAAAATTTAGCCCGTCCCATGATGTTGTTTCCATTACTATGGAAACAACATAAAAACTGTTGTGTTAATGTCAGACTGTCTAAGTGTATATATTTGATTGATTTTATGACGTGTACAATGTCTCGACCATTATTCTGTCTGCCTGGCAGATGTCCCACGCGGGACAAACACAATGGAATCGTTTCAAGGGGTGCAGTCAAAATGGACACACGTGTTTCCAGTGCTACTCCGCTTCTGAAGTCACTTTAAAATTTTCGACGATGATTGTTCTGACGCAAAGCCCATTATGTTTGAAATACTTACTTGATATACAGCCCGTTTCTTTCACCGGAGCCCGCTGGAAACACTCTGTGCTACTCAAATTTGAAAATGGAAATTCTCGTTGCCATTGGAAACACCGCTCTGCCCCGGCGGCGCTACTTTCCAAGCGGAGTAGCACTGGAAACACCGCGACCATTTTGCCTGCACCCCGTAGTGTACAATCTTGCCACAGACGCAAGTGCGCTAGAACTGCAATGTCATGTGCTGTGGCTTTCAGTCAGAAAACGCCATTTTAACACCCTTAAAGGTCTGCAATGTCAACAAAAAGCCACAAACAGTATGTTTTAAGATCATCTATCTGGCGACGGTGCAAAATGCACAGTCAACTCCGTCACAGTTACAGACTTTTCAGTGTCCCTGATACCTCTAATATTTAATTTCTCTATAAAAGCCAAGGGCAGCGTGATCTTACAGCTCAGTTTGCGTTTTGTGACCGGCATTGAGCGAGAAAGAGCGCAGTGGCTAGCCTTCTCGTGCGGCACACAACACACGCCTGACGCTGTAGCGATGTGTCTTGTTCACTGACCAAAAGCACAGTGAAGTCACTGCAAACTCACGCTCTGGTTTTATCACGGTCTCCGAAACGCTATAAACTCTGCAACTGTGAAATAGTTGCCTGCCTGCATTATGCAGTCGCAGGAGTCGCAGTTTAAAACAAGGAGGAATGGCCCCATCCCATAAAGTTGTTTCTCCAAATTTCAGTTATTTTGTGTGTTTACTGTTGCCGGTGCCCCCCCCCCCCCCCCCATCAAGTCCGTAAGACCTACCAAACACACTAGATCCGCTCCGCTATAGCGGATCTAGAATCTTAGGAGAGACGAGGGAGAGAGAGAGAGAGAGAGAGAGATATGACGTCAGTTCCGTGCACTAAACATTTGACGTCAGGTCGGTTCACGTACGTAAAGGCGCGTCTTAACTATGGCCGAAGAGGTCCTCGCCGATGATATCCGAATTTCTTCGCCTTTGTTCCGCGTGGCCTCCACGTACTAACTAGGCGTCAAGCATTCGTGACATGTGACCGAAGGAAAATAGCAATGGCGCCGATTGTGAGCTTACCAGTGAAGTGCGTCTCGTAGCAACTGTAGCTGTTGAGGGAAATCAAGGGGTTACACGACAACATGGCTTTACGCACTCAAAAGGGCACTATCTGAACTAATCAATGTGACCCAACTGCACCATGAATTGCATTAAAAACCGAAATAATCACCAACGAAACCACTGAACCGACAGACAGTTACGAGCCGGTACACCGGCGTAGCAGACGGTCACCAGCACACGGCGGAAGAAAAACGTCATACCAACAACAATGTCGCAGTTTTGCATCAATTTTCGCAAACAAAATCAAAATTCTACACTACCTCAGCAATCAGAGTGACGCAAGTGAGCCATGAAAGTTATAGATGCCTGAAATATCAGCGACTAGAACGTTGACTCGGTACTCATGTGACGACGCGGCGACTGAGCCGCCACGCGAGCAGACGGCGTTAGCATGCGAAGCAAAAACGCTGTAATTACAAATATTCCGCATTCTTACTTCACCTGAAACATTGTAAGTCAAATGTACACTATCCTTACTAATCAATGTATTCCAGCAGCACCAAGAAACTTCTTCATTGCCGAAATATTAATGCTTGTAACTTTGAACCGACACCGACCATGTGCGAGCGCGACCCTCCGCCATCTTGAAATCAGATAGCTGGCGAATCTGGACCAGCCAATCAGATAGCGTCTGGCGAAATCATTCGGGGTTGATCGCGAATGTTCGCATAACATGTTGAACGAAGCCCGAACAGCCCAAAATCTCTTCGCGAGGCCCCAAAATGTTTCCAGCGAAGCGTTTTTTTCTTCGGTCTTCGGGGTTGATCGCTATAGTTAAGACGCGCCTTAAGGGTCTGGGACGCTTGGCAGTTGTTCATGTCTTGTGATTTTCCCTGTTGGTGTTGTGACTTCCCGACTGAATTAATGTTTACATGAAATCTGGAAGATCTAGAGGGCTGGTGCAATGTCGGAGGCAGTGACGATATTTACAGATTTCATCTGCGAACTGAACATTTGACTTCAGCCTCACGTACTTCGTCTGACGGAGCATGCTTGTTCATGTCTTGTGATATCCCTGTTGGTGTCGTGCCTTCCCTGACTGAATTAATGTTTACATAAAATCTGGGAGATCTAGAGGACTGGTCAAAAACGGAATTGAATACCTTGGATTGTTCTTACGAAATCGCAAAATTGGAACTCTTTGGTTCGGTGCTTCTCGCGGGAACCCGAAAAAATGTTTTTAGCTAAAATCTTTGTTGTTCTTAATATTCAAGACATATCAGTGCAATATTTCCTGTCCTATGTGCAGTTGTTACACGTGACAAAAATGCCGGGATGGTGAGTAATTTGAAGGAGTCGTTTTCATAGATAGTTGGCCTTATGCGCAAACTACCCCTACCTCAGGAATATTTTTTTTTGCGCTAAGTCTGTCAGGGCTACAGAGCTGTGCTACGAACCTATTCAGTATAACTGGATGAACTTCCAAAATCTAGAGAATGAAGGTATTTGAACTTTTTTTTTTTTTTCGTAAAAATACGTTACATGACCGATTTCTTTAAATGGGCGATAACTCTTCTAAAAATGCAGCAAGAGAAAAATCGTGAAACGTACCTCTGCAGCAGGTGAATTCCCATTTCATCTCAAAGTAAAAAGTTCTTCAACGAGGTGGTTTAGGGCCTAGCCACAATTACATCACACACACACACACACACACACACACACACACACGCACGCACGCACGCACGCACGCACGCACGCACGCACGCACGTCGCACAACTCACGCCAAAACTAGAAGAACGCAGCAGCATAGTGTGCACGTAAAGTGTCTATGACGCAGATTTCGGTACGTCATTGTCTGCGTGAAAGCAAAGATCTTGGAAACATAATGTAAGCTTATTGTCTGGAGAAACGTCAACGTCTTGTTTTGTATCACTGAAACGTGCTGCTGCTCGCAGCGAAATCTGCCCTATCCTAGAGAAACAAGTAAAAAACAAAACAACAACAACAACAAAACACAATGTTTGCGGCGTTTTGTTTGAGATTGCAGGCCTTTAATGTCTGTTATCAATGGGTTCAATATCGTTCGGTTGATTCCACGGTCACTCTCAATGCCAACACAATTAGGTCATCACGCCAGATCACACCCCCCCCCCTTCCCCACCCCTCACACACACACCCAATTTAGACAATTTCTAAATCCGATCTGACTTAAATAATCAGAATTTAGTTTGTACCTTGTTTTGATGACAGTTTTGTCGTTTCTTTAGTGATTAAAAACACACACACAAAAACAACGACAGTTAAACTTGATACATCATGTGTTTTACAATTTAGTTTTGGGTGAAATTTAGACGCACCAACAAACAATAAACAGGAGGAGGCGCGGAATGGAAATCAATTACACACCATGCATGCAGAACAAAAGAAGAAGAAAAGAAGAAGAAGAAGAAAAAACAACAACAACAAAAACAAGTGGGGGGGGGGGTGTTTTATGGCGACCCACGATCCCCCTCCCCCCCCCCCCCCGACAGCAGCCCGATTTTCCCAGCAATAGCGTATTACAGGGTATAACTAAATAAAATAAAGAAAGAAAAAGAAAAAAAAAGAGAAGAAAACCCTGTAATAAAAATCATAATACAATTGTATCAATAACGACATACATGGAGGGAAAGCGTTGTGATTTTAGTGTCATCGTGTTTGTTTGTAAACGTCACGTGTACATTCATTGAAAATGCTAATAATTCTTTTTAAACAACGATAGTCAGGCCGTCATCATCATTATCGATATCGCATCGTCACTATCATCATCATAATCTTTGTGGAAAAGCAAGCACATGACCACCCCGTCAAATAAATGATTTGTTTAAAATGGCCTAATAATTTATCAAGAGAAAATTTTGTTCATGTTTTAATAAACACTAGGCCTAGGGGAAAACAAACAAACAAACAAACAAACAAAGAAGTAAAACAAACAGTCTCACCTTCATTGTCGTCTTCCTTTTTGATGAGCTTCTTGTTTTTTTCTGCGTTGTTTTTTGTTTGTTTGTTTGTTTGTTTTTTGTCGGAAGTTTCTGAACGAAAGCGTTGTCCAAATCTGTCACAGATGCGTCCACTCAAAGATTGTTTGTTCTCGTTTTTGTCGCCCCCGTCAGATGCTCCTCTCTTTTCTCCCTTTCACAAAAGCCAAAAGACGCTAATGATGGTAAATGGCGGACCAGCCCAAGAGCCACAGCGGACGAGAGCTGTGCAGGTGGAATCTTTCTACATAGAGACTGGGAGCAAGCAGGTGAGATTATTTTTATAGGGAGCGGGTCCTCCCTCCCCCCCCCCACCCCTCCCCCTCTGGGTGACGCCAGCTTTATGCATGCCCACTTCTCGATTGCAGCCTCCGTCAGCCAGTCAATCAGGCAGACGGCACGAGCAGCCCGGGATCAGCCCCTCCCACTTCTCGTCTGCTGCAGTCTTCCAGCAAACTCCAGCGCAGAGACAGTCCTCGGAATTGGCGGCATGGTGAGACTCAGTTGACGATCTTTAGTTAGCACGTGAGTACGCGTCGGGGTTCTTGGTGAGTGTGTGTGTGCCGTGTGTGCGCGCTCGCGCGTGTGTGTACATGTGTGCGCGCGTGTGTGCGTATGTGTATGTGTGTGTGTGTGTATATGCCGTGTGTGTGTGTGTGTGTGACGGTGTGTGTGTGTGTGTGTGTGTGTGTGTGTGTGTGTGATTTCAGTGCATCGTAATGTATAGTGTAAAGGTCATTAAAACTGTCTGTTGTGACTTTTTTACATTACCGTTTTTGCAGAAACTACAAACACCAGAGCCATCAAACTTTAGTTTTAGTTGCGTTTCCATCCGTTACAAGTCGCGACCATAGACTCTACATGATGCTGGAATATAAAAAAAAACCAAACAAACAAAAAACCTATAACTTTAAGTCATTAGCCTTTTCATCGTGCAGTATAATAGCTTGTTCGGTCATGCCATTCGTCTCGAAGCGGGACCGTCACCGTACAGTAAAAGGCAAAACAAACCAAAAGACCCTACTGTCTCAGACTCAGACAGACTCAGACTCAGACATGGTTTATTGTTGTTTAGGCCTTGGCCTATATCAACACGTCTCACAAGATGTTATGCATTACATACATAGATGAAATGATGCAAGAATGACTAAGTGACCATCACAACATTGCGATAACTGGGACCCTGCGAGAAAAGGACCCATTTTCATCAGAAAAAACAACTACTGGGCACATAAATTAAGCACAAAAGGCTCAGGAAGCTGGCTACACCAAGCCCACCAACCTGGCGGGAGCAACACATGTAAACATTTACTGTTGGAAACTTGCTTTTCTTCTAATCTGGAAGCTTTTCAGTAGGAACCACGCCAGCTGTCGTATAGTACTTTCATTTTTACATGACATGACTTGACTAAATCTTACATCTTCCCAGTAAACATTGTCAAGTTTTAACATTCTTGGTCTGATGTGGTTATAAGCTTTACAATAGAACAGAAAGTGATACTCGTTTTCCACTTCCAACGGACAAAAGGGGCATGTACTAATAGTTCGGTTTTCAGCAATATACCTGTGTCTGTGTGTATTAATTTCGCTGATACCAAGTAGTCTGAAGCGAACAACAACATCTCTAAAACTTTTAATGTTCAGACACTTTAAGTAATCTTCCGGTTCCCATACATATTTGAAACTAAAATAAACCCTAAAACGGCTACTAGTTTTCATTCCCGCCATCCATTCTTGCATCGTTATGTCTTTTAACCTTTGTCTTAACGCCCTAATAAAACTATTCTCACTACCCACGCCTTGGGCGTACCATACAAAACCAAACCCAAGGGAACATAGAGCTAACCTTACTTTCGTGACCCAATTTGTCTGACCCTGTTCATCGAGTCGTACTAACAACATGTAGGCTTGAATAGGCAGGCGTGTTTTCTCCATCTTTAATAACCGGAACCAAAATTTAATAACTCTGACACAACGATTTATAGTAAGTTTGTATCTCCCAAGTTCCCCATATACCATGCTATTTGAAGTAGACACCGGTACTCTCAGGAACCTTTTACAGGCATATGTGTGAACTTTTTCTATCTTATCATCATCATACAGCAACCCCCAAACCTCGGAAGCGTATAACAACGCTGGCTGGATCCGAGCGTCAAACAGTTTGAAAAAGATTTCCTGTGTAACTCCCTCGATACGCCTTAAACCTCTCAGCATACTGTAAGTGGATTTCATACCCTTTGTAGCCAGGGGATTGATGCACTGTGCAAAACTCATTGTGGATGAGAATGTAAAACCAAGGTACGAGTACTGGTTAACTACTTCGAGCTGGTTTCCTCCGAGAAACCATTTCTCCCGTTTGCCTAGGACCCCCCCTCTGCGAAACACCATAACTTTGGTTTTATCTGCATTAATCTCTAGCCCAAGTTCCGAACAAGCATCTACCAAAACATTTATTTGATTTTGTAATCCTATTACCGAGCTTGACATCAATGCCAAGTCATCGGCAAACAGAAGTATAAAGAGCTCCACTAAGTCCGGTAAAAGCTGAATGCCGTGTCTACCATTTTCTTCCAGTTTAAATGCAATTTCGTTGATGCATAACGAGAACATACTCGGACTCAGGATACATCCTTGTCTCAAGCCTTGAAGACATTGGAAAGAATCACTCAGCTCGTTCTGTTTAAATCGAACACATGCTCTGACAGACCGATACATCGCCATTATTGCATTAATAAACTTTCCCGATAGGCCCGCCCGACACAGTACCCTGACTAAAATTTCGTGTTTCACCGAATCGTAAGCACGGCGTAGATCGACGAAGGCTACGTAAAGTTTTCCCCTTTTTTGCTGAACGTTTTCTGTATCATTGCATACAACGTGAAAATATGATCCACTGTACTGTAGCCTCGCCTAAAGCCAGCCTGAGTCTCGGAGATAATATTGTTATCCTCCATCCACGTATACAGTCTGTTGTGCAGAATGGTTGTGTAGCATTTACTAACTTGACTCAATAAAGCCACCCCTCGATAATTTTCTACTCTATTCTTATCCCCTTTCTTATGAATAGGAACAATAATAGAACCCGACCACGCATCCGGGTACAAACCCTGCTGCAGCAGTAAGTTGAAGTAGTCGGCTAGAAACGGTTTCACTTGTTCCTCGCCGGCCTTCAACATTTCGGCCACGATATCGTCCGGGCCACAGGCTTTTTTACATTTCAACATACTAATAGCCTTGGACACCTCATTTACAGTGATCTCTTTCTCTAGTTCCTCAATGTAAGGAAAGGTTTCTGCAGACACTCTTCTATCCACCTCACTATCCTCACACCCACTTGGGTTAAATACCTGTTTAAAATGATCTACCCACTTCTCCTTGGGTATCGAATTTTCAGCCCCTGACCGCTGCCTGTGTCCCGTGCGACCTCGTAGCTCCCTCCAGAACAGAGATGAATCGTTAATGTTATCAGTCAGTTTTTTAATCACAAACGTGTTGAATGCCCATCTCTTTGTCTTGATAAGTTTTTGATACTCTCTCCTAGACTCTGTATACGTCATTCTATCCCCCTCACTGCGACTCCTCCTGAAGATACGTAAATTACGTTTGACGGATTTTCTCTTCTGTAGACATTCGGCGTCGAACCAGGATGCTTGCTTCTGTGGGCAGCCTACTCTTATTCTTTTTTTCATACAAGTACTAGCTGTAAGTAAACAACTATTAAACCTGTCTATAGCTACGTCTATATCTGTATCAATATTGCTATGAGCATTTAACAGTCTACTCTGTATAGGCGTGGATTTTAGTGCGTCTACGAATGTGCGCACCTTATCCTGATCCCATACAACTTTCTCCATCACTGTACAAACTTGCTCCCTCTCAACAGATACTTCACCTGTAGTGTTTATGGACAATGACAACGGTAAGTGCTCAGACTCCGTACGGTCAAGGATATGTAGCGATAAAACCGTATTACTATTACACAGTTCATTGGACAGTATATAATAATCTATCACGCTACTCCCAGCATGTGAAATAAAGGTGACCCCACTATCGAATTCATAATCTATTAACCCGTTGACGATAGAACAATCGGTATTGTTACACAAATCTATAAGCCTTTCCCCAAACGTGTTCATGATGGGGTCTTGCGAGATTCTACGGAAAGTTACACGGTCCTCGTCCAACACAGACCCTCCGTTCTCAATCATGAAGCTGTTCTGTGAAGCTGTCCTGGCGTTAAAATCACCACACATAAGGAGGTATGAATCAGACGTTTCCACGGGCAAGTCACTCAAGCATTGCTCTAGTGATTCTATAGCACAAGCACAATCGGTTGTGGTATAATACGGAGAACCGTATGGTGGAATGTATGTACACAATAATAGCAAGTCTTTATCTAAACCACAGAAGCTCTTTGATCCTTTAAGGACAACCAAGTTGTCGTAATCCACCGGTATGTGTATGAAAAACGGTACAAGCTGTTCTCTTATACACACTAACACTCCCCCGGACCCTCTCCCGTACTGCGATAGTCTCTTCGCAGGGGAATAAAACTGCTTGTAACCACTGAGCTCCTCAATGTCAGCCGGGGATTCTAAGAATGTTTCACTTAAGCAAATGACATCAAACTGCTTTAGGAAGTTAATAAAGTCATCATCCACCAGTTTAGAATAAAGACCCCCCACATTCCAGCACACCATTTTCACTATGTTCGCTGTCATCGTATGCCCAACCTGTTGGATATCACCCAGCTCATTTTCACAAGGCCGGCCCCCCTCCTATGTGAACGGTACAAACCCTCTTGCCCTGCCCCTTGAGTTATTATGTCCCCCTCTAGCCCCACCCGTCCCATCTTTCCACCAGCTGGGCAGTATTCCCTGGCCCTGGATCTGGCTCTGGCTCATCTTGGAACTTGTCCCCACTGTCTTGCGTGACGTCATGTTGCAAGCCCGAGGGATGGAAGACCCACTGACGGACAGTCGCCGACCTCCATGGCCAGCCGAGAGGGTCTTTCTCACTCCGCTGTTAATGCCCGGTTCTCTGTTCCTGATGACTCCATCCCCCTGAAGGGCGCCGATGCCGGAGTTCGTCGTTCCATTATCTGTAGAACGGGCGGGTAAAGGCCAGTTGTCCACTCCTGTACCGTTACGGGGCTCCGGCTCAGTGTCTCTGGTGTCCCGTGTGTCCCGTGCGTCGTCCCCCTGTCCCAGCTGCTTGTCGTCGTTGCACGTGCCAGATCGCAGCCGGTCTCGCCCAAAACCTCTCGGTGATACAAGCACTGACCCAGAGCCGACTTGTTGTGTCTGGGGTCTAGACGTGACGTCATGCCTCCTCGTGTTAGTAGTGCCAATGTTTTGGCTAAAGGACCAGTCGTGCATGCTTGTCGTTGACGTGTCGCGTGCGTGTTGCCCGGCCGTCTCTTGCGTGTTAGACCTCCCTGTGTGTGTGTTGACCTGTGACCCAGCTGTATCCGTGGAGTGAGTGAGTTTTTAGGGCTTAAAGCCGCGCAAGCCGTATCCGTGGAGCTGTTGTGTGTCGGGGCCAAGGTACGCTGGTTACACCCCGGCGTGAGATCCCGCTGTTGGTAGCTATCGAAGTTGTCGTTGTCCCTACGAGCAATTACCGTGACAGTACAGTAAAAAAACAAAACAAAAGAAACTCCTGCCTGTACGAACAGTTATCGTGAAAGTACAGTTTAAAAAAAACCTCAGTGAATGCCCTACGAACAACAACAAAAACCAGCTTAGTCCTTCTGTCTTTACGAGCAAGTATCGACTAGCAGACAGCAGCAACTATCTGTCTGCATGAGATACCTACGCTTCTCACAGAATGAGAACGACCGAGACAGCCAAACAATGAAAAGCCCTAACGCGCGGTAGAGATAAACGTGCGTGGAAGCAAAGACATTAGATCCGCTAAGCTATCGTGGAGGACCTACCCTGTGCCGGCCGCCTGCGTGAGTCAGTTTGGACGTAGGCTAATACTGCTTCCAGGCAAAACATCACAAAAAAGCAAACAAACAAACAAATAAAAAAACAAAACAGCCAAACCGAACAGCAATAACAACAACAACAACAACAACACACACACACACACACACACACACACACACACACACACACACACACACACACGCACGCACGCACCACTCTCTCTCTCTCTCCTCAATATCAAGTACCTACCGTTGTTTTTTTGTTTTTTTTTAACAACAACAAAAACCGGTTGGTACTTGATATCAAGGGAAGGGGGGAGGGAGGGAGGGGAATCTCGGGTCGGCAGCGGAAAGGACTGGCGGACATGACAGATGGGTAACCGGTTGTAGCCACTCTCCAACTTCTTCCTCATTTTATCAAATCGAAATAGACTTGCCTAGTTGTGACTGCTTACCCCTGGACTTTTAGTCTGTTACAATAAACATGTTCCATCACACGCTACTGCCCTAGGTGAAAAAAGTCAAAGTACACAGTCATGTTTTTAGGAAGCTGATCAGCACGGGAATACCGAGTAATTTTAGACCAGTACTGGACAAATCCTGATCATTTTGAGATGAGATTTTTTAACAGTTGTCGTTTGTCCTGATATGGGGGATGCGGTGTACTAAAAACCAGGTCATCGGAGTTTTGTTGTTGTGCGTGAAGAGCAACTTTACAATAGTACTATACAATAAACACATAATAATTATTTTCAGGGGTCTGATGCAAGACGAGAGACTAGGATATAAGTCCGAGGCCAGCTTGACTAAGTTATAGGTTAGTACGAGACGCATAAACGGAGACTAGGACAAGTTAACGACTATCTCAGGGACTAAACTGTAATGCATGCTGATGATAGTCCCGACGTAATAAGTTTGAAACAAGAACTAAGTCTGAGACTAGTCTAGTCTCGTTTCATGCATCAAGCCCCAGGAGTGTGATGACTACATGACATGGCATGAAAACAGACTAGACCAGTGTAGAACACGTCTCAATGTCTCTGTCAGGCCCCAGGAGTCTGATGACTACTGACATGGCATGAAAACAGACCAGTGTAGAACACGTCTCAATGTCTCTGTCAGGCCCCAGGAGTCTGATGACTACATGACATGGCATGAAAACAGACTAGACCAGTGTAGAACACGTCTCAATGTCTCTGTCAGGCCCCAGGAGTCTGATGACTACTGACATGGCATGAAAACAGACTAGACCAGTGTAGAACACGTCTTAATGTCTCTATCAGGCCCCAGGAGTCTGATGACTACACGACATGACATGAAAACAGACTAGACCAGTGTAGAACACGTCTTAATGTCTCTATCAGGCCCCAGGAGTCTGATGACTACACGACATGGCATGAAAACAGACTAGACCAGTGTAGAACACGTCTCAATGTCTCTATCAGGCCCCAGGAGTCTGATGACTACATGACATGACATGAAAACAGACTAGACTAGTGTGGAACACGTCTTAATCTCTCATATGCTGATATTTACGTCTTGATAAACAAACAAACAAACGAAAACAACAAAAAGAGGAATTTATAATGATGAATCTTATCTGACACCCACTGATTCCGTCAAGTGGTAATTAAAACTATCATACCGGAGTTTTGTTGTTGTTACACAGTTAATCTTGTTTGCTTTTTTTTTCTTGGAGCCGAGGCTATGTTTAGTTGCATTCATGATAGGAAAGCTCAATCATGATAATTGGATAATTATAGTCGTGTTTCCAATTCACTGTGCGCAGTTGGACTTTGAAACTCACATGTGGCGTGATCTTTAAGAGAGGCCATTCAAAAAGGAATTACTACGATTCATCACTGTACAAAAACCACATCAAGACTGATTTCCGTCACTTTTGCCCAATCCCAGTGTTCTTACCAACGTCACCCCAAAATGCATGAAAAGCTTTTATTCTACTGAAAATAGAGGCTTTACTTAGGTTAATTCCATCTTTGCTAAGCCAACTTGCGTTTCGGAACAGTTTTACTCGTGAGTGCGCTTGTACGCTCGAAACACTTTATCTTGATGGTTAGTAGAGCTCTTAATGCGATACAGTGTTGTTTACACTTTGCGCGGGCGGTCGGACGTTCAACTTCTATGTCTGTTGTTACACTACTGAAGCGTAAAGTGTGGGCGCCGTGTCATCGAGTGTGTTGGCTTAGTGCCAGCATTACAGACACTATCACTGTCCAGGTGTCTGGTGGTGTTATGATAGCCCCGGCATGATACCACGAGAATGATCTGTGAGCATACAAATGATAGCATTACCACTTGAAGAAAACGGCTTCATTCCGGCAGTGTCGTGCATTCTGTCATAATTTGAAGTCCTTCAGAGGACGAAACACTCTTGTTTAACATCTTAAAAATTAGACTAAAACCTGTGCAATTTGGTGCATTGTGGTATGATTTTAAGTCAGTGCTTTTTGGGGGAAGGAAAACTTTTTAGCTAAAGATAGAAATCCGCCAAAACGTGGCTATAGGCTACGTACTTGACTTTAACAGTCAATTGAAGAAGGGCGAAAATGACATAGCAAGAAATCCGAGTAATTTTACTCGACATCTTCTGTCCTGTCGCTTTTTAAGTGTGTGCTTGGGGTGTGTGTGTGTAAATATTCATACAACATCTATACCCGGATAAGTTACCCGCGAAAGTAGATCGGATGAAAATGTAGTTTTCAATAACGCGTGTGGCAGGTATACATGTGGAGAACTGTTCTTCCAATACGCTGACTTTGTGCGTCAGAATCAATCACTCGGGGCACAACACAGCATCTGAGACAATTCTGCTGACTGGGCGGCGTTTAAGTCGTTGTCCAAGTGTACCGCGCACTGAGCAGACGACTTTATTTGGTTGCGGACTGAGGACCAGCTAAACGGTGCTGATTGGTGGCTATTTTTAGGATCTTTGTCGAGTCCCCGTCTGTCTGAAATGGAACGTAGGCTCAAAGAGCGTCAGTATTTCTCTGCGATTAGAAGCCACAAAGTCACGAAAACGTCCGCAATGGCCAAATAAAACATCCTTCTATCGGGCAAACAGTCGTACAGCTTCGAAAGCGGCAGGTTTTTTTTGTTTTGTTTTTTTTTATCTCAGCGGCGTTACGAACATAGACGCTCAATTTGCTTTCGTTGGCGCTACGGAACTCGTGAACCAAGCCCACAGTACTTGTGTCTCCAGTGTCCGCCAGCAGCTGGAGCCTCGTACCAAGGTTACATACATGTACAAGTTTACTACCGTCGTGATGAAAATTCAGCCAGCACATATTTGCCAGAAAAAAACAAACAGAAGAAACGATTTAGTAGTACTTTTCATTGGAAGTATCAGGCCTTCTTGGCGGATTTTCAGCTCTCTCTTTTTAAACCTTGCCTGCGCAGTTCAAACGACACATTCTGCGGTCGCCAGAAGACAGCGTCTGTCATAGGTGTACCTCAGTTTGTGTTTAGCCCTTGTCTTGCTGAATTCGTTTGAAGTGTCTTATGCTGAAAAAGCCACAGAGGTAGCCAGGAATAGTCCCGGCTCAGCCCCTCCACGGTTAAACGTTAACAGAAAACGACCAGTCGGTCTGCCTTTCTGTATTATTTTGTTGATGAAAATGAACGTACTTTATGGAGATCAACCGATACTAGTTTCCGAGTGTCCCTCTCCCTCTTGCGCGCGCACACACACACACACACAATTATTTTGCAATGTCTTTTCCAGCGAACAACTACACACACACACACACACACACACACACACACACACACACACACACAACACTGCCAACAATAGCTGTTTATTTACAAAAGCCGGAAACGCCGGGTAATGACTGCGAAGTGGTTACAAGTTAAGCAAATAAAAGCGACGGCACAGGACAACGTTTCGACTTTCGCCTTCCTCAGGACACAAACAAATCATTTGTTTGTGTCCTGAGGAAGGCGAAAGCCGAAACGTGATTTGTTTGTGTCCTGAGGAAGGCGAAAGCCGAAACGTTGACCTGTGCCGTCCTTCGTGAAAGTGAAGTGGTTTCTGTCCCTTTTATGTCGCTTTTCTTTGTTTATTTACAGTTTCACATTTCTTTTAATGCGTATTTATGATCCTTTACAGTTACATGATTTATCCATGACGCAACAGGGGCGCCGGAAGATGTTGGGGGGAGGGAGGGGGGGGCAGAATCTCAGAGGGGGGAGGGGGAACGGAAACGGTCGGCTCAAAACTAATGTATAGCCGAATGGCCGCGAAAGTGATTATGAGCAGATATAGACGGACAGGAAATGATGGGGCTTAAGGCGCTTTTTCTTACAAACGCAAATCGAGGTGGTGGTTGTTGTTGTTTTTGAAAAGTTACGGATTATGTTTTGTTGCTGTTGTATTTTTAGGCCCTGGGAATGTGAGCAAGGGCAGTTGTTTCCCTTGCACCGTATACATGTATCGCGTCGGTATCAGACGACTTTCTGCCAAGTCGTTTTGATATTTCATGCAACGGCTAAACTGAGTTGTCTGTTGGGTGGGATGAGGGAGAGAGCAGGAAGAGGGGTAGGGGAGGGGTAGGGGAAGGGGGGGGTAGGGGAAGGGGGGGGGGGGAAGACCATGGCTTTGCTCCCCCTCTTGCCATAGTCACCTGATTTTCCCGGGGGGGGGGGGGGGGGGGGGGCAAAAAGATACCCCCCCCCCCCCCCCGTTCCGGCGCCCCTGCGCAAGTCTTGATCATGATGAAAGACATACTCAATACGCATTCAAACCACACAGTCGACTCTCTTTGCACAATCTTCGATTGAGGGGGGGGGGGGGGGGGGGGGGGGGCAGGCAATGAAGTTAGGCCCTCGGCGGAGGTGTCTGTCAGTGTGCTATTTTAAACAAATGCGACTATTATTCTGTAACTGTCGTCATTTGCCACGGAAAATGTTTTTTTTCGTATTTTATTTTATCTTTGGTATTTTTTTTTAAATGAGGATTTCCTTATCTTGGCAATTTGCAAAAATAAGGCATTCCATCCACATGAAGGGAAGTGTCACCCATTCATGTACATGCATCATCGTATTAACCTGCTGTCCCTGGCCTGACGGAACAAACGGAACTTTTGAAATTCTCCTCCTAACAGTAACAGGGAAGAAGTAACACAATCACCAGCTGTCCACATGACAGAGCAGTGGGAAGACGAAGCACCCGAACAGACAGCAAACAGATGCGGCCTCGAGCCGCGCAGCTTGTCTTCAATCAAAGTTCAAACAGCTCTTGAATCCAAGCTACACTGGACTCCATAAAAGGCAATAGGAGGGAGGGGTTGGTCGGGCAAGAATCAGCTTGAGATGTACAATGAAGCATTCCAAAGAATATCATTGCCGCCAGTCTCTCTCTCTCCCTCTGTGATATGGAAACTGAAGCAGGTGCATGGGTGACATTTGTAAATTGCAGTTTGATCGTGGGTGGAACATTACCCCTTGTCAGAAATCCCACATTCCCAGCTCTTGCTGTTAATTAAAACTTCTTCCCCTACTGCTTGAATACAATCAAGTAATCGTATGTAAATCTACCGTAAAAAAAAGGTTTGTAAGAAACTATATAAATTTAAAGTTTCAGTTTATTCCTAACATTTGTTACTACATGTACAAGTATCACCTGGCCCTGTTTGCAGACTTGGAGAATTATTAGACAAAAACAGACAATAGAATGTTCAAAAGAAATGTAACATACTCCCCCCCCCCCCCCAAAAAAAAAAAAAAGAAGGATAAAAACTTGGCCTGCAGTAGCACAGTAGGTGTTTTCTGAAATGTGAACATTAAACACCACAACAAATGGTCACAAAAGTGTGGAGATGCATGGATGGGAAGGGGGAAAAAAGACCAAGAACAATGTATCTAAGTGACACAACCACCGTCACTTAGTGACGAAAACAGTAATCTTAAAAAACCCTTCCACCAAACTAAAAGTGCATACAGCTGCATGGTGTGGATGAAAGATGGATAGTAAACCTCAAGACATGCGCAGTCTATCCTAGTGCACGTCCTAAATCACCTTGCACTTCTAGTTCTAACAGGACAAAATGTGACACACGCTGTCACTGACACAGGAAACATCCATCCATTTCAACATCTATTTTACACAACATTCACACAGACCAGTATGAAAACTTAACCACTTTAGCCTACGATTAGGAATCATAGAAACTGCAAAGTAGTAACAGGGTAATTCTAAAATACTTGCTCGAAATGCCGCGTCAATTACGTGATTTTCTCAGTAGCCAGTTCGGCCTTTACCAAACTAATGAGCACTGTTGAAACAATGCATGCCTTTCCCTAGGTACATGTCTAATGAAGGACATGTGTATAGCATCAGCCCACAGTTCTAAAGGTGGAAAAATGTGTAGCACATAGTGACAAAGTGGACAAGCCACAAGCTAGGGGTGTTTGGGGGCATGCTCCCCCGAAATTTCTTTTAAAAATGGGACTAAAAGTAAAATCTGTGCAGTTTGGTGCATTTGGCATAATCTTAAGTGCTGCAGAGGATTTTTTTCAAGAGGAAAATTTTTAGAATTAGACTAAAGACTGTGCACTTTGGTGCATTCTGGCATGATTTTAAGTGCCTCAGGGGAGGAAATTCACTTTTCAAGTGTTTTGGGGAAGGAAAATTTTTAGCAAAAGGTGAAAATCCACCAAGGTTGATGGACAGGGAGACAGACCGAGACGTCACAGCCAGAATCGGCAAGGCAAGGGCAGGAATGGTCACCCTGAAGAACGTCTGGGCATCCAAAGTTATCACCATAAGAACCAAACTACGCATCTTCAACTCCAACATGAACTTGCTGAAGTCAGTTCTGCTCTACGGATGCGAATCATGGAGGACAACAAAGACGATGCAGCAGAAGATACAGACATTTTTAACACCTGTCCTGGGCGCATCTTCAACATCCGATGGCCAGAGAAGATCCAAAACGAAGAGCTGTGGGAGCGAGCGGGACAGGAACCAGTGGCCAAGCAGATCCTGCGGAGGAAGTGGGGCTGGATTGGACACACCCTCAGGAAGCCAGCATCCAGCACCACACACCAAACCCTGACATGGAACCCGCAGAGGAAAAGGAAGAGAGGCCGGCCTCGCAACAGCTAGAGAGGGGACACTGAGGCAGAGCTATGCAAGCAGGAGACCAGCTGGACTGGAGTGGCAAGAGCAGCCCAGAACAGAGTGCGATGGCCTGTGCACCACTTGGAGCCATGGGCCTAAGTGAAGTGAAAATCGGTTGAAAGGTGGAAGATTTTAAGCCCTAAACATATAAAGCAGAAATTGCATAACTGATGGCGCAGCTTTTAAAACTGTCCAGATACACTGTCCTTCAGAAAAATAAACAAACATGAAAACGTGCATATTTTGGCAGGCCGTTTAAGTATTCTAGATAAGATCTATGTTTGAACTCCTTGCAAAGGATGGACACAATTTTCCACATGTACTTTTCACTCAGCAGATCTAAAGCCTGCCAGTATGAATGCTTTACAGACCTGTTCCAGCATCATCCCATATGACCGTGAGAATAGCTATCATCTCTCTCTCCATCTACACACACACACAACACACATGTGTGCCAAAACTGTGACTACCAATGCAGACTGACATGATCAGAATAAACAGTATTCAGAAATTATAAAATTCAGCCATGAAACCATAAATTTAATAATGCTCATGACATAAAAACTCTTCTCAGCAATTAAAACGAGACGACAATTCCTGCATTCACAAACAAGGGGTTATCACAGCCAGCCTGCTGTCCTCATTCACTCAGTCTCTCACTTCCTCTGAGCACCAAACTTGCCGTCATATCCTGGAAAGAAGGAGGGAAAATTCATTAATTATATGACTCCCACACGGGTGTGTGTGTTAGGAAGAAAGAAACAGCAAGAAAGAAATGCACCCACAACTAATTATAACTGTATTATTATTATTATTATGTCCTTTGAGTTTGAGCTATGTAAATGTAAAATTTTGTAATAAATTATCCACTAGGAATACCTGGCAAGTACTGAAGTAGGATTAAATTTTGCTGACATAAACTGATTATTATAAACAATACCCCCCCCCCCCCCCCAAAAAAAAAAAAAAAAAAAAAAAAACAAACCCAAAAACCAACAAAAAACCAAAAACAAAACAAAACCCAAAACAAAAAAACCCAACCAAACAAACCAACCAAAAACAAAAAACAAAAAACACAAAACAACAAAAAAAACAAACAAAAGAAAAACAAACATAAAAGAAAAGAGAAAGTAAAAACAACAAAACAAATGAAAAAAAAAAACTAAAAAATAAAACAGAAAAAAGAAAACACGCGACATAAAAAGAGACTGCCAACAGTATACTTTCTGTACTGATTCAGTGAGGATAATTTTCAATGGTTTGCCAGTGTACAGGGTTGCAGAGGGATACATACAAGCAAAACTACACAATTTTCAGCCCTGGTAGTGGTACCTGCATCTCGGTCTCACCTTTCAATATTTTTCCCTCTCATGGATAACAGGTTCCGATGCATAAACAGTTTTGTCACTGTGAACACACAAGGGTCACCTCTGGACCAGTCTGTTGCTTCTTTGTGACCGTTCTGCACCAAAGGCACTGACGCGTTGAAGTACTGATGAATCACAATACCCACATGGTCTCTGCTAATTTTATTCACAACACCCTTAAGGCAGGAGCTGATCTGTGGCTGGAAGATGACAAAGTCTGCTTTAATCTTGAAGTGGATGAAGGGAGAATCATCGATAATCTGGCCTTTGTCACTTAATAGTTTGATGTGGCTGTAGGCAATAAGAGCACCATCATGCCTGGAAAAACAAAAGTGAAAAGAAGGAAAATAAACACATGAGTAGGTAAGACTAAGAACAAACAGCATGCAGGCAAAATTACACTTGCACACATCTGGCGCCACATTCACATCATAATTTTTGTATGATAATATGTCCAGGCTGGGCACTGGCCATCGACCAATTCATTTTCCAAAAGTCTGATTACTTTCTCACAAAGGCGGACGAATGTCCTGTCATTTGTGTGCCACAGTGTACAAATGTCTATACTTATGCAATCAGCCAAAACATTTGACACATCATAATTCCCAGTCCCATGGACAGGAAGCCATGCACACACAGTGTAGTCTTGTGTATGGAGTGTGTCACACACACACTACTGTAAACACCACTGAAAGTGCACGCGTTATGGGTGCGCCGTGTGTGTGTGTGTGTGTGTGTGTGTGTGTGAAACGGCTGTAGAGAAAGACACTTACTCGTCTGAGAAGAGACCGATCTTGCTGTCAAGTTGCTGTTTGACACCCTGCCCAATATTTCCAAGGCAGCTTGGCGGCAAGGAGATTTGCTGCTCTCTCGACATCAGCGTAAACCCCGACATAGGATCGGAGCACATTTTTTTAGCTTCTTTAAATGGGATTTTCTCCATGTGCAGTTACGAAAAACACACCGGTCAAGCGAACGAACACATCTATCATAGACATGAAGGGTACTAGTACATTGGGTACTATGTGTCCAAACCACGTTCTAACTGGGCGCCGCCATCTTGAATGGATTAAAAAGTGCAACAGAGCAATTTCATTAAATATCTGTGACTGTTAGTACAGGTAATCTGTGACTGTAATTCAAATACTCTGTCTGTTACCTTTGTATGTGTGAAAACTTAACTTTGTCTGTTTGGGTTTTGTAAATTGAGACCGGTCCGATCATTTACATTATACCGGAAGTGAGCCCAACCAATCCAAATTTAGAACTGGAAAGATTTCAAAAATCTGATGATCATATCTGCGAATAATTTGTGACGGATATTAGGATTAGCGGTGTCTCTCTGTGAGTTATCGGGGAGGGTTTAGCTGTACCGTTAGTTGCCGCATTTTTCTTTATTCTCATTTTGTCCTCGAGTTTTTATGAAAAGGAAACATTGGTTGACTCATCGCGGGCGAAGAGACCGACATCGGTCTTCAGTGAGGATCTGTTGCTCTACTGAGATCGTCTGCTTGTTCAGGTGACTGTGTTTACACTGAAATAAATCGATTGCAGCAAGGTTGCACTGGCAATATAAGTGCTGTCCACTATAGCAATAGAGATCTTGTACTCATGGTTGATTTTAGAGTACGATCACAATCGTAGCAAGTCATACGTGACCTTTCGAGTGTGTAGACTGAAGCTCAGCAGTAAACGTGATGTGAAAGTGAAGTTCTAGTTGTCACTTCCCTTCACGCAACTGAGCAACAGTCAGTGCAAACGAGCCATTCAAGTTTGGGTCATGTGTTCTACTTTAGCGTAGTACTAGGGCAAAAAGTTTGTAAGTGTAAGTAAGAGTTCAGTGTGTCAGTTGTGTGTATGAGTACATGTATACATGTGTGTGTGCACACTGGTTTAGACATGACAGCCCATGATATTGACAGTGACAGCAACGTACATGGATGATGTATCGTATGATACTTCTCAATCTCACTGTTGCTGGTTATTAAGTCCACCCAAACCCGTGCGTGTGATTACAAAATAAAATTAATCGAAATAGATAGCCTAGTGGTAATAGTAGAGCAATTCTGGGTATGTACATGTACAGTCTACTGTTCATTTACCTAGTTTTGACCAGTGCCTCTGTGATTGTTACTTGCAGTGCGTATGGGGGGGGGGGGGGCTAAAGGCTGGTAATGCAGTCAGAAAGTAGTGGATGATTTGGCACCAAAGTTAGTGTATTACTATTACTATTAGGACTTTAAAAAAAAATTTTTTTTTTATAGGGAATCATTTGAATTCTGAAAGGAACATACACTGTAGTTTGGAGTTGGTTATACTGGTGTAGGTAAATGTGGCCTCCATATTCTTTCAAAGAGGAAACTGGAAGAGGAAGCAGATACCTAAATAATTTGTATTGCATGTTGTTCTCTGATTTCCTTTCAATTTAAGTATTTTAGCTGTTCATCACTTCATCAGTTCATGTTGTATAATTTGCAGGGTAGACAGATTCAGTAAAGCAAACCCTCAGCCATGGGGGATGATACAGAATGGATGAAACTTCCCACAGAGGAAAAATGCCACCACAAGGTCAGTTCTCTACTATCGAGTATTAGCAGAGTATATTACAGGATTTTTTAATTTTTATTTTTATTTTTAAGTAGATTGGAAAGTATACTAAACTTACATAGGAGCGGAAATTTATACTGTTTTGTTGTACATATTTTCAGTATGCAAAATCTTCAGTATAAATGACATTTTGTATTGGGTTACATTCAAGCATACACATGAAAAAACTAAACAAACCTCAAAATACAGTGGCAACTAAAGCAATTATTCATTGAAAACTGTTAGTTTTAGTGAGATGTGTTGATCAGCATGTTTGACAAATAGTTCTTGATTATATGATAATTTGATATTTCCTGCATTTTTTGTTTCATCAGTTATGGAAAGCTCGGCTGGCCGGATACGAAGAGGTGATCAAGTTGTTTGCCACACTGGACAACGAAAAGAGCCCAGAGTTTTCCAAGTATGCCGGGTTGATGAAGAAAATTGTGACAGACAATAATGCTGTAGCTCAGGAGAAGGGACTTGACGCTGTCACTGTGTTTGTGGAGAACGCATCCACACAGATTGCTTCCAGGTAAGAAAATGTATACAGTATAGCATTCGTGTTTCCTGTACACATAATCAGAACTGGAGAGAGATGATATCAATTCTGTCCCCGGCACGGAAGAAATTTACAGTGTGTGTGTGTTTCATAATGTAAAACAGAACAAACAAACAACACAAATTACAGACAGGCAGAAAAAGACCTTCTCTTCATGCTCACAGATTCATTCAATTGGATAAAAAAAATATGAAACTGAAAGTGTGTGTACACATAGGTGCGTGTGTGTGTAACTTATAAATAAAAAACAAACAAACAGAAGAAACGATACCAACACAAAATGTACTGCAATACCAACACAAAATATCCTGCTAAGTTTATAATACATTTTGTTTATTAGTGCTGTATAAATGTGTGTGATTGTGTTGCACAGAACCATCAGTGATGTGGTGGGTGGTGTCGTGACCAAATGCCTGAGTGCCTCCAAACAAAAGACAAAGGAGAAAGGGATGGAGATTGTCATGCTTTACATTGAACTGGACAAACCAGATATTGTACAGGTACGTTTCTTTCTATTTGGCATTTGCTAACCTCGAAAATAAGCAATCAGGAGTTTCTGTCAGATGCTGGCAGAGCCTGGAAGGCTGTATCAGTTGAACTACAAGGATTGAGGGTTTTGAAAAGTTGGTTTGATATATAAATCAAATCTCTATGACTGAGTCTAGATCTATATATAAATTTAAGGCTTTCAAGTGTCTGATTGAATCTTGCGTAATTGTTATGGCATATGTTGTAATAGTTAATTTTGTGTTTGCCGTGATTTTCAGGAGGCTCTGATGGCGGGGTTGGAAAATAAGAACCCGAAGGTGGTGGTGGGTTCAATACAGTGTCTTCGCATGGCGCTAAGGTTTGTCATTACATCACAATGGTGGCTTCTCCATTTATTACATGGTCTTCTTCATGGTATACCAGCCTACCTTGTTACTTTAATACTGCACACTCCCCCCCCCCCCCCCCCCCCCAAAAGAAAAAAAAAAAGACAGACACAAGTAAACTACACACAAACAACAACAACAACAAAAAAAAAAAGCAAAAACAGAATAAAATAAACAAAAGAGAAGGGCTTGAAATCACTGTATTTTTGCGTGCTTGTTTGCCAGGCCTGGCAAAAATATTGTGCATACTTCACTAGTGCCTGCTGTTGCAAGGCGTATCCCAGGTCACTGCCCATGAGTAATTTTGATTGAGTCTGTTTAAGAGCTAGTTAGCACCTATGTCCTTGACATTGTCATCATATTTCCTTTTGCTGGTGGTTATTGTCAGCTAATCTGTGGGGTTTTTTGGGGGGTTTTTTTTGTGCTGCAGAGATTTTGGAACCAAGGTGATACAGGTGAAGCCGCTGCTGAAGGTTCTGCCCAAGCTGCTGGAGGATCGAGACAAGAACGTGCGCGAGGAAACCAAGCAGCTGGTCATTGAGCTGTATCGCTGGATCGGT
The DNA here is from genome assembly GCA_018292915.2 of Batillaria attramentaria. Taxonomy (NCBI): domain Eukaryota; kingdom Metazoa; phylum Mollusca; class Gastropoda; family Batillariidae; genus Batillaria; species Batillaria attramentaria. The sequence continues at coordinate 266,399 of JACVVK020000356.1, forward strand.
GCCGCTCTCAAACCACAAATGTCCAACTTCAAACCTATTCAGGTGCAGTGCAGGACACATACACGTGTATAGTGTTTTAAGCAGAGGTGACAAGCATTGTGTTACTGGTCTGCTAGTAGTTTGCAAAATTCTAAAAAAAAAAATTTGGGGGGTGGGGGGGGGGGGCTTCACTGCCGTATGGTTAGCCCTATAATAAGTATAAATTCAGCGTGTCACCCAAGTTTCAGCATGTGCTGACGGTTTGGTTACAGGTACAAGAGTTTGAAGAAGAGTTTGAGAAGATCACGGGAGGGAAACCGGTGCAGACCCGCTTCATGCGCTCACAGCAGGATCTCAAGGCCAAACTGGAGGAACAGGCAGCCGCTTCTGCCACTGGTGGGGGTGGGGAAGGTATAGCGGTGTTCTTCTGGTTGTGTGTTCTGTTTGTTGTGTACTTATTTTTAGAGTTATCTGTTCAAGCCGCACGGTGAGTGTTGTGAAACCTGCTGTTGAAGCAAATCATTATACTTATAGGAGTCTTGGTCTGTACAGGTCAGGGAATCCTGGAAAAGTCAGGCAAAGTAATGACTAACTCTGAACATTGGTCTTGCTACTGTGATAACTTGGATCAGCTCGGAACTTCTACCCTCGCTTGCATCAGTGTGAAAGAGGGCGAGGAAGTTGTCATGGAAAACAGGATTGTTGGCATGGAAACATAACGGAAAAATTGTTAATTTTTTAAACTGTGAACCGGTGTGGGCCCTGTCAGTTTAGGTTGTGGTCAAACTGATGGACATTTTAAGGTGCATTCTCGTGTGGAAGAGTTGGTGTGCTGTTTGTTTTGCATTTCTCTTTTGGTGTTGGTGATGAGCTGATGAAGCATGCGTTGTTTTCACTGAGTGTTTCCAGTCTCTGTTACAGCTGAGGAGGAAGACGCAGGCGGTGAAGATATGGATCCCTACGAACTGATGGAGGCCGTCGACATTCTCTCCAAGCTTCCTAAAGACTTCTACGAGAAAATTGTTAGTGATTTACATTTACATAGAAATTGTAAGCTGCATTGTTGTTCTTTTCATCTCAGGTATTATTTTCAACATTAATATAAACAGTTGGAGCTACAGATTTTCCTGTGATGTTTTGATTGGGACATTAAAAACATTTTCTATCTCACTGATTGCTTTTGTAGACCTGTATGCACATAGCAGTGGTACTGGTACATAGAATTTGCGTCATTGGCTTGTTTGTTCCTTTGCTTGCTGATGCTGATAGATGATGATATGCATGACGCGTGTGTGTGTGCGTGTGTGTGTGTGTGTGCGTGTGTGTGTGCAGGAGGCGAAGAAGTGGCAGGAGAGGCGAGAAGCACTGGAGGCGCTACAGAAACTGGTGGAGTCGCCCAAAATTGAAAGTGGCTCATTCGGCACGCTCGTCAGTGCTCTGCTCAAGGTTAGTACGAACCAATCAAGGTTAGTACGAACCAATTCAATTCAATTCAATTCAATAAATCTTTATAATCCCCTTTAGGGGGAAATTAGGGTGTGGTGATCATTAAAACGTGTGTGTTTCAGTGCGTGTGTGTTTCAGAGTGTGTGCATGTGTTTTTCAGTGTGTCTGTGTCACTCACTCTGTGTGTGTGTGTGTGCAGTATTTATCTTTTAAGTGTAAATTGACATGCTGACTTCTACCCTTGTTGTTTTCAGGTGATTGGGAAGGACACCAATGTGATGCTGGTGGCTCTAGCAGGCAACTGTTTAGCCGCTCTTGCCAAGGGACTGCGCAAAAACTTTGCCACTTACGGAAGCCAAGTAAGTCATCGTTTTCAAAAATGCTGATGATTTTTGGTTTGTGCGGATGATTTGGATCCTGCGTTATTATTTGCAGGCTGTTTTAGCAATAGTTTCGCAGCATCTGAAAAAAAGATTCTTGTTTTCTTGTTGAGAATTTCTGTGCTTTCCTGGTTCTGTGATTTAAAATTTGCTTCCGCTGTAGTGTAATTCCATCTCTTGCAGAGAACTGAAAATTAAATGGTGAATCTCATAGATTTGAAAGCAAGGCTGATAATTTTCAGTTCAGACATTCAGGTACCACAAACGCATACACAGTGACACACACACGCGCACACACGCACGCACACACACACACACACACGCACGCACGCACACGCACACACACACACACACACATACACAGTCCCTCTTGGCACTTCATTTTTTGCACACATGAAATGCATGATACAACGTTGGTTGTGAATTTGATGTGTCTGCTTGTCTACTGCAGTCATTCGGCGTCACATTGGCCTCATGGTGTGCTGTTCATGTTTGCAGAGCATGGCTGTGATACTGGAGAAGTTTAAAGAGAAGAAGCAGAACGTCGTACAGGCTCTGAGGGAAGCCAGTGATGCTATTTATGCATCTGGGGTAAGCGTAGTGTGTGATGTTCACAATGGACACCAACGCGAACTACTTTCCTACATGTAGGTACTTTGGTGGAATAATTGAAGCAGTTTTAGATTCTAGGTATTTCCAGTGTGCAGGGAAAAAATGGTAGATGCATGAAGCGTTGGAGATGAAATACATATCAGTGTGCAGGGCTGTTTGGTGAACAGTGCTTGCAGTGTAAAGGTTTGATGTGGTAGAAACTAACTTTCTTTTTTTTTTAGTCACTCGGATCATTCTATTTGGGCGTACACCAGACTTGTACAGAAATGAAATAAAATGAACCGTTTTCAAAACCGAGAACTGTCTTCTTTTTTGTGTGTTGCTAGGTGACTCTTGATTCCCTCCTGGAAGATTTGGTGGCGGCGTTGGAGAATAAGAACCCCCAGATTAAAGCAGAGAGCGCTCTTTTTCTCGGCCGCTGCTTTCAACGCTGCACGCAAGCCACCTTACCCAAGAAACTGTTGAAAGCTTTCTGTGGTGTTCTTCTCAAGGTAAACCTTCTCAGCTTGTGAACAAATTTACAAGATCACAACCCATAAAAAGAGGGTGAAATTAAGATGTTGGATTTCTGCTTTTTGCACTTGAGCGATTTTGTTTGTTTTTTTTGGTTTTAGGGATGCAGGTTTTCTAGGCATGTGCCAGCTTTCTGGTTTTAGAAGCACCCACGGTTGTGCACCATTCAACAATGTTTTTAGACACCATGTCGGCAGTTGTGTGTTTACAGTTGTGCACGAATTTGAGGCCCAGACATCCTGAGATAGCACAGACTTCAGTGCAGAGAAAAGAAAAAAAAAAGGTATATTGTGGTCGGTTTTGTCTTGAAATTTCATACAATGTTTGTCCAGACTGTGAATGACACAGACCCTGGAGTGCGAGAGGCGTCCTTTGAGGCGCTGGGAGTGGCCATGAAGGTGGTATCTGAGAAGCACATCATGCCTTTCCTTGCTGACGTGGACAGCATCAAAATGCAGAAGGTGTGCTTAAGTTTTTTGGCGGAATACTTAAACTTGCGTGAATGCGTTGAAGCCTTCTTTTTCCCCATGTTTTGTTGTTTTGCAGTTCTGACTAAAGTGTGTAAGTTGTAACTCACATCCAAGGTCTTAGCATCCCAGCAGCATTTCTCTCTCTAAAAGTATTCCATGTTATCTTTACAATAAGCAGTCCGAGTTGTGTGTTTAGATGGAAGTAAATCATGTCATCTGTTGCAGTGAAAACTGTTCTCACTAGTTGGGGATCTGTGTACCACAGAATTTTCATGTACTGCACGTATTTGTGTGATGCAGTCTTGTTGTGTGATTTTAGATTCAAGAACGTTGCCAGAGTGCTGTGCTCCTGAACGCCAAGGGGGAACCCCGCCAAGGAAGTGGTGGTGGTGGTGGGGAAACTGCCGCAGCAGCCGCCGCCAAAAAGTCTGTGCCCAAACCGGTGACAAGACCACCGACAGCCAAACCGTCCAGTGTGAGTGATCCATTTACTTGTACACGTGTGCACTGCGTAGATGCTGGTGTTGCCTTGCACATTAAGTTGCTGTTTCTCTTTCTGTGACCTTTGCCACAGTTTATTGTTGTCCACAAAGGGGGCAAGATGGATGTTGATACGTCAAAGTGGAGGGGAAGCTTCTTCTTCTTCTGCGTTCCTTGTGGGGGGTGGAGGGGGGGGGGGAAGCAAGGGAGAGGCAGAGGACAATAGAGTTGGCACAGTTGGGGTTAAAGGGGTGAACGAATCTGGAAGAACAGGTTTGCATTGCTGGTCTCCCTTCTTTCTCCTTGTTTTCACTGTTCACTTTTGATTGGTACACTATCAATGTTTGGATTTTTTTTGTTTTTCATTTTATTTAAAAAAAATTTTCTTGGTGGGGGGTGGGAGTGGGGGGGGGGGGGTGGGAGTGGGGGGTTGCACTGAAGTTCCTGTTTTGCTTTTGAGAGTGAGAAGCTGTGTTAAATGTTGTTTGGTTCACTTTGTGTTGCTCAGCAATCATCAGAGTCAGGCCCGCCTTCTGCAGCGGTATGTACTCCAGCAAGTGTACATAACTAAGAGTTAGTAAGCTTGCTGAAGGTCTGGGAATTTGGGCAGAGATTACTGTCCTGAAAATAAATACTATTTTTGAAGAATGGGGTGTATGCTATGTCCAATTTTGTGTCCGTGATCAGAAATATACTATATATATGTATATGAATATGAAATATATAAATGCATATGAATGCTGATCCACCAGATTAAATCACAATCTCTTTTACAGATGATTTCTAGAGCAGACCAGGGGAATCTTCAGACATACAAATTTTGACTCAGTTTTTTTATGGCCACTTTTAGTTTTACTCTAACAGGAAGAGGGGTGTCTTGAAAAGAAGACTTTATGTTTAGATATTGAGAAGTTACTCATCCTGCAGTTGTTGTCTGCTTGATGCAGGCTTTACTGTAACGATGGATCCTCCAGTATGCAGTTATCTGCAGGTGCTTTGAGTTTGAATGTGGGAAGCTAAGCATAATCTGCTTTCCTATTGTCTTTTCGGTCACATTGAAAATGTGTCTGTGTGTTTGACAGACAAGACTGTCATAGGCACCTGCTCAACTTGTCACCAGTGTTAACATTTCTTTTTTTATTTCAGGCAAAGCCTGCAGCCAAAAAGGTAAGTTCCTCTGTGTGTGTGTGTGTGTGTGTGTGTGTGTGTGTAGTTTGTGAGTGAATGAGTGTGTGTAGTTTGTGTGCATGTGTAGTTTGTGTGAGTGTGTGTGTGTGTGTGTGTGTGTGTGTGTGTGTGTGTGTGTGTGTAGTTTGTGAGTGAATGAGTGTGTGTAGTTTGTGTGCATGTGTAGTTTGTGTGAGTGTGTGTGTGTGTGTGTGTGTAGTTTGTGTGCATGTGTAGTTTGTGTGAGTGTGTGTGTGCTAGTCCTGTGATTTTCTCATGCCAGAACTGTCCTGGTGCACTTGCACTTTCCTTTGATATACATGTATGTGTACTTCCTGACTTGCAGCCGGAGGCCAAGAAAGCAGGTGGCGCTGGTAAGAAGGTGGTGAAGCCGAAAGGGAAAGGCGCCCAGGCCAACAAGGCAGAGCCGGGATCAGAGCCTGTGCTGTCTGTAAGTACTGAATGCACCACCTCACTCGTGTCCATCAAAAGAGCCGAACCCCCAGAATTCAGCCAATCAGCACAATACATGGCATGGTCTGGCAAACGTTTTGCTAGACACTGCAACGATGGAAGTGTGTGTAGTTTGATATGACGAAAGAAAGCAGTAAGTCCATTGACGTCATTTGAGGGATAAAGACCATTACGTTAGTCCCTTTCTCTTGAAATCATACAGCGACGCCATGGACATACTATGTTTTGCTAATACATGGCAGAGTAAAGGGGCAGGGCTTTGGTCTCCGGGTTTGCCACAGGGAATCGTCAGGTAACGGGTTGTATTTTCTCCTGCGTGCTCCACAGAGAGTCGTCAATTGGCGGGTCTTATTTTCTCCTGCATGCTCCATGGGAATCAGGCATTTGAGCTGAGTATTGGACTCTGTATCCGATGGACAGAGTGAAAATTTGCAAACACCTTTCTTCATTGTCCCTATCTTTGAAATCACTTTTGTTGTGGCTAAATGACATAACACTTGTAACAGCCATGCATCCTTTTTGCTGCAGAATTTACTTGTGTATAACCAAACAGTCGCTGAATTTGCCTCTCGCTTTAAGCAGTCCATACATGTCTACTTGCAGGTGCCTTTTGTAGACTGGGTGTTTTGCAGGTAGATGGAAAATGTAGTTGTGGCTGTTTTGACACACAGTGTTCTGCTGCATCACCAAGGGAAATGTTGACTAAAAGCTGTATATTAACTCTGGAAGTTACAATTGGTCACAGCATAGTTTGGTGTATCGTATTTTACTTGTTTTCCCTTCAGGACGAGGCTGTGGAAGAGAAAGCAGCAGCTGCCTTGCCAGCGGACGTCATCAAGGGCTTGGAGAGTGCCAACTGGAAGGACCGTCTGGCTGCTATAGAGAAATTTGCTGAGGTATGCTTGCGGCCACTCGTTCAGTGTGTGTCTGTTTTAGTTAAATGTGCATAAGTCCATTTTTTGTCAGCAGTGGAGAACATTATTTTTGTGAAACGTCTCCCTATTCCTGCCCAAAGGAGGAAGGGACTTGTTGGTTTCACCTAATAAAAGTAATATGTCTACCCATCTTTTTTATTTATTTTGAAATCTGTGAAGACCCTTTGGCCCATTTTATTGACAATCTGGGGGTTAGTAAATCGTTTCCTTACTGCAAGAGACTTGCATTTAAAGTTGTGTGTGTGTGTGTGTGCGCATGCGCGCAACTGAAATGCTTTAACCCATTACAGGTAAACTTGTGGTGTTTGTAGAGCTTTTTGTCCTGACAATTTCTACCCTTTGCCACAGCTGTACATCTATTTGAAAACTGTGGTTTTGATGTTGACAGACAGCGAAGGGCATGAGTAAAGAGGAGATCCCCTGCCAGGTGTTTGTCCGTGTGCTCAAGAGAAAACCAGGACTGAAAGACAATAACTTTCAGGTGAGATTTAATTTTACCACACACCTTTGTGTTGTTGCTGCTGTTGCAATCTTCAGTAAGCTATATCTTCTGTAAGTAAAATGACAGTTTATGTAAATGGCTTGCACGAAATGCATAAACTCTGTTGTCCACAGTCTTATGAGCTTTTAAAAGGTGCTAAAATTATTTCCTACAGGTGCTGAAGCTGAAGTTTGAGTTGCTGGCACACCTGGCTCAGAACGCACGCTTCTCCCGACAGTCGGCAGAGTTTGTTTTGGTGGAGGTGATCGATAAAGTGGGCGACGTAAAGACGGGAGCCGTGGCCCAAGAATCTCTCAGCTGTATGAGTGAGGCCTGCACGCTGGAGTTTATCTCTGAACAGGTAAACTCAAACACCCGCTGATTGTTTGCGTTGGAAAAGTAATAATGATGACACTGTGGGAGTAGTATGTCATAATGTATTCTCTCTCTCTCGGTTCAATTATGGCTGGCAAAATGTTTGGAGATTTTTGGAGGCAGGTGGGTAAGTTATAGACTTTTAGTCTAAAAACTGCCAACTGGTCCAGTACAAGACTTTTGCAAACAAGGGAAGAAAAAAAAAAAAAGGAAAAATGAACTGATGAGCTAGACAAGTGAGAAATGTTGAGCTCACTGGGTACAGTCTGTACTCATCTCTGAAGAAAGGACAGATGTATTTTGCCTACCTTGCTGTGTTTACAAATTGAGCTCAGTTCATACACTCTGCCTGTGAACAGCTGATGCTCTTGCGCTATGAAATACGCATACTGTAACTGGTTTGTTTTTGGTGACAGAATATTGTTATCTACTAATGCCTTTGCTTTGTTTTCATTGTTCAGGCCATGGCGCTGGCCTTTGAGCAGAAAAATCCCAAGAATCAGTCAGAGACACTGGTTTGGCTTTCGCAGGCTGTAAAGGAGTTTGGACTAAAGTAAGTGGCATAAGTGTTTCCTTGGTAATTATTGTCTGTTGTGTTTATTGCAGTATAAGCAACTGCTTTGTATTGATAGAAATTGGTCTTGAACCTATAGATCCTTCGAAAGGGAAGTTCAAAAAAATATGTCCAGCATAGTAATTAGCATGTTTGTCTTCATATGATTATCTGCCATCCACTGCTTATTGATGTGGTGTTTGTGTTTTGGCAGGGTGAACATCAAGCCCCTGATAGCCACCGTCAACAAGGCCTTATCAGCAACCAACCCAGTGAGTAAAAGTCATTTACTGGCGCAAAAAAAAAAAAATAAAAAAAATGATGTGGTCATTTGGCTGTAGATGAAGCAGATTGCTTCGTAATGGGTGTAACACTGCCCAGAAATACTGCTGTTCTAAATCTGAAAGTGTATCTTAAGTATTTGTAGGCGATGCTTTGCTCTTTAAAAATACATAGCCCAGTAGTGTTAGTGTAGAACTGCATCTACTTGCCACAATAAACCAGTGGAAGGAAGGGCTACAATTATCTGTTTCAGTGTGTACTGTCATTGTCATAGTTTGTAGTAGTGCTGCCTGTACACTGTGTCATGTGATGCTGCTGTTCCCAGGCGGTGCGTACGGCAGCCATCACCCTCCTGTCCACAGTATACATGTACATGGGAGCCAAACTGAGGGTGTTCTTTGAGGAAGAGAAGCCGGCCCTGCTGCAGCAGATTGATGCAGAATTTGAGAAGGTGGGTTTACGTGAACAGTGTCCTGTAGTCAGGTTACCAGCACTTAAACAGTTGAAACAGTTCTAGTGAAAATTTGGCATAACTCAGTTTCGAGACTAGCTCGTGAGAAGTAGAAAATGTGTGTCATCCTGAGCTGTTCTCACAACTGAGTTACACCAAATTCCATGATGATGTAATACCTGGTGGAAAAGGGTGTTAAACTCCCAAACACCAACCCACCCCCAGAATGACATCATTTTGTTTTATCCACCTTGACTGAAACATGATTTCGCTTTCAGTAGAAGATATTATTTACACAAAACAGTGAAAACAAAAAATGCTGTCTGATATCTGTAACTTGTTAGCGGAGGTGACACTCTGTATCATGTGATTGTCATTTGTGATATCTGTAACTTGTTAGCGGAGGTGACACTCTGTATCATGTGATTGTCATTTGTGATATCTGTAACTTGTTAGCGGAGGTGACACTCTGTATCATGTGATTGTAATTTGCTGATGAGCTTCAGTGTGTAAGTGAATGCATTTATTATGATATTGTTAATGTGAGGGTGTGTGTGTGGAGTTCAGCCACGTGGCACTTTTAGCCAAGCAGTTGAGACTGGTGTCTGAAATGAATCCTGTCATTATGTTGTTCTGGTTCTGTTGCTGGTTGTGGCATGTGCAGTCATTCTTGTAACTGTAAGAGACATGCCCCATGAGAACGAATTAAGATTAATTCAGATTTATTCACTGTTATAGGTGAAGGGTCAGAAACCACCAGCACCCACCAGGGGTATTGCACCGGGTGGAGCTGGCGATGAGGAGGATGATGAAGATGAGGGCGATGAGAAAGGAGATGATGCAGAGCCTCAGGATCTTGTGCCACGCACCGATATCAGGTCGGTTGTGTGACGGTTAAGTGGAATGAATCAACTTACGTCTCCTTACTCCAACCCCTCAGAAAAAACAAAAAAAACAAGAAGACTGTGTGAGAAGAGTAAGTGTAACACATAGAAAACAGTTTTGAACTGGGCTATTGCATTAGAGGTTGCTCACATACAGCAAGAGAATTTAGACATTTTGAGCATTAACAAGCACTGCTGATATAACTAGCAGTCATTTGTCATGTCTAATCTAGTGAGAGAATCACGGAGGACCTGCTGACGATGATGACCGACAAGAACTGGAAGGTGAGGAACGAGGGTCTGCAGAAGGTGACGGAGATCCTGAAGGAAGCCAAGTTCATCACCCCCAATCTGAACGGGCTGCCCGAGGCCATCAAAGCTCGCCTGTCCGAGTCCAACAAGAATCTGGTGAGTGCCGTTCACCTTCAGCGTAACCACACATTAATAACTCTTGAGAGCCCCAGCCTGACCGCTCCCTGCCCACTGTAGGATTGCTGTAACTGGTTATAAAGAACAAGCCACTGCAGTTGAAATTCTGACCGCCTCAGTGTTCTGATAGTTCACAATGGCCGTATAACTGACTTTTGGATCATAAGTTGGAGAAGTGTAGGATGGTGCCCGTATTCGTGCAGGCTATCAAACACATTTCTTCCTTTATTGCTCAGCAGTTTCAGAAAAAGCTCCTCCATTGTAGCTCTGTCCAACTGTACGTGTCCTTTCTCCAGTATGCACTGTATTGTGCTGTTGGTGTGTGTGCAGCAAATGACGGCCATCACTATCTGCTCCACCCTGGCACAAGCGTTGGGTCATCACAGTAAGCAGCATGTCAGGGTCATCGCACCAGGACTCATCAGCTGCCTGTCAGACAGCAAGGTACATGTATACCCACCTCACCTAGATGATAGTCAACACCTGTCTAATATACCCTCCCTAGAGATCAGGAAAATGTGTGTTGATACAAGTGGCCGCCTTACTCAGGAGCCTTTCAGTAAACCGCACTAAATGATAAATCAGACGGACAGAACTTTTAAAACCAGTTTATTTAAAACAAGAAGGAAACCTACAGTCACTACAGCAATTTGGGTAAGGTTCCTTTCTTTGATAAAAAAAAAAAATCTCATGTATAAGTTGTCATTTTTTTTCACCAGGTTACCTGTTTATGCCTTTCTTGTACTCTGTAATCAGTAAGTTGCAGAGGGAAAACCCATGAGCCACCGGGAATGGAGTGTTTAAGTGATGTTTCTGGATCTTGCGTATGTTGATGAAGTAGATAGTTTGTGTAATGACAAACTGGACACAGACAATTGGATTGTCCTGCATGGGATGAAGAATAAATTTGTGTGTCTCACACTGAGTTTCTTCTATCTTTCCTGCCAACAGCCGCAGTTGAGAGCAGCCGTTGTGGCTTCACTGAATCTGTGGGTGGAGCAGACTACGCTGGTTCCTTTTGTGGAGTGTGAGGCGCTTGTTGATGGCCTGAAAACGGAAAATCCAAATCTGAGAGTAGAGGTGAGATAATAGTTTTCACTTTACTAAGCAGTGGCTTTTTTGAGGCCTGCTCTCACCCTCCCGTGACTCGGACATGTAATTGGAGAAAGATTACAGTTTCAAGGGTGCAGATTTCACACTTTCTGCAAATAATGTTTTTCAATATTGTTGTATGCTAGATGATTATATTAATTATTTGAACATGGACATTGTGATTTTCCAGAATACCACTAGGCTCAAGACATGCTTAGAAGTTAAACAACAACAGAGAAAACATGTCTTCTCTCAAATTTTCAGTTAACGCCTTTTTTTCGCAGACATGACATTCAGATGCCACCAGAGGGATTCTTGAGATCAGTGTAAATCCAAGGAAAATTCTGTGTGTGTGTGTCTGTGTGGAAGGAGAGGGGTTTTACTGTATCCTGGTGCCAATTTTTCAATCTTGAAAACCAAAGTTGGGGGGGGGGGGGGGGGGGGCTGTGGCCTTCGGACCCCCACCTTTCTTTTTCTCCCTTTTGACTTTCCCATGTCTGTTCAGGGGTTGAAATGACAAAGTACAGAGAGACAGCGCCACCTATCTCGGTTCATGGAGGTCATCAGCAGTCACTTTTTCATTGAACTGTTTTATCATTTGCTGCTGTCTGTCAATGTAGTAACACTGCACCGTCTTCCTCAACAGTTACTGGGTTGGCTGTCGGAAAAACTTCCAACACACAAGACACTGCCCCCAGAGCTGCGAGACTGTGTCCCTTACGTGCTGACCTGTCTGGAGGACCGTAGTGCTGACGTGCGCAAGAAGGCGCAGGACGCTATCGTTCCGTTCATGATCCATGTCGGCTACAACAACTTCGTCAAGGCAGCTGGCAAACTGAAGGTTTGGAAAATTGCACTCAAATGTCCCTGGCACTATACCCCTCCCTGCTGTAGCATATTACTAGGCAACACTGGAAGCGACAAAAAGATCCTGTATATTTCTATGATTTTTCCTTCCTATCAAAACTGGATCTCAGATGACAGAAATATGATCTTATGTCAAAGATTACAAGTTTTGGTTGATTACAAAGTACCATTTTGTTCCTTGAAGCCTACAGTCACAAGTTGGTCTGGTGTTAGTTGCACGTTTGGTAGTGTTGTTACCCAAGGTTTGCTACTGTTGCCACTTCCAGGCCTTTGTATTCTTTGCCTGCTTCTCCACAGCTGTACTGACACAGAGGGAACAAAGTTTACCTTTGCATGCTGAGCTTACTAGGAAAGTGTAAACAATGTTGTTTTTCTAACAGCCAGCGTCCAAGGACCAGGTTCAGCCCATGCTGGAGAAGGCCAAGGGAGAACTGCCCGCCAAACCACCACCAAAGAAAAAAGCCGCTGCGGCCCCCGCCCGTCCTGTATCTGTTGTGGATGATGACGATGAGGAGGAGAGCAGACCGCCGCCAGCTGCTGCCAGCAAGTCGGACACCAAGACTGAGAAAGTGGACTTGAAGTCGAAGGCCCTTGGAAAGAATCGTGGCAAGGTCTGGGTGATTTAGTATTGTTCCTGTTTGTGATAGTGAAAACTTTGCCATTGTTGTTGTCCAGAAGAAAAAGATGGGAGAACTACACAGAAAGTGGACTTGAAGTCATAGCTGTTTATAAACTATATGAATATAATAATAATAATAATACAGCGTATTTATAAGGCGCCCGTCTCTGAAAAGCAGACTCAGAGCGCACACACCCACACACACACACCACACACCCACACACACACACCACACACACACACACACACATGAACATGGACAGAGGGACCCAGTTATCTATGAAAAGGCCTGACGGAACAGGTACGTTTTGAGCTGTGATTTAAAGGCTGAGAGTGTGGGGACATCACGGAGGGCAGAAGGCAGTGAGTTCCAGATTGTCGGGGCGAGGTAGCTGAACGCGCGTTCGCCGGTGGTTTTCATATTTCGCAGAGGAACTTTAAGGAGTTTTTCATCGGAGGATCGCAGTCTGCGGGAGGGCTGATAAGTAGAGAGTGCAGCTGACAGATACTGAGGTAAGGATCCGGTGAAATGACGGTAAGCAAGGACGGCAAGTTTGTATTGGCAGCGGAACTTAACCGGCAACCAGTGGAGGTATTTCAGCAGGGGTGTCACATGCTCACCCTTACGCTTTATGACCCTTTGCAGCCGTCATGCTGCTGTTTGTTTGGTGCTGCTGACACCATGCACTGTCAGACAGCCCATGACAGAAAATCTTCATGGTCCAGTTTGTCTTGTCTGCAGCTGTAGAAAGTGTACAGTTTATTTGCTTATACATTTGTTGCATGTGCAGGCTGCGCCGGCCAGTACGAAGAAAAAGGAGGAAGAGGACACAGGCCCTGTCATGAACCTCACAGTGTCCAAAGAACAACGCTTTAAAGACGAGAAGAACATGAAGGTAATGGACACAGGGCCGTTGCATCTTCTTCACTGTCAGTTGACTTCATTTTTATCTATGCTGCTTTTTTCTTTCCGAACATGTCAAATACTAAAATTTCTTTCATGAAGGACTGTCAGGTCCATCTTGTGATCTGGGAGCCGGGATGGTCAAATGGTAGAGCATTGGACTTCAAATGCTCAGGTCGTGAGTTCGATCCCGGCTGGGGCCAAATATTTGTGCTGGCTTTTTCATCGTTGCCCCGTCTTTGATATCACCCGTATGTGGTGGAAAAGGACGTTAAACCCCCAAACACCCACCCACCCATCTTGTGATCTGTTTCTTCTGATTTTTACCCTTATTTGGTAAAGAAAAGAACAGCATTGCAGGTTCAAAGAAGCCTGTATTTCTGTGGCACTAGAAACCACCCAGTTATGACAACAGCCTTTGTAACCAAATAGGACATAATAATGTTTGGAAAACAGCCTTAGAGTGGCTAAGTGCATACTGTTAATGTTAACGCCAGTAGATGTATAATTTGCGTGTTCCTGAACATATTTTGCTGTGTGCAGGTGTTGAAATGGAACTTTATTGAGCTGCGTGGGGAGTTCGTGGAACAACTGAGGGGACAGATGGAGAAGAACTTCAGTCCCAGCTTCATGACACAACTCTTTCACACAGACTTTAAATTCCACATCAAGGCCATAGAACAGCTTATTGGGGTAAGGTTTGCAAAGTAGATCATGTACATTTCTTCTTGTGTCAGAGACACACGGACATTCACAAGGACATCCATGCACACGTGCAGGCACACTTTATCTCTGCTTGTCTGTCTCCCTCACTCTCTGTCTCTGTTTTTCCCTATCTCTCTCTCTCTCTCTCTCTCTCACACACACACACACACAGAGAAATCCAGTAGGACAAGCCATCACACTTTTATGCTATTCACTGATGTATCATCTTCATGAAATACTTTTTGGTTTCATGTGCGTTGATGACAGCAGCTGAACTGAGACCTTGCAAATGAAATTTTCTTCATAGCTGGATCTTTCCTACAGGATGATCCATTGCGAATTTTAGGGACTTTCGGTGTGGATGATGGCATAAATCATGAACAGGATAGAGAGAGATGTGGGTTGGGTTTTAGGTGCTCACTGTTCATAACTATGATTTTATTGTCTTGTCTGAGCAGACACTACAGTTTCCCTTTGTGGGATGAATAAAGTATATCATCTCATCTTGTCTTATCTTATCTCTTCTCATCTCGTATTATGAGTTGTGGTGGTATTTTCCAGTGTCTGGACAGCATGGAGAACGAGACGATCGGTAACCTTGACATGATTCTCAAGTGGTGCACCATCCGCTTCTTCGACACCAACCCCTCCATGATCAACAAGGCCCTCGACTACCTCCAGCAGCTCTTCTGTCGCCTCGCCGACCTTGACCACCATCTCTCCGACCTTGAGGCATCCTCGTTCATCCCGTACCTGGTTCTCAAGGTAATGAGTCATGCATTTTTTTTTTTTTTTTTTTGGTAAGTTGGTAAGTCGTGTATTGGGGGCCTGGTGTAATTCTGGTGTGAGTTGATGTTGAGAGCAATTGAGGACAAGTGTAAACTTTGTAACATTCTGAGCTGTATTAGAAACCGAGTTGTGTCAAAACATCCACCATGATAAACACACTTCTCCTGCTAGTGCTAGACAAATGATTGTGTTACTTCAGGTCTCGTATCAAATGTTTGATAAAGCATGTGGAAGAAAGGAGTGATTGTCTGTAAGGATGTAAACAGCGGAAAAATCAAAGCTACTTTGTAACTGTGTAACACATTGAAATGAAAATACAGCTGGTACCAAGATATTTGGTAACTTTCAGTACATAGGTAGGATGCCTTGTTTTATTGATCTGTTCAGCATTTCGCTTTATGTCCGTCTCAGGTACCCCATTGATTGGTTAACCACTGAGGTTTAGATAATAAAGTTTCTGTGCGTGTGACTAGGTGGGAGACGCCAAAGACAATGTCCGTCGGGATGTGCGTAACATCTTCAAGCTGATCTGCAAGGTGTACCCAGCCAGCAAGATGTTCACCTACCTTCTTGATGGCATCAAATCCAAAAACTCCAAACAACGCGCAGGTCGGTAAAAATCATTCCAGTGTCAAGCTGATGTTTTTGTTTGCGGTGGACCTGCTTTTGATATGGCCAGCCCACAAAAATTAAAGAATAAATGCAATTGTAAATTGTGAGACTTAAATAGCTGATCTGGCATGACCCTTTCCCGATTATTATTATGATTAATTATTATTTGCAGAATGTCTGGAGGAGTTGGCGTGCCTGATTGAGGCTTACGGGATCAACATCTGCCAGCCCTCACCCGCACAAGCACTGAAGTTGATTGCAGCTCAGATCGGTGATCGAGACAACGGTGTTCGCAATGCTGCCCTCAACACTGTGGTTACTGCATACATGCTTCTTGGGGAAAACTTGTACAAGTACATTGGAACTGTGAGCATTCAGTTTAAATTGTGTTTAGCCAACAGCACAAAGTGTTGCACAAGCTGTACACAGCCATTAAGTTTGAGGAGTGTGCACAAATTTGCAAGTAGACTACTTGGGAGAAGTTTTGTGTGCGGACAGATTTGGACCAGGTTATGAGGACGGACAGGAGAAAGGACTGAAAGTGTGTTTCAAAAAAAAAAAAGGAAAAAAAAAAAGGGAGATCTGAACACCAAATGCCACAAAGCACTCTTAGAAGACAACAGACTTTAAATTAAAAAAAGAGGCTGTTTTGCAGTTGGTGGTTGACAAATGCACAGAACACAAAATGTGTGAGCTACATAACAACACCTTTGTGGCATGTGCTAGCCACAGCTGAAAGTGTTGACTGTTACACAGGTTTTAACTTTCCTTTCCTCATGTTCTCCCATTTCATCCCACAGCTGAAAGTGTTGACTGTTGCACAGGTTTTGACTTTCCTTTCCTCATGTTCTCCCCTATCATCCCACAGCTGAAAGTGTTGACTGTTACACAGGTTTTAACTTTCCTTTCCTCATGTTCTCCCCTATCATCCCACAGCTGAAAGTGTTGACTGTTACACAGGTTTTAACTTTCCTTTCCTCATGTTCTCCCATATCATCCCACAGCTGAAAGTGTTGACTGTTACACAGGTTTTAACTTTCCTTTCCTCATGTTCTCCCCTATCATCCCACAGCTGAAAGTGTTGACTGTTACACAGGTTTTAACTTTCCTTTCCTCATGTTCTCCCATATCATCCCACAGCTGAAAGTGTTGACTGTTACACAGGTTTTAACTTTCCTTTCCTCATGTTCTCCCCTATCATCCCACAGCTGAAAGTGTTGACTGTTACACAGGTTTTAACTTTCCTTTCCTCATGTTCTCCCCTATCATCCCACAGCTGAAAGTGTTGACTGTTGCACAGGTTTTAACTTTCCTTTCCTCATGTTCTCCCATATCATCCCACAGCTGAAAGTGTTGACTGTTACACAGGTTTTAACTTTCCTTTCCTCGTGTTCTCCCATATCATCCCACAGCTGAAAGTGTTGACTGTTGCACAGGTTTTAACTTTCCTTTCCTCATGTTCTCCCATATCATCCCACAGCTGAAAGTGTTGACTGTTACACAGGTTTTAACTTTCCTTTCCTCATGTTCTCCCATATCATCCCACAGCTGAAAGTGTTGACTGTTACACAGGTTTTAACTTTCCTTTCCTCATGTTCTCCCATATCATCCCACAGCTAAAAGTGTTGACTGTTGCACAGGTTTTAACTTTCCTTTCCTCATGTTCTCCCCTATCATCCCACAGCTGAAAGTGTTGACTGTTGCACAGGTTTTGACTTTCCTTTCCTCATGTTCTCCCCTATCATCCCACAGCTAAAAGTGTTGACTGTTACACAGGTTTTAACTTTCCTTTCCTCATGTTCTCCCCTATCATCCCACAGCTGAAAGTGTTGACTGTTACACAGGTTTTAATTTTCCTTTCCTCGTGTTCTCCCATATCATCCCACAGCTAAAAGTGTTGACTGTTACACAGGTTTTAACTTTCCTTTCCTCATGTTCTCCCATTTCATCCCACAGCTGAAGGACAAGGACCAGGGAATGCTGGAGGAGAGGATCAAACGCAGCAGTAGAAACAAACCTGCCGCCAAGCCCACTGTGGAGGAACGACCACGCACGGCACCAGCTCCACAGAGACAGCCTGCAGCACAGTGAGTAGTGTTGACAGCCTTAAGATATATCCTATGATATGTGTGATGTTTGGTGTTCATATGAGTTGCATCGTGTAAAGTTTAAAACAGTCAGGTTTTCATGGCACCCACTTCCCTCGTCCTCAGGTCAGGCCTTCAGCGTCCAGGCACCGGCGTTCCGAAGTCGTCATCGTCCAACGCCATACGCAAGGAGTTCGCGTTGGACGTTGACACTGAGCCCAGTGACCAGCTCAGCATGCCTCAGTTGATCCAACACGACCTGGACGACATATACGAGCCCATCAAACTTCCCAAGATAAGGTATGTTTTCTTCCAACGTGTGCTGCATTTGCGAGCAGTAGGGCTGTCGGGTTCCAGGTGGCATCCTTGTTCAAACAGTCTTTGCCGTTCTGGAGACTACCTGCTGAGACAAAAGTTTGCTCAGTTAACCTTTGACAGATCCGGGAATAAAGAGGCTGGTGCATGTATACCTCTTGGTTATTTGTTTTATCAGCTCTTTGAGCATCTGCAGGGTCTGCAGTCATTGCAGTCTGTTCATTTACCCAGGTTAGTTAACCACTTTGGAGGCTTTGTTAGGAGTCCAAGTTGTTGGTAAATGTGTGTGAACTGGAGGTTGTCATTGCGCTCATCTCTCATTCATCGTTTCGCAGGGCCCGCCCACCGTCACCGCTAATGAAGCACCTGACATCATCGGACGCTGTTGCTACAATAGGTTATGTGATATCCCAGGTGACCAGTCCAGACATCACCGTCAGTATACAGGCCTTGGCACAGGTAGGGCATTCTTTCTTCTTCTTTTTTTGCAGAATTGTCAGATTTTTTTCCCCCAAGAATTTATTCTTTTCTTGTCCTGGTGGTCAATTCTCAGGTTGCAGAATCTGAATTGTTTCCTAATTTCTCTCTGCATCGATTTTTGGCATCTTTTTTTTATGACCTGTCACTGGCAGTTTATCAAGATGCCTGGTTTGTTTCTTGTGTTTCATTGTCAAATTGTATTTGCAGATTGATGAGGTGTTGAAGGAAGAAGAGAGAGCAGAGGCGCTGTCCGGTCACGTGGACAAATTGCTGCTGATGCTGTCCATGCAGTTCCGCATGGCTCACTCGACGCACATGGGTGACCCTGAGGTTTCTGGCGACGACGTGGTCAAATTGTACCGTTGTTTGCTTAGCACGTTGCTTCAGGTACGCTCCACTTATTGTCCCGTTCAAAGTCACAGTACGTTTGTCAGGCACGCACCAATGCTGTGGAAAACTTGTCATTGAATACGCTTAATCCGCGCATCAGAATCAGTCACTTGGGACACAGTCTAGCTTCTGAAACCATTGTGGTGACACTGGTTGGCGTGTATGTTACTGTGTGTATGTAGAAGCGTACTGTGCAGACAATGTTATTTGGTTGCTGACTGAATACCAACTAGACAGTGCTGATTGGTGACTATTTTTAGCCACTTGGTCGTATGGACGTGTAGTACAGGTGTGGAAGTGTTAAGTTGGTGTTTACTGTGCTTATGTTACTGTGTGTATGGAGAAGTATACTGCACAGACGATGTTATTTGGTTGCTGACTGAATACCAACTAGACAGTGCTGATTGGTGACTATTTTTAGCCACTTGGTCGTATGGACGTGTAGTACAGGTGTGGAAGTGTTAAGTTGGTGTTTACTGTGCTTATGTTACTGTGTGTATGGAGAAGTATACTGCACAGACGATGTTATTTGGTTGCTGACTGAATACCAACTAGACAGTGCTGATTGGTGACTATTTTTAGCCACTTGGTCGTATCGACGTGTAGTACAGATATGGAAGTGTTAAGCCAAAGAAAGTCATAGTTCTTCACTGTTAGAAGCCACAAAGTAACAAAAATGGTCACAGTGGCCAAAAGGAACATCTATTCATTTGCCAAACATACTTAGAAGTTTGTAAGTGGTAGTTTTTCCCCTGAGAACTCATTATGAACATAGAGACTTATACAGTGCTAGAACAGACAAGAAAAACAAAGCCGTAGAGCTTGTCGGTGAAACCAGGGTGAATCCTTCTTGTTACCTCTTGAAGCTTGATTGGCATGGACAGTTTCATGTGAATATTTGGGTGTGTTTTCACGGTGGTTTTTGTATACTAATTACTAGAACTGATCACTCTGTGCTGTTTAACACAGCTGTTCCAGATCAGCTCACTGGGCAAGAAAGCGTCCAAGGATGTGCTGCGCGACCTCATGACCTCGCTAGTCACGGTGCTGCTTGATGACAGGCTGATGGAGGTGGAGGATGGACCGCAGGTCGTGCGCTCTGTTAATCTCACCGTCGTCAGGATTGTGGAGAAAGCTGATCCTACCAACATCATGGGGTGAGATCACTTGCTGCTCTACTGTTGAGTTGCTTTTTCTTCTGTGGAGAAGGATTTGATGATGTTAGAGAGGCCATATTAAGCTGGAGTTGTGTAGAAAATCAAGACAGAAAATATCAAGGGATAGATTGAGGTGGCCCGACGCATTTCCTTTCATTCAAACAAGAGAGAAGCGCCCCATGCCTACTTTCTTGTGCAGGTGTATCAAACGAAAAGCAGTTTGGAAACTTTGTGTGTAACAGTGCTGGATATGAAACAGGAAGTAGAAGGGTGTCTTTGCTTCCACAAATATGTTTTGTGAAGGTTGGATAGTCGGATACCATTTCATTGATAAAGTGATGAATGTGGATTTGGCAGGGCAATGATCCGGCTGCTACAGGATTGTGTTGGCAGTGAGACGTGTTCAGCAAAGTTTGTGGAGATTGTGATGAAGGTAAGGTGATTGGACATTCATAGAGTCATTGAAAAGATAATCCCCACCTTTCAAGGACGAAATGAATGTATGTCATTTCATACAGCTGTATGCATGATCATGAATGTTAGATGTCAATGCTACACGCCAAAGCAAGGTTATCAGAATGGGTTGTTTGTGAAGCTTGGTAAACCACTACCAGTGCATTTCCTTTAGCAAAACAGATCAAAGGGAACTCTTTCACCACATGCTTCTGCTGCATTGTGAGAGTTTGAGATAAAAGACTCTCCTTTGGGCTGTATTTCTCAGAGGCGAGAAAGTTCTAAGCATTTTTGTTTTTTGTTTTTTGTTGCAACAGTGCCTGTGGAAGATGGTGCGTCTTCTGCCCAACATCAGCAACGAACTCAACATTGACCGTATCTTGCTGGACGCCCACCAGTTCATGCGCGCCTTCCCCACCCACACCTGGAAGGAACGCCCCAGCGATCAGCCGTTGCGTACGATCAAGACAGTACTTCACTCGCTGGCCAAACAGAAAGGCAATAAGGTAACACTGGTCACCTTTGTGAGTGTGAGCATGGAGATATAACCCTCAGCTGAAAAAGAAAATCCAGACCTTGTTGGAACCTAGCCATCTCCCTTAAAGCTTATCCAAGTTGCCCCTAGCTTAAAACGTGCATCACATCTAGCTTGGTTTTGCTGTGCACCTTGCTAGGTACACACTGGCTTTTAACTCTTTGACATCGCGAGCTTGGCCAGTGACCTACTTCCCTGCTGACGCGCATGCAGCTGCTGGCTGTTTAGGGGGACGTGAATCGGTTCGCGGCTCGGTGCCTACGGCTGTTGAGAGTGACGCGAGCCGCCTCGCGTCCCGATGCGTAAAGGTTAAAGGGATTTATACTGGCGGGAACTACATGTTTGTGGAAACATGAGTGTGTGTTTGTTATTTGGTTATGTTTTACTTGCAGTAATTTTGCATTTTCATTGTGTCAGATTTTGAGCCACACAGGGCTGATAGATGCCAATGAGAACTCTGAAGTTGAGGCGTACTTACACAAGGTGCTGAAGGATGGGGTAGCTGGCAACAACGCTCGTAATGATGAGATGACAGCCGACAGTGCTAGGGTAAGTCACCTTCCCTCACGATATATACAGGTTTGATATTACTGGACTATACTGACAATGAGAAATTGATAATATTATATGAGAAACAAGTGATAGCACAAACACATTGAGTGTCGGTATGGTAACATCTTTATACAGTTATGTTAATATGATACACTTATTTGTCATCCTCAGCTTGTGCATTTTTGTCTCTGACAGGGGTCGTCTTCCAAATCCAAACGTCTTTCTAAGAGCACGCATGACATGCTGGCGGAAATCTTCAAGAAAATCGGCTCCAAGGAAAACACAAAAGAGGTAGGTACAGCTGTTTGCTGACAGAGCTTTAACCCTCTTCTTACGTACCTTTAAACGATGACTTGCCTGTTCTCATTTGTGAAATATTGTTTGACTTTGTCGTGTTGGAAGAAAGTATATTTGTAAGGGTGAGATTGTAAATGACAGAGGCTGTATAATTACACCACATGTGCCTAGTTTTACAAGCATTTGCGTGCTCAGAACTACATTTTGAACTCAATGCTAATGAAATGTATGTCTGTTCAGGGACTGAACGACTTGTATGACTTCAAGAAGAAGTATCCTGACGCAGATCTAGAGCCTTTCCTCAAGAAATCTTCCCAGTTCTTCCAGAACTACATAGAGCGAGGCCTGAAGAACATCGAACAGGAGCGGGAGGGCAAGAAACCAGAAGCTTTTGGTCAGTCATCCTGTTTCTAATACACACACATTTCTGTTTCTCTCAAGTTTGAAGTCGAAATATTTCTTTTACAGTGCCAAATGGTTGTGGCAGATAAGTTCTTGTCTGTCTTTCTCTGACAATATTTAGTGCTTGCAGTTTTTAAAGATGTCAGATGAATTTAAAAAAAAAAGGGGGGGGGGGGGAAGTCCCATCAGTGGCTTATTGTGGTGTGTAATCTGTTTCAGACACAATATCAGCTGTGAAACCCCTGTCAGAATCAGCAGCCAATGGTGTGTCATCTGTTTCAGACACAATATCAGCTGTGAAACCCCTGTCAGAATCAGCAGCCAATGGTGTGTCATCTGTTTCAGACACAATATCAGCTGTGAAACCCCTGTCAGAATCAGCAGCCAATGGTGAAACAATCGGAGCAGACTACTACATGCAGCGACTGAGTGCCATCAGGGCCAGGTGTGGCCTGGACTCACAGGAGGTACATGTACTCACTCTTTACAACACTTGTCCGTGACCTTTACCACCCAGCAGGGCTGCTTATCTGTGGCAACTGTCGTAGCACACATGTCCTAGCTGACTACAGAAGTATAGGACAACAAGAAAACAGCACAAAAACGATCGGACGTATGACTGTCTTGGTTAAAAAATATACAAACATTTTCAAAAAAGATTAGCCTATGACTGACTGTGACATTCAATGCAGATGAAGCTCTGATCCGGTAAGGATATCTACACTTAGAGAAAATCAGACTTTTTTTTTTTTTTTTTTTGGTTTCCCTGTAGTTATCAATATCACTGCATCTGTCGTTTGACGTGCAGTATTTTACCTGCAGTAATTCTGATGTAACATTTTTATTTCTATTAGCAATCTCGCAGCGAGAAGATCTCCACCTCCAAATCCTCCCAGTCTTCATCCGATCCTGACCTGGAAAACATCGGCAGTAGTACAGAGTCCGTGGTAAGTAAAGTGTCAGCTTCCCTAGGAACCTGAAAATTATTCTCTGTATTGAGTGTTGGTCATCTGACGCAGGGTCATGCTTTGAAAGAAATGAGAAATTGGAGCCAGGAAATGGTGGTTCCAAGTTACTGCCTTAAAAATGTTCAGCTTGAGAGGTTTGACCTCATTTTAATTATGAGCAAAATCTGTCGGATGCCATGCAGTTTGGTATAGTTTGTTGACAGCCTTGGAAGGCTACGTGTGGTGTTTACCCATCCTTTCTGTGTGTCCAGCCGGATATCAAGGTACCCAGCAGTGTAAGAGAAGAAACGGCCTCCTCAGCACCCAAGGCAGCCTCTGTCGATGTGTCCGAGCTCAAGATGAGGCTGGAGCGGATAAAGAAGATGGCCACCTCATGATAGCAAAGCTGCTGCTTGCCGGCTGTTTTAGGGCATTTTGGGTTTAGCATTCCTCTCATTATTTATTTTCTGTCTGGGAGTGGTGGGTGAATATCTCACCACAGTCGGCTTTCTGCTTGGGTTTGAGTACGGCGTTCCCAGCGAACAAATGCAACTTCTCACAGCCTTGTAGGCACATCAGGCATTTTCTCACACTGACATCCCACTGCATTGTCCTTTGTCCACGTCCAATACCCCACCCTCCCAACTCACCCCCTAGATGCATGCACATAAATAAACATTTCACGTTCAACAAGAAATCATTTTGAAGATGAATTTGTCCATCTTGCATAAAAAGCCTGATATACTGTGCAGGTAGTGTAGATAATGATGTCAGTTTACTGTTGAGACAGGTACATACAGCTGCTGCTATCTGGGTTCCACTAATTTGATCTTATTTACTGGATTCACGTGTACTTTCATTTCAAGGTAAATGGTCTGGCCTACTGTATCACGTGTATTATAACCAGTGATGCATTGTTTGGTATAGTCATGATATTTTACTGTCATACAGTAATAAACGGCATTGAACATTGCTGTGACGGGACACTTTGGTTCTGTACGTGTTGCCAGAAAGTACTTGTACCCACAGTTTCTTTTTTCTTCACCACAGCTCTGAATGTGGGTCAGATCCTTGGGAATTGGATAAACATCATCATTATATCCTGGCTGCAGTGTGTTTACAGATACATGTAGTACAGCTTTGGTATTTATGGGATGTGGGTTAAAGCTGTCTGGTTTTGGCAATAGTAACTTGCAGCTGCTTGCTCAGTTCCGATGTAGAGGTGAAACGGTGTAACACTCGTTATAATCAAAATAAGAGTATCAGCAGCTGGTACATAGAGTGTTTGGGGTATGTTAGTCCTCCATTACTTTCGTGCTGTATTATCATCATGTGCTGTATTTTCTTGTTTCATGCTAGGGTCAGTGTTGTCTTGCACATGATGCAAGATGAATTCTTTCTCAACAGGATGTAAGATTTGTCACTAACAGTGATAGGTAGTAGTGTTTTGTAAAAAGTGACTACACAGTTCATGTACAGGACATGGCAAACCATCGTATTAACTGTGACCAGGATGTCTCATTGTTCACAAATACAGGTTGCATTTTTGTGTGTGTGAATAATCCAAAGTTATGGCGGTAGTTGAAGTCATGATGTAAGAATTGAGATTTGTATAAATTGTCATGTTTTTAATCTTTCTGTCACAACGACCATTTGCTGAAAATGCCAGAGGTGCATTGCCCGTGCACAGAAAATAGTTTTGGGAAACGGTAGCTGGCTGCTGCACTGACCAGCACTAAACTCTATTTCTCCCACATCATCACCGGTGCCAACAACTGTCAAACGATGCAATGTAAGTGTCTTGTTGAGCGTGGTCAGATTGGCATTTGTATGGTATTTTTTTCAACAAGAATCTGTTGCATTTTCATTTTGCTGGGTTTTTGCCAAACTAGTCCAGAAATCCTTCAGGTATTGTCTACAGTTTCAGTGTGAAGTTTGAATGGATGTCTCCAAACTAGTGAGATTGATGTTTTGTTACTAACACGAATAACGCATTTATTACAGGCATGTGCCTTTGCACGTGTATCTTTGTAAAGTAGTGTTTGTATGACGCATACTGCCCTGTTTCATGCATACACAGGCTCACACGCACACGCACACGCACACGCACACACACACACACACACACACACACACACACAGAGCTATAGACAAGAGACAGGTTTCACTGTACAGCGTAAGTTATGCTTGATTCACTTTTTCAAAACTGACATTATGACTACCAGTAGGTTGTGAAACTAATCATTCTTGGCTCAAGTTGACCAAAAACCCTGTCGAGTGTTCTCGCCAGTAACTCATTGTTAATCGCTTTCCTGTTCATACTCTGACAGAATTTAGCAGGATTTGTTGAACAGCTCCATACTCGTCATCTAAATGCATTTACGCTTGCTTGTATATAGGTTGGTGTTTGCCAGTACACTGGATGATGGTACATGTATGTTGGTGTTATGGTGTTGCACCAAAGAAACTTTTTCTGTTCTTATGCAAGTACATGTACATGTATGAAATACTGTAGTACGTGTACCAAACTTTCTTGTGCTATAATACATGTACTTGTATGTTGTGAAAGGTAGGCGAGTGTGAAGCAAGCTTTAGGGAAGGGCTTACAGACACCGAATGGGCCAGGCAATTGTTTCTTCAATTTACGGATTTTGTTGTTTTTTTTTACCATGGTTACTCGCCACATAGATGCGTACTTCATGGGTGTGTGAATATGTTAATAGTTGTATGAAAGTGGAGGGTTGTGTGAATGTGGAAAGTTTTATTGTGTGAATGCTGTCGTGACGTTTATTTGGCTTCTTTCCTTCCTGTCTGTCCTTCATTGGAGCTTATTGGTGTGCATATGCATGCAGCTTCACATTTAAATAAAAGTGTATAAACTTTACAGTGTGGTTTTGTCATTGCTGTTGTATGCAAGTCGCACAATGTGATTGTAGACTACCTTGACGGTTTTGAAACGGAAAGTAACTACATACAAACACATGAAAACTCTCACGCTGACACACAAATCACTAGGGGGCACGATATACCAAATCTTTATTCAAGCTCCATCCAATGAAGTGTCCTTATCTAATGAGTAACATGAGCAACTGGTGCTGTCCTGCACTTGTGCTCTAACATCTACTGTCATTTGGAAAGAGGATTATACAGTGCCTATCAAGTGTATAGTACACATACACCCGTTTGTTCATTCATTCATTCTCACACACACACACATCCTGCTAATAATGAGAGAGTGACAGTGTACAAAGTGCAGAAACCAACTGCCTGTTCCTATCATGACATGACAAACGTGGAGAAGGTGCTCCAGGGAAGTTGTCACAGTGCGGGCCACATAACCAAGAGGAGTTGGTGGTGCTGGCGTACAAAGTAGAAAGTAGCAGTATATTGCATCAGCCGCAACCTCTGAATTGCATGTTCATGTTCCACTTGAAGGAAACTACAGAAACAAAAGACAAGACAACTCCAACTTCATAACACAAACTGTGATGATGAAATAGACCACACTTACAACATTAAAACCTCAACATGACATTCCTGGGGACAGCTGTACATCAAGCATTTCCAGCATTTGGTAAACGGGCCTACGTGCCGAGTGTTTTACCAGCACAACAGAAGCAGTCGACACTAGTCCACATCAAATCAACACTGAAAAGTAAAATGTCTGCTGATGCCAACAGGTAGTGGTATGGCTATACACTAAACATGTCCATATACTGAGCGGATTACCAAAGAGTTTAGCACTGCAGGGACGGTCCAGCCTTTGATGCCTGAAGGTTGACTCCCGTGCCTGTAAATCCAGTGGCACCCTGTACACACACACACACACACACATCTTTGTTTTGTTGTTGTTGTTTTTAGAATAAAAGTACAAACAGTGCAAACAAAATGCATATATGCCAAACCCTGGCTTAACATTAGTAACAAGCACACATTGGGCAGACCTGCAGCAATCAGCAAGGAAACTACACAGCTCATCTCAACTTTCCCTTACTGAACAAAATCTGCTAAAAACAACCAAAACAATTAGCATGATAATTACACATAAAGAAAGAAAAAAATACATAAAAACATAATGAAATCCTAATTTCTGCTGCTTCACAGCAGGGTAGCCCCACCTCCAACACATTTCAAACTTCCTCATGTTGAACTCACCCTCTGCAAAGGAATGATGTCTTTTTCTGTCAGTTTCTTGCCACTGATGGGGTCCACCATGTCTTTCTTGATGATCTTCTCCACACACTCCATAGTCACCACACTGCCCCTGGTAAAAAAAAAAATAAAAAAAAATGATGAAAACAAAACAAACATCACACGGTTCTTCTTCGTCTCTTTCTGCTGTTGATTTGTTTGGTTTTGACAGATCTGCAGCCCGGCCGCCATGACAAATCCCATGGTATTCTCAAGGTCACAACAGCTACCCCAAAGCTGCACCTGTAGCTCTGCACCTTCAGGCCAGGTTTGACGTGGTAGAGCATCATGGGCAGGACAGTACTGAGGAAGCAGGGCCGTAGTACCCGGGTCCGGCAGTCCGGACCAATAATTACGTTTAAAAAAAAGAAAGAGAGCGAGGGGGGGGGGGGGGGGGGGGGGGGGGCGAAGAACATATCTGGTCACATTTCACAATGAACAATTGTCATTTGGGGCAGGAGTTGGGTATGGGAGGGCATGTGGGTTGCTGCCGGACCAACCCTGAGGAGCCTGCTACGGCCCTGAGAAATATAGATCATCTTGACACAGTATCATATTACAGCAGAAACGGTTGCCAAGTGTGGCCTTCTTTTTCCTTCACCTACATTTACACATTATGGAATAAGCTAAATCATGTGACCATGCACGGGACCAACCAGTGCTGGAGGAAATTGTTTTGATGTTTAAGCTGCATGCTGCGCTCAGGTATTGGACTCAGAAGGTAAACATGTCACAATGCATCCAGCGGTAAAATCCAAAATGTTGGAGTTAATTTCTTTGTACTGTACGTTATACCCAAGGATATATTGTTCTGGATATTTGAAAGGAAGTTGATTTTGACATGTCCCATGCAACACCATCATTTTCCATTAGCACCACATTTTCTTCATGTTATTAATTTTACTGAAGGGTAAATGGTGTTACTTACGAGGTTTTCAGCACAGCACAAGGAACAGAATTGCCCAACACGTCATTTGTAACTGCACACACATATCGGGCCTGGAAAAAAACACACAAATAACAAACTGAAGTAAAAAGACATAAAACCATATTCTTAAAAAAAACACCGATGCTGCTAAAATCACGCATCAATCAAAATGATTTGAAATCTACTTTGTCTTGTGCAAAGGCTCTTGTCACCATTGACTCTGACCAGAAGTGTGAGACTACAGCAAACTATTACTGTTGTTATTGTTATATGTGGACTATCTCCACTGATTTCAGCCATGATATGCTCCCAGCATAATAGCCATCAGCCTCTGGCAACACATAAAATCCTCCGCAGGTGGAGTGTGGCTGCTCAGATGGCAGAGCTCTCATACTACAAGGTCACAATCCAAGGTCACAATCCTCTCGCCCAAAGCGATGCCCCTGTGAGTGTTCAACCAAGAAACACCTAAATCAACATCATCAGCCACTGCCATGAACACAGTACAGTCAAACAAAATCTCTAGCTGACAAACTGTACCGATTTTTTGATGAGGGAGGTTTTGTTGTCGCGGTCGTTGATAGGGGTAAAACGGACGTCGATCAAATCCTTCAGTTTCAACACCTGGCCACTCATAGGACAGCGCACTTTCTCATCCTGAAAAACACAGTGGTAGATGTCACGTATCATGGGCAAACGTCATGCTCACTTACTCCAGCAAACAGCAATTCAGATCTTCTTGTCGTGGTACTTTCATAATGCACGGCTTAAAATAGTCCTTGATCCAAATGGAGGAAAAGTGTGCAGCACTGACTGAGGGAGTGGCAAACCTACAAGCGTGCGACTGCAAAGCAGACACGTTATGCTACAGATGTGCAGTAGCATGCCCCTTCGGATTTTTGTGTTCTCCATAGCCTGGCAACTGACAAATCTATACCCTATGGCATGGGTTTAAGTGCTTTTCAAGAGGATTTTTCTGTGTGAGGAAAATGTTCAGAGTAAGACTAAATTCTGTATCATTCTTGAGGGGAGGATAATTTTTAGTCGAAGGTGGACATCCACCAAAGCCCTGACAATGATATGTATTTTTCTGTCTGTGTGCATTCAGACCATTTTGTTTTTCATGTATGACATCACAATTCTCTATCAGCTCGGCTATACACGCTCTCATCACCATTCTCTATCAGCTCGGCCATACAGGCTCTCATCACCATTCTCTATCAGCTCGGCCATACAGGCTCTCATCACCATTCTCTATCAGCTCGGCCATACAGGCTCTCATCACCATTCTCTATCAGCTCGGCTATACAGGCTCTTATCACCATTCTCTATCAGCTCGGCCATACAGGCTCTCATCACCATTCTCTATCAGCTCGGCCATACAGGCTCTCATCACCATTCTCTATCAGCTCGGCCATACAGGCTCTTATCACCATTCTCTATCAGCTCGGCCATACAGGCTCTCATCACCATTCTCTATCAGCTCGGCTATACACGCTCTCATCACCATTCTCTATCAGCTCGGCCATACAGGCTCTCATCACCATTCTCTATCAGCTCGGCCATACAGGCTCTCATCACCATTCTCTATCAGCTCGGCTATACAGGCTCTTATCACCATTCTCTATCAGCTCGGCTATACACGCTCTCATCACCATTCTCTATCAGCTCGGCCATACAGGCTCTCATCACCATTCTCTATCAGCTCGGCTATACAGGCTCTTATCACCATTCTCTATCAGCTCGGCCATACAGGCTCTCATCACCATTCTCTATCAGCTCGGCCATACAGGCTCTCATCACCATTCTCTATCAGCTCGGCCATACAGGCTCTTATCACCATTCTCTATCAGCTCGGCCATACAGGCTCTTATCACCATTCTCTATCAGCTCGGCTATACACGCTCTCATCACCATTCTCTATCAGCTCGGCTATACACGCTCTCATCACCATTCTCTATCAGCTCGGCTATACACGCTCTTATCACCATTCTCTATCAGCTCGGCTATACACGCTCTCATCACCATTCTCTATCAGCTCGGCCATACAGGCTCTCATCACCATTCTCTATCAGCTCGGCCATACAGGCTCTCATCACCATTCTCTATCAGCTCGGCTATACAAGCTCTCTACAAACAGACTATCAATTCAACATACTGGCTTTTCCACTTTGGTGGGGGCAGCAGCTGGAGTGAGGCTAGGAATCCAGAAGCTGGGGAGGGCCTTGCTGCGAGTGCCGTTCATGTTTGACACAGACGGACCGGCTGCGCTGGCTTCCGCTGACTTGTCTGCCGCTGAAACCACAACAAATCTTCAATCACTTCAAAGTTCAATCTGAAAACTTTTATTTTCTTTAAATCTGACTAAAATCTGTGCAATTTGGTGCATTTTGCCAAGATTTATAGTGTTTCTGAGGAGAAAACACTTTTTGGCAGAGGAAAATTTTAAAATTTAGACTAAAATCTGTGCAGTTTTGAATGATTTTATGTGGTTCAGAGAAGGAAACACTTTTTCAGGGGCAGGAAATTTTTTAGCCAAAGGTGGAAATCCACTAAAAGGTGGCAGATGTTAAGCCCTGCCCAATAAATCTACCACAACAAACAAAAAAGCATGACTTGCACGAAACACAGAGCACTCAACCAGCTAAACACATGTGTGTATATCACACAACCAACTGTCTAAGTTTTACGAGAGAAAGGACAAAACATACGTACCATGCTTACTGCTGATGGGGTTCGTCTCCTGCTGAACAAACTTACTGGTCTGTGATTCTTGCTCGGCTTTCGCCAACTCTTTCATCTCCGCCTGAAATAAAATAAGGTCATCTCGCTGAATGTAACACTATAACATGAAAGAAAATGGCGATAAGGATAGAAATCTACATGAGCACATCAGACGGAGACATATGATTGTTACCCCCTTTCTATGCATTACTGATGTATGATGTCTGACAGTACGCTGCTGGTATTTTCCAACTTGACCAAGTCACTGTACGCAGGCTGAGCAAGACACGTTTTCACGATTGCAAAGCACCTTTGCTTACTTACAGATTGTTCCCGTCAGTTCAAATGAAAACAATGCATGGAAAGCATCTCTCACCTCAACCTTGTTCTTCTGCTTCTCAAACTCTTTTATCTTGCGTGCAATCTCTTTCTTCTGGTGCAAAATGTATTCCAGGATGGCTTCCTTGTCGTACAGGTAACCTTGTGGGCTTGTGTTCAAAGAAAGAGGGAAAAAACACAATTTCTTTATGACAAAGCAGGGCTTATTACTGTTTATTTGATAGTGGTGTAATACTACCAGTGATTTTCCCTGTTGTGATCTCAAAAGAAAACATTTAAACTTAAAAAAAACAACAAAAAAACAGTCTGACTCATTAGACAAAAGTTTAAATTAAAGCCATAAAGAAAACTTGAAGACAGCACGATGGGTGAGAGGAAAATGCTTCAGATACTTACGTCACCACTGGATTCTTGCAAGGTTGTAATGTCAGGCAACAGCAGTCAAAATCCTGAAAACAAAGCAAAGTTTTACAGAAATTTCATGAAGTTTCACACATAATTATACAATGTATTAAACTGTCAGCTGTCTGGGATACATCCAGAAGTCGGTCAGAAACATAAACTGTCACACTGTGATAAGTCTTTACACAATTGCTATGTCTTCAACGCCTGCCCCTCTATTTCTCTTGAGTTCAGCAGCTTACAGAGAACATTCTGCACTAGCACACAGTAAACAGTCATCATACCTTTACTGAGTCTTTGCCAAAACGAAGTTTCTGCGATCCATAGCCAGAAGCAGCTGTGTCTTTCTTTCGTTCATGGTAAGTGTAGACGGTTCCTGCCGTGCAGTTTCGCGCATGACGAGTCATAATGGATATGTGTGTAAGTCGTAACTGTCACCTGAAACAAGCACGTCAACAGTGAAAGGTAGAAAAGCATCCCCGCTTGGAGAGACCGAGAGCAAAAGAATGGATTATTTCAATCTTCGTCTAACACTAAAATCCTTCACCACTACTTCCGCATGAAAAAAGAGCGTCTCCGTAAATGTTTGAAATTATCTTAAGTTTACCTGATTTTAGATTACATAAATTATTATCAAAATATGTTGACCCCAACCGATGTCTTTTCCGTCAACAAGGATGGCGAAACAAGGGAAACTACTTCCGTTCTTTCTTGTAGCAACTTCCGGCCAAGTCCAATCCTATGCTTCCTCGATAGCTCACCGGCTAACCCTGACAGATTTCTGGCTCATAGTCATAGCCATACTTGCGTGCCTTGCTGCACATGATTCGGACTTGGTACGTGGGCTAAATTGCCACTTCAGCTGCAAGAGCAATTTTATTTCGGAGATCACACAAAAAAGGACACAACTGACTTGAAACGGCTGAAACAGACTGTATGACAACCCGTGACTGGCGGACTGACGGCACACAACACTGACTGAGCGACTCGAAACCTCACAACGCGCTTCTTTTCCGTCACTTGTGTTCCGGGCCGTTTGTTTCTTTGTTGTTGTTTTTGTTGTTGTTGTTTTAGTGTTGTTGTTTTGTGTGTGTGTGTGTGTTTTGGGGGGGCCGGGGGGGGGGGGATTCCGTCAGTGTTTTGCCGTTTCGTTTTCAGTTCAGTCAGCCTGTTTGGGGTTGTTGATCAGTTTTGGTCTTGACTGATGACTAAAAAAATGTTTGCCAGTCTTTCTCGTCTGTAGACTGTAACCCGGCCGTGTTGTTCTATCACTGTGAAGTGACAAGCAGAACCAGAAGTAGTTCAGTCAGTAGACTGATTTCCCAGTCAGTGTCTTCGTAACTGTAGACTAGTCTCCGCCAGTCGGTACAACATTAGTCAGTTTCCATTCCAGTCACAATATACAGCCAGTGGATTCAGCGGACTCGGATTCAAGTCAGTTACCGCCAAGAATGAAGAAATATTTGATCAGGTGTGTGGCCGCTGGGCTGAGAGCAACTGGCTCTGTTCAGTCACCTGGAACCATGGCAACTGGTCAGTCTCCGCCCTCCCCGAGTCAGTCAGTCAGTCTCCGGTCCGCAACGGTTGCCTTGGCAACCGAACTGATCACGAGCAATGCCGTGACGGCCACCCTGCTTTTGAAACAGTCAGTGCTGTAATAGCTGTTTTGGGTCAGGAGTGAAATAAAGGTTAACTCAGAAAGCTCATCACCGACTCAGGCGAATCAGTACTGACGTACAAGCAGCTAGTACAGTAGTACGCATAACGGCGTACGGCTTGCCCGTATTTCACTTCTGTGTGCACCCCGTGATGTCAGTACTACTGACATAATTATCTTGTTCTTATGTAAAGTGAACAGCAGCCTTCTCAGTACTACACTGCCGATTTAAAGATGTATGAACCGGCTGTTCCGCGGTTCGTTTTCACTGACTGAGCTGATCAGTCGCAGACCGTGACTGACGCGGCGGAGCGGCCTTCAGTTGCCGTAGTAGACATGCACGGTCAGTCTTCGACTGATTCACTGAGTTGGAAGCTGAATTGTCAGTTGTCTAAACCGCAATATGCCGAGGTCACGGTGCCAACGAATGCCATCACGTTGTGAAGACGGTCAGCCTCCTGGGTGTGAACTGTTTAAATAAATAAATAAATTTCAAAGTCCCGTCACTTTAAGTCCGACCCGGCGCAGCCAGTCAGTCAGTGAATGGGGAACTACTGTTTTCGTATCTGTGTCATTCCGTCAAGTTTTGTCGGTTTACAACCTACTTGCGACTTAATAATAATGATAATAATAATGAGTATTGTATAGGCGCTTCACCCAATTTCATGAATCGGCTCAAAGCGCCGCAAGCTGAACCCAACACGCACGCTCACGTGGATCACACGCATTCTCTCACACACTGACTGGACATAAACTGACACAATACAATCACGTGGTGCGAAGGGTCAGCTCAGCTATTTAAATTTCGGAATTTAGATTTGGATTAATTTTTCAAATTTGGTGGGCTGAACACTGATTTCCAAAGCAGAGGGGGGAGGAAGCCGGAGTACCCGGAGAGAACCCCCGACGATCATGATCATCGGCCCGAATGAACGGTGCCACATAGTCTCTTAACCACTAGACCACCGACTTCACTGAGTTGGGGTGCGTGTGTGCCAGTGTGTGTGTGTGGGGGGGGGGGGAGTGCAGTTTGGAGGACCGCTGGCTGGGGCCGGGAGGCTGGTCTCAGTTCCTGGTCAGTTCGATCAGTTCACGGTGGTTCCGTGTTCAACTGCTCAGTTGAACACGACGGAACAACTGAACTAAGTGACTTATTTTCTGAAGCGTAAATAAACTTTATACTGTACTTGCGACTGATCAGGTCATGCCATGGGAGACGTATGATTTCGCGGCATGAGTCAGTGGTCGAATGCCGTTTCAGTTACCTCAGTTCAGTTTAGGGGGTATACCGGCCTCTTTTCAACTGACGGCCTACACGGAAACGAAGCCGTGACTAGTTTTGCGAGCAGTGCCCACTGAAAATGTGCAGCAGAAAAATGCTCCGACAACTTGAAATGTTTATTTCAGTATTCACCAAGAAGCCCCATTTTTTTTCACAGTGCAAGGTTCAGACTGATAATTTTAAAGTTAACCCATAGCCGCAAAAGTCGACCAATCGTGTGTCAAGCGCCGGGGTGCAGCTTTCAGTTCTTGAGCGCTGGTCGGCGGCAACAGCCGAACAGGTGCACAGGCTTCACGGCAGCAACCTGCTATGTCGTCCATTTTCAACTTACACTGGAATTGAATATTTTCTTATTTGTTGAGCCCCCTCCGGTTGCGACATCAGCCACTCACATGCGGAACAATGAATCTGACTGATGCCACGACAACACGAACAGCTGCTCTCAAGTACTGACTGAGTCATGTAAACCAGCCTGATTTATTGCCTAGCGACGAGAACCAGGCACTCTGCAAACTAAGACTCCTTTTGTTTCGGTCGAGGAAATCATCGAGTTTTCCTCTCGCTCTTCCACGTTATGGCCCGTCGGGTCATTCAAGTATGAACAGCGAGTACGATTTGAAACAACTTCGCGCACCTGCTCCTTTCGTGGGAGATATGCCAAATATGGGACAGTGTTGTCCGCGTTGCCGGTAGCAACAGCCTATCGCCAAGCCTCATTCAAAGCAATGTCCCTCACGGATATCCAATCAGCGCCGCCGATTTCGAACGACCGACATGGGAAAGGTCAACCAATCATATCACTGAGATTTTACTACACTGTACTACACACAGCACATGGAGCCGCTGACCGGTACCCGTGCAGGTAAAGGTGTGAAACGTGAACTTTGGTGACATTTTGCAGTGAATAGCCAGTGCATGCAATGCACAACAGTGTCCGAAGGTTAAGTAATACAACAATCAGGACTGTGTGTGATCGGCCTTTGATGGGCTGACAGTGACAGTTCACGCACGGCTAGGGCTAACAACATTCATGGTGGCTACATCGATCTAACATCTGACGTGCGCTGTTGTGTGCTCAATTTTCAAAATTTGATTTCTGAACTGCATTTGCAACGGGTCTACTGCACTTCACGATGGATATGTTCGGACGAAAAGGTAGAGATCCACTGCTTTTCGACTGTGATGACAAGAATGATCTCGACAGTTTGCTCGGAGATCGCGATTATTCAAAACTGGACACCAGTGGGTTGGACATTGACTTGGATGCGGCCCTGGATCCGACCTCGGACTTGGGCAACTGGCTTCACAACAGTTCACTCTCTCAGCTGACCAGTGCACTGGACACTGACAACGACGCTTCACTGTCAGAAGGAAATCTTTTGCCTGTGAACCCTGAATCTATCATGGCACCTATGCAGATGCCACAGCAGCCTCAAGCCTGTGATATAGACTCTGACATGGACATTGCCAACAGCGCAGCCATGCGACTTCATGCAAACTGTCGTGATGTGGAGAGTTTGCAAAAGGCAGTTCTTGTTCAGCAGCAGCAGCAACAATCATCGCAAACGCAACATATCCAGCTGGTAGCGATGCCCGTGGCTACCGCTGCGGTCAGTAACGGCAGCGCCCATTCCACTCCCGTCCATTCTCCAATGAAAGCCAACACAATAATCTTGGATCCTAGTAACATCAACACGTTTTCTGTCGCTGGTACGACTTACATCGCCTCTCCGCAAAAGCTGCAAGGGGTGTCGAGCAGCCAAAAGACACGGTGCGTGTTAACGCCCTCTCAGTGCTCTCCAGTTTTGGTGGGACACTTACAGAGTGGAATAAACTTGGTTCAAAACAGACCGATAACAGTGACAGTGGCAAGCCCCTTGAAAAACACAAACTACACAGTGACGCACCATCAGCATGAGGATGACATAAGAACAGTGCACAGTATTGTCAGTCATGAAGAAAAAGTGTATCCCAAACCTGTGTTTTCCTACAGCTGTCTTATCGCTCTTGCTTTGAAAAACAGTAAAACGGGCAACCTCCCTGTCAGTGAAATTTACAACTTCATGTGGTACGTATACAATGACCATGGTGCTTTAAAAAAAAAAAAAAAAATTCCTGTACTGATGAAACAATTTTAAAATGTCACATTGTCAATATGGTTTTAAAATTATGTGAACTTTACTCGGTCCTACTAATTACCGAAAACAACAAAACGACCGAAAACAACTCTTAATACGGATAGAACGCGGTTCAAACATAGAAATAACAACACACAAACATGATTCACGGTGAAAAAAGTGGCCTTAAAAAAAGCTAAAAGGAAAAAAAAAGGTGATATTGCAGAAAATAACCAGTCCGGACCAGAGTCGCTTCCCTTGGGAGACATGTTTATTTCGTCGTGTTCTCTTGGAGTGAATAAGTACTTTTTTCCTTTAAACTAGTTTAATGCCTATTTTTCACCTTTAATCATGTTTGTGTGTTGTTATTCCTATGTTTTAACTACGTTCTACGCGTTTTAAGAGTTGTTTTCGGTTGTTTTTGGTAATTAGTAGGACCCCTATTTTTGATGGTTTCCTGGTTATGAAGTGGATTTTCAGGGTAATTGCACAATTTGTTAAATTAAAAATGTTCAGTAAATGTTCAGTTCTGGCGACATGAAAGTTCTCACTATCTATTGATGTCATGTGTGATACTAGCTTTTTAACCATGAGCTTTTATTTTTCTTTTCTGGTACATGTATGTAAAATCCTTGGGGTTTTCCTCTTAATGCATTAGTCACTCCGAAACAGGATGTACATTCACGGAAGTGCTTTACAGCACTGCCACCCGACACACACTGTAAACATCTCATCTTACTGACAAAGCTGGAATGATGTAAAATGTGCCCTGCAATTAAGTGTCAAATAACAAGGTGCAAACAGCTGATCATCTACATTTAAACATACTTTTTCTTCACAGGACACCCAAATGTGTGGAAATTCTCAATATCTAACTAACAGATGAAAACCTGAACTATGGATTTTCTCTTCTCCAAGGTCAGCCCCCCCCCCCCCCCCCCAGGAAAAAAAAACATACCCCCCCCCCCCCAAAAAAAAAAAAAAACCCAAAAAACAAACACACACCAAATAACAACAACAAAAAATAACAAAAATTAACAACAAATACCAACAACAGCAAAAACAAAACCAGACTACTAAACGTTGTACAAGGAAAGCCGGTTTCATGGGATACATAATTTATGATTTAGACGTACTAGACAAAGAAAATAGTTCCGTGCTGCACATCTGTTCGGTAAGAAGAACAGGTGGACTGGCAGTCCATAGCTTTGTTTCCAGTCAAAAGGTGGGCTTGAGCCAGTAAGGCCATCCATCAGAACTGCCGTACATTGCGTCACGGGCACATCAAGTGGAGAGGGTGGGGGGTGCGTTGTAAATCGTGCAGATTTCAAACCACTTACATTTTTCGATTATTTTATTTCAGTGAGAACTTCCCTTACTTCAAAACGGCACCAGATGGTTGGAAGGTAGGTTTTCTTTCGTCACAGCCAATGTTATGATCTTATCGTGAATAATTATGAGGTGTTTTCGCACGACGGTAGATCAAGCTGGGTGGGCGGCTGACACCTGTCGTTTGTATTGTGTGTGGCGATTGGTCAGTTTGGTCACGTGCCTTGGGTAACAGGTGCCCTAATGCCAGCTCACTGGGGGTTGGTTTACCACAAGTTTAGTCTCGAGTAATCGCTTGGCTGGCTTTTCGTTGGTCACCTCGATGGCTCAGTGGGATCCCACGTCAAGCAGTGCTCCCAGGGAGCTCTGGTGCTCCTCGTCAGCGTGAACTCCTCGATAACCAGCAATTAATTTAGTTTGTTTGTTGTTTTGGTTGAGGTCTTCAGAAATCACAGGCCGCAACACCAAACTGCTTGCCATATGAATGCTAAAAGCATTTTGATGAAACGATGAAAAGTACTGAAACTTGAATGAGGTACCGCAGACTAGGAAAAACAAAACAAAACAATGCACGAAAGCGGAAATCAGTAAAACTGGCACCACAAATCTGAAATTGCTTATCATTTACAGCAACTCTTCCAGATGTTTGTAGCCCACAGATTTTGTTAAAACTTACATACTTTGATCAAAATCAATATCAGTGTTCATTTGTCCACTAGGGGAAAAACACACTATTTGCGTTATGGTAGAAACAAAACTGCTACAACTTAGTACAAGGGATGGAATGTCACAAAGTACTTGCTGTTGCTATATTGTCAGTGTAACTTTGTCAGTCTCTTCTGCATCACATGTGTTATTGTGTATCAAGTTCCATCCATTTTTGTGCATGAAGGGATTAGTCATAACAAAAGTCATAATACTGTATATATTTCATGTGTGTGTGATAGTATGAAGGAATTTCGCTATTAATGTTAGTTTTGCAACAATTTTGCCCCTGTTTTCTGCAGAATTCAGTTCGACACAACCTGTCTCTGAACAAATGCTTCGCGAAGGTAGACAACCCCAAGCTGTCGAGTGGTGCCAAGAAAGGGTGTTTGTGGGCCCTGAATCCAGCCAAGAAAAAGAAGATGGAAGAGGAAATCAGCAAGTGGGGCAAAAAAGATCCTGTCACACTGCTGAACAGCATGGCATATCCAGGTAACAGACTACTACGAGTAGTACTTACTAGTGCTCCGTTTTGAAGATATGTGGCAGGGGTATGGTCAGCTGAAGAACATCATCATTAGATTTCTTGCTTTACTGTAGTTTACAATTACATAATTGTTTTCATTATTGTCACCAAGTGATTTGTAGTGATAAATGCTTTCAGTACATTTACGATTGTCGGAGAAAAATTACAGTCAAGATAAAAAGAAAGCTAAAGTAACGTAATACAGAATGGTTTCAACTGTTGCTAGTACTCAGTACTAGTACTGTAGTAGTAGTAATAGTATCACTATCAGCCACTGTTGTGCAGTTTCCATTACCCACCTCCAGCCCTACCCCTCCCCACCACCACCACCACCACCACTGAATCGAAGATATAAAATTGAAAAAGCTGTAAATTTATCCTTTTGCTTCCAGACGTGTAGCCGTTTAGTCCTTAGTCCAGGTAAAGTTTATTTTTAAGGTATCCCGCAACCGACACTTTCATTTAACACTAAGTTACAGACAATCAAAAACACTGCTAACGCCACTGCATAACTTTATTCCATTCATCAGAAAATCTGGAAGCCATTGAAAAAGGCCAAGCCGGACTGCCGTTGAGGAAAGATGGTGATGACGAGAACTGCCCAAGTCCTGCTCCGTCCGCTCCACTCAAGAAAGAAATTGCAGCCACTCCTAAACGAGCTGAGAGCTTAGTGGCCACCGAGTACAAGGAAGAAACCTATGAAGTCTTGGAGCAAGAGTACGCCTCTCATGTGAGTGCTATAGCACTTCTTCATTAGGATTAACTTGGCCTTTTTCATAATTGCACTCTGCCACCTGCTTACCCACAGTCTCTCTGTCTTATGTTCCTTGGCCTTAAGCTACTTTGTTTTGCTGTTTAGTGATGCTGCTTCTGTGGATTGGTGGAGGGGGGGGTAGGTGTGATTGAATATAAAATTTGTTGCCGTTGGACACTTGTATAGGACTCAAGATGGTTTTTCCGTCTTCACATTTTTGCCACCTTCACTTCTGTTGGGTTCTACTACATGTTACATAGTTCTGTTTAATTATACTGTGTTATTATCAACAGTCTTAGAAGTTATAACAAGATGAAAAATAACATAATACAGTATTAATAGCACTTGTTCACAGACAGGAGTTTTGAATGGAATCATTGAATGTACTTGACATTTTTCTTTGCAGGCACATCATTGGGCTCACGAGCCTGATGAAGACGTCCACATTGACGTTTTCACCAACTCTCCACTCGCCTCGTCGCCCTTGCTAGCATGTGGTTCCCCACTTCCGCACACACCCAGCCGCTCAGGTAGCCTGACGTCTGTGTAATGTGGGCTAGGTGAATATTCTGCTCACTCACGCGCAGCAAATTATATGCAAATTTAATGCTTATTTATGCAAGCATATGATTTTCATAATAATAATAATGTCATTCAATATGTTTGGATTTGTATGCTTTCAGATGGCAAATTCAGCTTGTTGAACATTTTATTTATTTGGTGGTTGCTGACATATTGTCAGAAAAGTCTGCCATGTTTGGAAGTAACTGTATTTTGTGCAATTTTCTTGGGGTTCCTTTCCCCTAGGCTGGTATTACAGTACTACATATCAACATCTACAACAACAATTTTTTTTTTATAAAATGTTGAGCATTAAATCCTTGCTTGTAGTTGTACTCTGTCTCATACTCAGTATGACTCATAGTCATACTATGTTGTAGTATCTATGTTTACGCGCTTGTATCTCCCCAGTTCAACTATGTATTATTGGGTAATTTTATAATCAAAATGTCCATGCAGTTGCAGAAAATTATAAGTAACATGGCTAAAATGGCAACCGATTGCTTCCTAGTTTAATGACCATCCATCCACAGTCCGTAGCCACAAGACAGTTTTAGGGTTTCAAGTTACAAATAAAACTACAAAAATAAATAAATTATTGCTAAAAAGTTAAATGACAAAGTGATCTTTAGATTTCGTGCAAAACTTTATTTCCTTGTTTGTGTGTTTAGGTGCTGGTTTCTGATTGAAAACTTTGAACTTTTTTCATCAGTCCAATTGATGAAATATGCTTGTTTGTGCAGTACACAAAACTGGTAGTGGCACCCCGACCATGTATCAGGGAACGTTCTACACATCTAGTCCCCTGCGCCTGTCTGCTGGTGTGTCTCCTGCATCCGTCCGAGCCAACCTGTTTGGTGTGGTTACCCCGCCCCGCACACTCTCAGCACTCAACTGACTGTGCTCGAAAACTGCCAAATATAGGGTCCGTCCCTTTATGTGTTCCTGCACTTTTTTTTTTTTTTTTTTAACTGTTCCCCAAGCGGACTTTAGTGTTGATGCTGATGGTGTGAAAGTGATCAGTTTAGTTTGTATACATGTACGAGCTTCACTGAAATGAAAAGTATAATGTGGCTGTATATCATTATGTACTATTTCCTTTCTGAGTGTTGATACAGAATGTACAGTGTACAGTGTGTTGTCATTTGGTGTCAGAGAGAGGTTAAAACAACATGGTGTCAATATCTTAAGTTATGAATCAGAGAGATCTGTCAAGTGTATGATATTTTTATTTAGTGACCCCACTTTGTAGTTGTCACAGTTTGTAGTCTGTTTGATTTTTGTGTATGTTTTATTTTGTCTGTCGAAATGAGTATTTACAGAATTTCAACAAAGGTACAAAATTTATTTTAACTTCATGGATGCTGCTGATGAGTGGGCGATTTCACTTTTAAACAAAATTTGATTTATGATTTTGGAACAAGTTTTTACGTACATACATACATGTACATATATATACATGCCAACGTGCCTGTATCTCAAAATATTTGTTTGAAAATGGATGGTCAATTAATGCTTTTCAGTCTCAAGTTAAACCATTTCTGCTTTGTACGACAAAACACTGTGTGGAGTCCTTTGTAAAATAAGTATCGAGAAAGGTGCACGTCATTTGAAGATAATTATTTGGGTAAAAGTAAATCTGGAGATTGACAAACATGCGTAAGTGACCGTCCATTTTCAAACAGAAATTGTTGGAAATGCCCGATAACACTCGTCAAAGAATGGTGTAGAACATGCTTAGCACTGACGTCTTGACTGTGCTAGATCTAATTCTGTAGATCTATATCTGCAGCAACACTCAAGGGAGTATGGACAATATTGGGTCAGTGGGTGTCTGTGAGTGTCGCTCAGTGTGAGTGTTGTATAACTGTACATTTGGACTAGGAGCTGGTGATGTTGAGGCTGATTTTCTTACCGTCCATGATCTCATCGCTTATCATTTAATTTTAGGAACCATGCTTGGATATTTTTCCTACCTGTCCAGCTGCCCCACCATTTTCATATCTCTGATATCCCATCCAGCAACCAAACCAAGCAAAAATGAAAACATTTTACTACTGTTGCATTTTGTTCTCTGCTGTAATTGAAAATAACTTTGAGTCTCAGTAACTGGAAATTGTGCACTCATACAGACTGTCAATTTGACAGTCTGTATGAGTGCGCAATTTCCAGTTACTGAATCAGAATGCTAAAAATCATCTGCATCACCTAACTTTCATTATGACTCATAGGTACTGGTCAGTGTTTATTCCATACTTCCTATCCGTATCCGTATCACGACTTGATCATCATGTTGTTTCTTTACCATCTGATGTTGCCTTTTATAATTCACACTGACCAGGAGTCTAATGTAGGGACACAACCTAAACCCGTAGGCCCTGCCTAAATTCGTAGGCTCTGACTGAATCTCGGAAATCGGTATGCATGGACACAGACAACGGGGTAGTCAGGGCCTAAACGGCAGTCTAAACAGCCCTGCTTTAGTCACGTGAAATCGACGGTCTAAATGCCGTAGGCTCGGGCTAAATGAAGATCAGAATGGCGTGTTTCGGTGTTATGGAGTTTCATTTGGCTATGCCAGTGCCTAGATCATGTTTTATGGGTGTATGTACTATATTGCGAGCGTGTTTGGTGTGTACTGTTTTGCATGGCACTCTTATCAGTGGCTCACTTGATAAATGTGTGACCAATCTCTTTTCAGAACTGATACGCAGAAGAGTGTTGCATTTAGTTTGCTCACCTTTTTTATTTGAGAGGTGCTA
This sequence comes from Batillaria attramentaria, assembly GCA_018292915.2. Lineage (NCBI taxonomy): Eukaryota > Metazoa > Mollusca > Gastropoda > Batillariidae > Batillaria > Batillaria attramentaria. The sequence continues at coordinate 309,790 of JACVVK020000356.1, forward strand.
GGGGGTTACGTCCTTCATTCCGTAAGCAATATTCCCCTTTATTTTTGTTGTCCAGTATTTTTACGTCTCAATCCGGCTGTTCCCCGGAGGTTCAACTCACAGGAATGCACAGTGCCGCGTGGTGGGTAGGCAAGTCTGCCACGTGTACCGGCCGACTGACAGGCCGCGCGCGGTGTGTATTGCATCAGACAGCCCGCTGGCTGTTCCTTGGCGCTTGGTAGTCTCGTTGAACACATGCGGATGCGTACTGTTACAACTGGCTGGGAAATACCAGAATCCCACACTCTAAATTAAGATAAAGTAGATGACGTACATAGGTTGTCTGGGCTGTTGTCCGTGTCCATGCATAGCGGTTACGCAAGAAATTTAGACCGAGACTGCCAAGTCTGAGACTTGGCCTTTAGGCTGAGCCTACGCAAGGCTGCGTCCATACATTAGATTCGGATTCCAGAACTTTGTCCCAAACTAAGTCAGCACTATGAGTATGACTGCCTTTAAATGTTTGTAACTGCTGCACAATGATCATGACAATACAGGGCCAAATTTGACATGAATATGGATTGGTGCTTAACTGCAAAGCACTTGCTTTTATTTTACAAACCACACGTCCAGCCAACTGTTGCAACTACAAGTTTGGACATACTACGCTCAGATACGACATGTTTTTCCTGCCAATCACCATTTGTGTTCATTTGCATTGGGAAGCGAATTGCGTATTTATGTTTTCACGCAGTCGTAACCCAAACATTGCTTGTCTATATCGATGTGTTCTTGTAAGTCTCTGGTGTATTGTGCTTTTTTTAACAGGTTTTTTGCTGTGTTGTCTTTTGTATTGCTTGCCTTGTGTACTGAGGAAAGTTAAACTTTTAATGAGTGGATTCTGATTGGCATTGTCTGGTGTCGTGTGTGCTTTTTAAAAGAAAACAAAATAACCCAAACTAGTGATGGCTTAGGTAATGCATACAAAACATAAATGTTGGCAGAATTTTAGTGTACACCAGAGAAGGACTAGATATTTTATAGTTTTCGTATTCTGAAGCAGGCTTGATTTTTCACTTACGCTTGAGTTTTGTAGGGTTTGCATATTTGATTCCATACATGCTTTAGTTGACGGCATCCAGCTCTCACACATTCGCTTACAAATGCGGTGGGATAGGTTTTAATCAGTAGGCTGTCATTACTATCAATTTAAGATATGATGAAATTTTGGTGTAACTGAATTTGGAGGATATTGTTTAGTTGAAGGAATCGTGCTGACAAAGTTAATGTTGTATACTATAGGTCTGCTGTGTCTGGTATAGATGTGCAGAGAATGTTATCAATACATGTACCATTTCTATTGCTTGCCAGCCAAAGTTTTATTTGCATGTATGGTTGTGTTTTTCAGTCGTGTTTTACATTCCACAATGTAACTGCCCAAACATTATCATGAAATGCTTCGCTAGCTTATTTGACTTTAACATTAAGATTATTTTGTGCTTAACACGCATTTCAGTTCATGTATCTGAGCAAAGCTGTTGGTCAGAGAATGATCCCTCTACAGTATTTTTTTTGCTCCATTTTGAGTTGCTTCGTGTGAAAGAAGCATTATTGACTTATGCACATTAGTGGGACACACATCCCAATGGTTTTGTTGTTTTATCACTATAATGGCAAGTTAATGGTTTTTGTTATACATGAATAGGCATGTACAGTTTTTAATGTTATGTAACTATGAGAAAGGTTTTTTCATACCACATGTGTGTTCCAGTTTTGTTGTGAACGACAAATCTACGCTGTGGGCAGACTGAGAGGTTAAAGGATATTTTCTTGTTGTATTGCCTCTGACAAAAACAAGGTGTCGTTTTTGAGTAGATAGAGGCCCCTTTTTTTAATTGTAATTAGATCATGTAAATTCTGATTTTGGGTTGACTGATTGTATTTTTACCAAGGTTGCTATACAATTTTAAAGCATTTTGTTTTAACCACATAAAGGAGCTTTTGACAAATGTGTTATGAGATTGTGTTGACGATTACGCACATAAATCTGAAAATGTCGCTGAAATTTGAACCTTCCCTGCCCATTTGAATGATCTCTGCTCAGATTGACGACAGAATAGTTGTGTGAGTAGTGGTGACCAGTTATTGACTTGAAGTTCAACGACCAGCAAGTCAAACTGCGACAGAAGACGTGAACCCACTGTCAGAGACAACAGCAGTGTGCCGAAGGGGTCAGAAAAGACAACGATAAAATGTATTACTGAGGGACTCTCTCTCTCCCTTCCCTTTGCCCCGCTGTTCAGTCTCATCGGTTTACTGCTGAGTGAAAGTTCATTAGGGAATCTCTTGATAGCCGTGCACATGGTACAGTATCCCAAATCCCGCCCAAAGGATTCACACACGAAACCGCAATTCACTGCTCACTGTGTGATTCCCAACAGTCGCAGTTTGGTATACGTGAGAACAGACTTGAACCATTGAATCTGATGTCTTGTTGTAAAATGTAGCTGCACTCATTAGCAGTCAAAAATGGAACTCTTGCCGTGGATTGTGTTCACGAATACAGCGTTGAACTCTCTTACACCTACCAATTAGTGGTGTGGTTTTTTAATTGTTTTTTTTCCTGCTGCTCCCTTTGGTAGAGCGTTGGACTAATGCTCAGACAGTGAGAGTTCGAATCCCGGCTGGGGCCAAATATTTGTGCTGGTCTTGTTCTCACTGCCCCGTCTTTAATATCACCCATAGTTGGTGGAAAAGGACGTTAAACCCCAAAACGCCCACCCACAGTTCAGTGAGGGGACATTATCAAGGATATTTGGCATTGAAAAACACGTTAAGATGGATGATCTCCCTTGCATACTGTTCGTGCAGAAATTTCTCAGCTTGCTTCTGCCAGTGGTGATTTTTTAGCCGCCTGTTAACTCTTTGACGACGGAGCGCAATTTCTGACACACGATTTCCCAGAAATTGCGCTCCGTCGTCAAAGAGTTAACCGATCAAAAAAAGGAGGTGACTTTTACATTGTGTAAAGTTTTTTTTTTTCTCTGAGATGGTGAATGGTGATTGTCATTTCCTGCTCATGTTTTTAGACCAAATACAACGATTCTTACAATACTAGACACCAGCCTTGATCAAAATGTGGTTTGCTTTGATCGCTGTAAAAACAATGCTATTACCCTACTGTTTGCCGTGAACAAATGGGAAAAAAATAATAAAGAATGTAAATAAGTGTTAGATGTATTTTGTTTTGTATTTGAGTACCCTGGATTTGAGTGTGTTTGTTTAAGTGTCATCTGTACTGTTCTTAGATGGAATGGAAGGGTGGGCGGGTGTTTGAGGATTTAACGTCCTTTTCCACCACATGTCGCTTTGCAAGAGTAACAGATACAGATATACATGTATGTCCTGTAGAGAGAAGCCATGCGTTTTTGTGTGATGTTTCACGTGAATGCGCGCACACACACACACACACACACACACTGTATGATAAATTTGTGTTTATTTTCTGACAACCAAGAATCGTGGCCTTGCTCGCACATCTCATGATACACACAAACCCATACGCATCTTGCTACTCCCAAATAAAAAAAAAAAAAAATCAAATCAAAACCGTAATGCCCTTTTACTTGAGTTCTGAAACACGTTTCAATATGACATCGTTGCAAAGACCCACATCACTGGCATTAAACATCTGCAATCTCAACAAAAAGCTACAAAGCCAGAAACTTTTTTTCCCCGGCGATAGTGCAAAATGCACAGTCAACTCTGTCACAGTTGCAGAGTTTTCAGCATTTCGGAGTCCCTTATAAAACGCGAGCGTGAGTTTGCGGTGCCTTCATTGTGCTTTTGGTGACTGAGTGACGCACATCGCTACAGTCCCCGACGCGTGTTGTGTGCTGCACGAGACGATCTTTCTCGCTAAATGTCAAAACGTAAAGTGAGTTGTGAATTAGTTCCGGCTCCGCTTGGCCGGCTGTTCCTGGGGATTGTGAGACGCTAAAAACTGTGTAGGGTGGGTGGGTGTTTGGGGGTTTAACGTCCTTTTCCACCACATTGGGTGATATCAAAGGCGGGGCAACGTCGAACGATGAAAAAGCCAGCACAAATATTCGGCCCCAGCCGGGATCGAACTCACGACCCGAGCATTAGAAGTCCAACGCTCTACCATTCGACCACCCCGGCTCCCCTAAAAACTGTGTAACCATAACAGCCTTGACAGTAAACTGTGCACAGCAGGGGAGTCGTTTTCTAATTAAAAAGAAAAAGAAAGGGGGGGAAAAAAAGAGACATATTGTTTATGGCTTTTTGTTGAGATTTCAGACCTTCAAACACTATAGATCTACCACAGCGTCAGTACTGAGCGGATCTATGGCGGTTTCTGCTCAAACTATCTCGGTGTAGTGAGCCAAGTCTGGCTAAAGTGCAGATTTCCTTCGTGTCTCTGTGTAACACTAACACTGTGCTAAACCTTTTGATCATCTAAGTTGTTTATTACAAACGCCGCCTACGTGAAACTGAAAGCCAGGACAATTTTCACCGGCTACATAGTATGGTGAGTGGACAGACTTCCTGGTTTAGTTTTTGGGTGTCGTGTAAAAATCATCTTCATTCTTGACACTGTTAGCACTTAAATGCGCCCAGTCAGTGAAAAGAAACCAACGAACAATCAAAATATGTGTGACAAAAAATTAAAAACCAAATTCTGAATCACAAAAAAGGTTATACAGCAAATGTAACACTCAACAAGATCAAAAAAACACTTCATGATTTTTTATAACAACTTTTCAGGACAGAAAACATAGCAGCATGCCGGACTTACGTGGGAATGTGTGTTGTGTCATATAAACAATACAAAAACATGCTTGCTTTCTTTTCCCCGTGTTCCACAAATAATAAGTAATCCGACATGTACACTTATCAGGGGGAATCGCTCCCACAAAAACAGATTTGGAAAATCGCTCTTCGGAAAACAAGACGGGTATCAGTGAGTTTTGATGTGAAACTCGGTTGTAAAGTTACGTGAGAACAGACTTCACGAAACAAGCAGTCTGAAAATAGTCACCCTGCAGATTCATTGGAAGAAAAAAGTCAAAAAGTCAAACAAAACCAACATCAAATCAAAAACAAACAAACACAAAAGGGTCCTAATTTGGAATAATATCTTCCGGTTTGGCCAGCCGCGGTGTGATAAAAGTCATCACAAAAGCCGTAACTGCACCAGTCATTGGGAATTCAACAATAATAACAACTGCAGGAATTTGGTAACTTTATCAATATTCAGTTAGAAAGTCAATTTCCCAAGTTGTCAGTTTGCAAGTGTATCTTCCTGACTACTCAGTCTAACCAGCCGACCACTGACGAAGTTAGAGTATGGTAAAGTAGAGCGGAGCAGTCTGGAGCAGAGTCAGTAGAGTAGAATAGAAAAGAGTAGAACAGAAGAGGGCAGATTACAGCAGACTGGAGTAGAGCCGCTGAGTAGGGCAGAGCAGAGTAAAAAGCTGTAAACGCCATTTTTCGTCGCATAAAAGTGGCAAGAAAGACGGTGCAACGAGGAATAACTGAAAAAGCCAGCGAACGTTTTCTCCTCCCAGTCGGGATTCGAACTCACGATCTGAGCATTGACAGTCCGACTGAATGCGCTCACCCCACCCGGCCCCACCCCCCTTTACACGAGAGTGACTCTCTGATTGCATGTTGGTAATTTCAAGTAACACAAATGCCTGTTGTAATATTCTGTTACGTTTAAACTGTGCGACTAAACACTGTACATGCTTCCATATACTGGTATTTTAAAATCACAATATTCCGAATAACCAACAACAGTGGGCAAAGTCAACAACAAAATCACATACTGCACTTGTAATTATCATATTCATATCACAGATACGTACACCACTCCATGCTGGGAAAGCTTCATGAATATTCAACATCCCTCACTGAGATCCAGAATCAGGGTCTATAGTCGCACGATTTACCGATTCACTCACTTCGACTGATCAGCCTCAACAAAACGCACTCAGTGTCCTTGTTCGTGATATTTACAGTTTATTTACAAAGACACCCCCCCCCCCTCACTTCTCCCATTAAATAAAAAACAAACAAAAAAAAAACAAAAAAAAACACCACCCAAAACAAACCCCCCAAAATCCAACAACCCCCAAACGGTATAGGTACTGATTCGGTAATGCCGATGAAAACAGAAGTTCCAACAGTCAGGCTGTCTCTCCCCACCTCCTCAGCAACCCCCCCCCCCCCCCCGCCCCCTTCCCGCCTGATACACTGAGGCTGTTGGCCTCTTCACCAAAGGTCGCGTATGATGTGACCCCCCCCCCTCCCTTCTATCTCTGTCAGTGTGAAAAGTTCACTGAGTTTCTTCAATTCACTTTCGTTCTCTCTTTCCGAGGAGAACGCGACACAGGAATTCAGTTTCAGTGAATTCTACTGGACATCATACTGGCAACAGGTTGTTTGACAATAAATATATCAACAATAACAATAGAAACAAAACCATGTTAGTACGTTTGGACAGCGTCACTAAAACACTCGTACATCATACCCGTCATACGTCATCAGGACTACTACACATGAACACGACGGGACTGAGACGCTACGGAAAGTAACATGTCAAAATCCATGTGAACGGTCATGTAAATAATTAAATGAACACAAGACAATATCACTGACCCCGTCTCTTTTCAACACATAACAACAAAGACCGGAAATCATGTTTTACCAGGAATGCTAGGACAACTTCTGTTCTCATAGACTGAGACGCTACGGAAAGTAACATTTTAAAATCCACGTGAACGGTCATGTAAATAATTACATGAACACAAGACAGTATCACTGACCCCATCTCTTCTTGACAAATAACAACAGAACTGGAAATCATGTTTCACAAGGAATGCAAAAACAACTTCTGTTCTCATAATTACATATGCTTTTTATTTGCCGATGTGCAAGCCAGGAATGTACAACAATCTCACTCATGAAGCTGGGTTCGTCTGATTTTCTACGCGAGCGAAGTGACATTTGCAGTCATTCTCCAAAACTTCTGGTGTCACACACACACACACACACACACACACACACACACACACACACACACACACACACACACACACACACACACACACACACACACACACACACACACACACACGACAACAATACACACACACACACACACACAAACAAACCACCTTCAGGATCGACCAGCAGAAAAAGAAATGGCTGTTCTTTCCTTCTCGAACGACCAGAATAAATACCAGAAACACTTCATATCACAATTGATTGGCATGTTGCATTGGGGAGCAGTTACACAGCTGTATCTGTGTTTCAGCTGACGAGACTGATGTGAACACATTATCATAATTAATTACACCAAGACGCATGACGGCTCATCGTTACTCAGCGAAACTACAGCACTGGACCAACGATGTGCAATTGTATTTACAGCCGTGACCTTGCTGGACGTAGGGAGTGCGTATTTACATGACATTTTGTGACGTATTTATTTACAGCCTTGAGGTGTTGTTTATTTACATTCGTAGTAGAGGTGTGACGTGTTTTATTTACAGACAATAGACGACTCTACACCTGTCAACCAAATGGGCGAGTCCTCCGAATTCAGCCAGTTGCGTGCCGTGGCATAATAAGCACACCTCATGGCATGGTGTGGCAAACGTTCTTGCCAGACACTTGAAAGAGGGAAGCAGGTGTAGTTTGATATGACAGGAACGTGGCCGGAAAGAAAGCAGTAAGTCCATTGACGTCATTTGAGGCTAAAGGCCATTACGTCAATACCTTTCATCTTGAAACCCTTTTTTCAACAAATTGACGTCATGGACGTACTGTGTTTAGGGGCAAGGCTTTGGCCCCGGAGCTTGTCGAGTGGAGTCGTCTATTAGGGAACAGTACAGCTGGAGTGGCGAGAAGTCTATCAGCTTGACGTGTCCACTGACGGACAGACACAAAGACACACATATGTCGCTACTGAAAACAAGAGGGCACCTGTCACTTTGGCCGAGGGACTCAACGAGCAGACATGGCTTTGCAGACGGCCATCATCCCCACCTCACTGGGTGGTGAATCACAACATTCGCAGAAAGCGCTAGAACTTCGTCCCCCCCCCCCCCCCCCCCCCCCCCCGCTGCAATTTTAATTTTTAGCCGGGCTCCAGTGCCCTTAAGTACAAGTGGGCTCGAGACTAACGACACAGCCAGCGTGATCAAGTGGGTTGATCCGTGCGAAGGTGTGTGTGTGGGTGACACGTCATTTCAGCGCCACCATTTCAGCGCCACCATTTCAGCGCCACCAATTCAGCGCGACGACTTTTCAGCGCCGTACATTTCAGCGCCGTACATTTCAGCGCCATACAGCGCCTCCCCCTCCGAGTGAATAGCCGGGGGCGGTGGCTGTTAGAGGGGGGGGGGGGGGGTGGCGGCTGTTAGCGGCGTCCTTTTGATTGCTTTGCAATCAGTACGAGGTCTGTAGGAAGCAGTCAGCTTTGTGTTTGTAAACCGATCAACCGGTCAACCGATGGTTCAAGCTGACGTTACGCGTCTTATTGGAGGTCAGGCTCCTGCCCCGAAGCGGCGAAAGTACAAAGACTTAAAAAAGCGTGTGAAAACCATAATCCTGCAGTACAATGCAGGAGATCGTTCTCTCATGGACACGATGGAGGGACTTGCATTTGCGTTCATGATTTAGGCCAACTAGGCATGTTTTACCAAACGACCCATTTGGATTTTAGTGATTTTAATGGACACCATGGGTTTTAGATAATTTGTCATTAAAGTTTAACTTGTTAATAAAATGTGATTAGCTAGTTTATGTGTTTAGCTAGTTTCTCTCTCTCTCTCTCTCTCTCTCTAATCGTTTGGCGCTGAAATGTACGGCGCTGAAATGTACGGCGCTGAAAAGTCGTCGCGCTGAATTGGTGGCGCTGAAATGTTGGCGCTGAAATGTTGGCGCTGAAGTGTCATGGAACCGTGTGTGCGGGTTCGACAACTACCCGGGGCGGGAATTTAAAAAAGAAAAGAAAAAAAAGTGCTTTACACGAAACCTTTGCCCGTTTCCTCTGGCTGGCTGTGTGAAGTGGATCTGTTTGTGTCATTAGTCCACCACAGTCAAGGATACATCAAATGCAGCCGACCTGTCAGTCTGACTGGATTTAATTGTGTTCAGCTGGACTGTTCAGTTAGGGTAGCTGTCCCTTGCCCACATCACATGCCCACTCCGTTACGGCTGTCTCTAATCCGCGCATCTTGTGGCGTGGGGTGGTGTACCCGAACAACTGAACCAACCCGACGTCACTTGAGGTGTGATTGGCCAATCAGACACACCGTTGTAAACTGTCGTTTTACCTGGAACAAGCCTCCATATTTACAAATGGCAGTGTTCACGTCCACCCTAATTGCACTACGTAATATGCAAATCAGCTTTCTGTTGTTGTTTTTTTTTTTTCTCCACACATATAGTCTATCACAGCACTCCCATACCTTTAAAAAACACCGTTCGTGAGCCGTAGTGGCGTAAATGCATCAAAGAAGTATCACACCTCGACGGATAACACTAAGAAAACAATGCGTGCATTTTCTCAACTAACACGGGCTATTTTTGTTTTTGTACAGTCTGGTGCCCCGCTGTGTTAAACTTCCACCAGGAAGTGGACGGGGCAGAAACATTCTCTGTTGCTGGCGGAGCGCACGTGGATCATCCCGCCAGCTTCTGGGTTCACTTGGAAGACGATCTGGAACGAAACAAAACAAAACAGACAAACATTACACTTAAAAAAAAAAATCTCTTCTGGGTGTTTCACTGGATGGTGCATTGTTGACAGGTTGCGCGGGGGATTAATCCCTCGTGTCATGTGACTTGGGAATGTCCGGTGAGTCGCTAAGCTTACAAGGAGAAAGCTTAGATATCGCTCTATTTCGGAAAATTTCTCCCAAATCGCTGACTGAATCAACAGCAAAACCGCGCGAGGGGAAACCAGCACGGGGGTAAACCACGTGGTTTGAAAGTGTACGAGACGCCCGATATCTGCGAGGATCAGGAATTGAGGGTTCGTCCACATCGAGTCAGTACTAGTAGTGCGAGCCCAGTGTGCGAAGTGACGTGCGAGGAAAAGCTAAAGCATCTAAAATCACTCCAATCATGCAACTTGAACAGAAAATGTGTTTGTGGTATTACCGGCGGGAAGGAGAGTAAAGGGTGGGATTTTTAGTTTTGGCCGATTACCTTTGCTGAGTAGCGGAAAGTCGAGTCAACACTATTGATCCGTTTCCAACAGTAAACTGTCCGCCCGCCGGTACTGATCTCGGGAGGGAGTGAAAATAGGCTTTGGTCCTCAGTATTCACACACACACACACAACAACATGTATCAAAATCACATTTTCTTTTTCATTTTTCCCCCGGAATTTTAGATGATTTAGCTCTTTCTAACTTTCCTCGCATGCCCTCGAATAACCGTGCCTACCTCGCACTATTTAGACGGTCGCGCAATGCAAGTTTCTCGAGTTTCACGTGCGAGTTTACCCTCCGTGCACACGCCATGGAATAATGGCGATTGGGCGGGCCCTATGACCGTGTTTCTCGCGCTTCACGTGCTGATGTTTTGTGTGACCCTCGGTGAGTTTGGTTGCAGTGATAGCACAGCAATGGCGTCGGGTTTTTCTTTCCTAATGTCCACGCCACTGACAAAATTGACCCGGGAGAATGAGCACAATGTCGGAAGAAGACGCCGATGTACACGACAACTTTATGGTGGGGACGAGCGTGACGGGGAGGGATGCTGGCGACCTTGGCAACGTTGGCAGCGAGCGTCGTGTCTCAACTACAACCGCGACGGTGACCCGACTGACACGGTAGGACAATTTCAGTGATAATTATACTACCAGTGTTGACCGTTAGGTCATAACTCTGTACAACATGTTTTCCTGCCTAGAGCACTTTGTCGTTTGTTGTTGCCTTTGCGTTTGATGATTAACTGGTTGTTTGTGATGCAATGGTCACAGTCCCGTAGTTCTGGAGAAGTTAACACCGCGTATCTTGTCGCCCTAACCGTACGAGTTGTTGAACTGGTTTCCGCCATGTTTTGGTTTCACAGGTTACACAACGGTAATAGCGGGCATGTAGTAAGACTGAGTCCGCTCAGCAGAATACAGCCGGAATTTTTGCCCCCTTTTAAATTTGTGTGCAGAGTGTAAGAAATTATGGCAATCTGCGGCTGTTGGTTGGCTTTGTAAATACTAAATAAGTGTCATGCCAGGTAATAGTAAAATCAGTGAAAAATGAGCCTGGCATGTGGACTATTTGTATTCATGCGCGGCTGGCACAAGAGCTAGCAGACGACAGAGGAATGGGGTGTGTGTTTGTGGGGGGGGGGGGGGGTATGTGTTCGCTGCTAGCACTGCCAAAAAACAGATTAGAATTTGCTGAAATTTACTCTACACATTAGTCTTTGGCAGCTGGATTGATTGATTGATTGATTTTTTTTTTTTGGGGGGGGGGGGGGGTGTTAAATCTTAAAGCATTTCTAGGGTGTCATGCGCTGCATCGTCTAATAAGGACTATTTCCTTGACTGCTCCGTGTCTGTATTGTGTAGCCAATGTCTGCTCTTACGTAAAACCAAAGTTTTAACATACACGCGTGTTTGTATTGTAGTAACGTTAGTCCAAGTCGTCGTCTGATTCGTGAACAGCCCCTTTCTCAAATTCACGCCGACAGACCGACTGACATCCGTTGAAAACACTCGGTGCCGCTCAGAATTGAAAATGGAAACACTCGGTGCTACTGACGGTTTATAACACAGTCTGTCCTGGCGATGCTGCTTTTGAAGCGGAGAAGCACCGGAACAACTTGCATCTAATATACCTACACCCCGCGAGACTTTGTAATGCTTTTACCGGGTCGCTGACGTCACCGGCGACACGGTATATGGCCTACTTCCTCACTAAAACTGTACGGCAGTCATTATTTCAGCGGTGTATGTATTGGCTCTTCAGGGACAGTTGTGTTCTACAACGAGGAGCACTCGGGTACTGCTACTACTACTGCTACTACTAAGACATTGTTGTATAGCGCAGTGGCCCCAGAAAGTAGGCTCAAAGCGCTTCACAATTACAATCAAAACTAATAAATCAAGTAAAAGCTTTACAACGCCAGCTAGCACAGCGCACACGCACACACACACACACACACACACACACACACACACACACACACACACACACACACACACACGGCGGAAGATCTATCGGCAGTGGTGAACTAGTCATAGGACAATCTGAACAAAGAGAGTTTCAGTGTAACTTTAAAGTCAAGCGAGTTAGATGCATTACAAATGTACTGAGGAAGAGAATTCCCAATTGCAGGGGCTTGGTATTAAAAACATCTTTGTGCATGTCTTGTGTAGCACAAGAAGGCGTTGGGAGATAGAGCTAATTATATATTATACCTGGTCTTTGTGTAGTCGGATGCCACTCAACCCATCCGTCTCTGTCAGGTTGATGGTACGTAGAACTTGAAATATGTGTTGACCCGGCTCGATACGTAGAACATATTTGGCGGGAAAATATCCGGATCTGCCGTTGTACTTGCCCTGTGACGACAGACGTTACGAGTTTGTAGTCACGCGAACCGTACGCGTTTCAGTTGGCAGGAATAGTTTAAACAAATCAACAACAAAACCGAACAAAATACCCTTCTTCACACACAACAAAATACACATGATCAACCAAACCAGCACCTCTACAACAATACAAACACCACCGGCCCCCGTAGTGTAGTGGTTAGCACTTCGGATCATGGACCGGGAGACCCGGGTTCGAATCCCAGCCGAGGCAAGCGGGATTTTCCCTACCTAGGTCGGCTCCTACCCAGAGCGGGTGTGCTATGGGTCCAACGGGGAGGCTGTTGCCACACAGCCGAGCTTCACCCACTTCACGGGTGCGACTTTGGGGGTGCTTCCCTTGGTATGACACGTCTTATGATGTGGATGATTACACGGCCGGCACCGCAGGTGCCGTAGTTCCCGGGCCTGGTTAATGCCGGGATATTTATGCCAGGAAGTGTGGAATGCGGCCCTGTCCTGCAGTCCCAAACCACATGGACCTCCATAGCATCATCTTACTATCATCCTTATCTCCATCATCATGCATAATAAAAATTGTCCCAGCTTCCGAGTCCTCCGTGGGTTCCACCCATGACCTGGGAGGAACACCACTGGAGCTGGCAAAGAGTTGGGGCAGCAAAAAAAAAACAAAAAAAAAAACCAATACAAACACCAAATGAGCGTTATTGTCAGGTAATGGATTTTGTGTGAGCTGATCACTTCTCGTTACAACTTCGCCAGACTAATTTGTGCTTGCCGTTTTTAATTCTTAATAGCCCAAGCAAAAATCGCAATTTCACTTGAAAGTTTCAGATCACTGAGAGCCTTTTTAAAGCCAGTATTAATATTACGCATTCTACAGCGATCTTGGGCCTACTGAGCTGGGAAGGCCCACGCCTTGCGTTATAGTGGCTTGAAGTGGCTGCAACTGGTGTGCAGTGGCTGTTTCTTTTTAACAAGCCTTATCATATGGTGGGCAGGAGGTGGTCGGGCTCGGGGGGTTCTGGTGTGTAGGCGGGGGAGCCGGGGTGGCCGAATGGTAGAGCGTTGGACTTTCAATATGCTCGGGTCGTGAGTTCGAATCCCGGCTGGGGCCACATATTTGTGCTGGCCTTTTTTTCTCGCTGCCTCGTCTTTGATATCACCATTACGTGGTGGAAAAGGACGTTAAACTCCCAAACACCCACCCACCCTCTGGGATGGAGGCAACGCTAGAACTTGAGGGGGGGGGGGGGCGGGGAGGGGAGGGTCATCCTCTGACAAACAAACCATTTTCATGAAGGCACACTTACTACATGTGTAACAATCAGTTCCACACGGAAGTTAAATCGTTGTGGCTTAACGCCTCGTAAGCAAGAACTGAAAATTATTGACAAATGACTTTATGTAAGAGCTCTCTTTCCCTGATGCTCTAGCAGAAAACTCGAGTAGCGGCGGTACTGGTAGTCCCCCTTGGCTAGAGGTCGCCTGCGACCCTTCACAGCGAGCATCCCTTGTTTTGCAGAATTTTCCAGCTCCAATTTGCCTGTATCACGGCCATGCAAATCAGTGAACTTTGCCGTATTGATATTTAGAGGGTTGCTTACACAAAGACTGACTATTTCGTGGCTAATTATCCGCAGCGTGGCAAGTCTTACCTTCCACCAGTCTGGGTCCGAACTGTTAGTGACGTTGATTCGGCTTCCCGCCCTGGTAGGTACAAGGAAACAAGTTGAAATGTTAGCAGTGTTGTGACTGACATGCAAGTACAGGATACAAGACAACATAATGATGTGATCGACTTTTTTCGGCCCTCCCTGACTGGATCCATGGGAGGCAGAGCCGTCCGCGACATGATGGTCAGACGAGGTTTTGACGAGTCTGTCCTATCCGCCCGACGAGTCTAGCCGAGAACTGTAGTACTGATTGACACGTGTATTCAGTTTCAGCTTCTACTTTCTCTAAACCCGCCATTTGTCAGCTGACTTGCTGTTCATAGTATCGACGTACGGAGGAGGGAGCCGCGGGGCGTGGGGATGGGGGTGGAGGGTGGGATGTGGGGGTCCGGGGGTGGTCACAGTCTTTTTCAATTGGATTTATTTCTTACTTTTCATACTGTGCAGTATAGAATGTCTGTACGCACTGATCGAGACGGTGGCTGAAATTACATTGTCAGAGATACTTCCGGGTGGACAAGTGGCGGTTACATTGTACTATATTGGCCCGCTCAGACTGTGCTATTATCACTCGATGCATCGAACAGTTTCCGGGGCAAAGATTTTCACTCATTCGACAGAGGCAGTACACTTTTGTTCAGCGTTGTTGCATACTTGGCATTACAAGTGCCGTTTGTTTGCGTTTTATGATAAAATCTGTCGTGTTTGAAGGTTGTGAATGTTGCCGCCATGAACCAGTTTGAACACACCAGCATGTAGGTTTAGCCAGTGCGGCAGGCAATCCCGAGGCGACGCTAAAACAAAACGGGCGACCAGGCAGTCGTAGTTTCAAGCCGATTGCTTCAGGCTGAATAATACATGGCCGTGCCACATCTTGAAGAAATCAATTACAGGAATTTGATAAGAGTTGGCACAGGGCAGCGATTTCTCACATCACAGTGGAACCGTACTGAAATTTCACGTGGACGAAAGCTAGTGCCCGTTTTGACGCTGAAACTGATTGTGTGTGTGTGTGTGTGTGTGTGTGTGTGTGTGTGTGTGTCTGTTCGGGGAGCCGAGGTGGCCGAATGGTAGAGCGTTGGACTTTTAATGCTCGGGTCGTGAGTTTGTATCCCAGCTGGGGCCAAATATTTGTGCTGGCTTTTTCAACGTTGCCCCGTCTTTGATATCACCCTTATGTGGTGGAAAAGGACACCAAACACCCACACCCACCCACCCACCCTCTCTCTCTGTTCGTCTCAGCGCGTGTGTTGGGGGGTGGGGTGGGGGGGTCATGCGTGAAACTTGTCTATCACGCTGATGGTAGGCTGTTCTCTCACCTGAGATCCATGTCGTCCTTTTCTTTGCCCCGGAAGTGGTAGAGCACGATGTATGTGTCCATGTCTTTTTTCTTGGATTTCTGCAAGTAACGGCACAAGTGACGGGTTAGTATACCCTGACACAGACTTCCCCAAAGCACCGACACTCAGTACAGCATGGCAAGTTCTTGAAGAGAGAGGAGAGGAATGAGGGGGATGGGGGGCAGGGGGGTGGGGGGCGGGGGGATGGGGGGCAGGGGGATGGGGGGCGGGGGCAATCTCTAGTAAGAATCTTTCGAATCATGGTATAGCGATCATAGACTTTCAGTGCTCGGGTCGTGAGTTCGAGTCCCGGCTGGGGCCAAATTTCTGCTGGCTTTTTGTCGTTACCCCGTCTTTGATATCATCCGTATGTGGTGAAAAAAGGACGTTAAAACCCCAGACATCCACCCACCCTACTCATCCGTGAGCTTGAAGGGAAGTACTACCGCATATTACTTTTGAAATCATTCTGATGAGCCTAGAGGAGTTGGTATCCTCTTCACTAAGGGGACCGTCAGACGTTGCCATCTTGCACGCCTGCCAGCGGTAAAATGCACTCCCAGGAAATTAAATAGAACACGGTCCTGTTTTGTTTTGTTTTTTTTTCCTCGCCTAGCCAGTCAGTCGCCGCTGACCGCACGCTTTCGCTCTGTGTGTATTGTCCAGCGCCAAGTCCGACGGCGCAGTCTGCTCACTGCACGCTGGTAGCGTGTGAACATAAAAGCCGTTCGACCAGCGAGCGAAGGCTGGGAAGGCTCGCAGCGTGTGCCGTAGGTTTAACCAGTACGCGGCTTAAAGGACTAACGTGAGCACAGTCACTCCCGTATTTACTCACCGGTGAGCCGGACGGGGAAGCACTGTGACTCCTCAGTTTCCGGGTGTCTTCGATTTCTAGAGAACTGGACCGCATGCTCCAGCCGAACCTCTTCTTGGTGGTGGTTTGTGGCACGTGCAGCGACTCCGACGGACTCGTTGAACCTGTACGAAAAAAAAAAAAAAAAATTATGACCAATGAAATACGCTTACGTTCGCTGACACTGAACTGCTTTTAACTCACGCACGTGACTCATAACTAAGCTGCCGAGGGAGAGAAACAGGCAGCGCTTGCTGTTTAACACTTTCCCTACCGCGCACGATTATGCCACGTTTTGACTCTTGTTCGGTTTTGGCCCTGTATGCGGAAAAACAGGCAAGACTTACGGTTCCTGGACGGAAACAGGAGTATAATCGAAGTGCAACACTCCCACAGTGAGTCGTAAATAAATGAATTAATTTATTATTTGTCTTGTGATGCCACTGGTACGCAACCTCAAACTTACTTGGTAAGAATAGAGTTAACGACCAAACTGTATTGACTGAGCCAAGATCTTGAAGAGATATTACCTGCCACCGTCACTAGTGCAGCACCCTTACATTGTCCGAATATATGTCTGTAGCATTATGTTTTCAGCCAGGTTGTGATACTGTTCGTAAACGTTGTGCCATTTTGTACTTCTACGCATCTTAAAGTGCCTCTCAATACCCGGGCGTTTTGGTCGGGGTTTTTGGCTCACTTGTGTAACAAAGTGAGTCTATGTAATAACCCTCCGTCGTCTGTCTGTGTGTCTGTGTGTCCGCAGTAAACCTTAATATTGGCCTTTTCTCAGAATCTACAAATAGCAGAGACACCAAAATTAATCTGCTGATAGACAGCCATAAGACCTTTCAAAATATACCATAATTATTGACTAAAGCTGTCTGTTTGGAAAGTTTACATTGGCATTTTCTCAGAATCTAGAAAAGCCAGAGACATCAAACTTTGCATGATGATGGACATTGACAATACCTTTACCGGCCTGTCTATATTTAGTGACTTTGAGTCAAGGTCAAGGCCATGCAAGTTGTTTTGTGGAAAGCCTGATGAAACCTTAACATGGCATTTTCTCAGAAACAATGAACAGCAGATGCACCAAACTTGACACGCTGATAGGCAGCAGTAAAACCTTTCAAAAAATACCATAGTGATTGACCTTGACTGAAGGTCAAGGTCACTAAGGCTGTCTGTCTGGAAATTTTACATTGGCATTTTCTCAGAGTCTAAAAAAGCCAGAGACATCAAACTCTGCATGGTGATGGACATTGACAACACCTTTACTGACATACCTGTACATAGTGACTTTTAGTCAAGGTCAAGGCCACGCAAGCTGTTTTGCGGAAAACCTTCCGAAACCTTAACATTGGCTTTTTCTCAGAAACAATGAACATCAGAGACACCAAACTCGGCACGCTGATAGACAACTATAAGACCTTTCAAAACATACCATAACGATTGACCTTGACGCAAGGTCAAGGTCGCTAAAGCTGTCAGTTAGGAAATCTTACATTGGCAATTTTTAAGAATCTAGGAAAGCCAGAGACATCAAACTTTGCAACATGATAGACATTGACAACACCTTCACTGACATACCTGTATTCAGTGACTTTGAATCAAGGTCAAGGCCACACAAGCAGTTTTGCGGAAAACCTTCGAAAACTTTAACATTTGCAGTCTCTCAGAAACAATAAACAGCAGAAGCACCAAACCTGGCTTGCTGATAAACAGTAGTAAGACCTTTCAAGAAATACCATTTTGAATAACATTGACTAAAGGTCAAGGTCATCAATAGCTGTCGCATTGGAAATTAAAATTGCCGTTTTCTCAGAATGTAGGGGAACCAGAGGCGTCAAACTTTGCATGATGATAGACATTGACAAAACCTGTACTGGCATGCTTGTATTCAATTTCCTTGAGTCAAGGTCAAGGCCATTCAACATGTTTTGCGGAGACTTTAACGTTAGCATTTTCTTGGAAACAACAAACAGCAGATGCACCAAACAAGGCACAATGATAGACAGCAATGAGACCAATGCACACACACCCATTCGAATGACCTTGGCTCAAGGTCAAGATCATTACAGCTGTCTGTTGTGAAATTTTACATTACCACTTGTACAGAAACTACAAAAACTAGAGCTGTCAAACTTGGCATAATGATGATTACTGATAAGCTCTTCACTTACAGATCTCATTTGAATGACCTTGACCTAAGGTCAAGGTCATAGAAGCTGTCCTGGGAAAACTGTTATATCGCCATTTGCCGTTTTCTTAGGAACTATGAACACAAGAGACACCCTACTTCAGGATAGCTAGTGATAGGAGCTTTACAAACATACTCTTTTGAATGACCTTGACCCATCTCACAAGTGAGCCAAGGAAGCTTTGCTGCTCTAGTTTTTTTCTGTTGATAGTGTGGTCAGTTATGTCCTGAATTGTCTGCTCTCACAAACATGGCAAAAAATAACAACAAAACCGAACGTAAGCATGACAGTCTGGTGGACAACAACAACAGCAGCTACATCATCATTATCATCCACAACATCAACAACTACATGTCAGATTTTTGTGTCCTACAGCTATGGCTGGTTACATCAGCTATGACTTTTCCGTTCAGTCCGATATGACTGTACTCAGTGTCTGATAAAATCAAACATTTTCTTCTGGCTCGGCGTATACGTAATGGCTACAACGATTATTTTGTTATGACAGAAAGAAAAAGCGAGTGACATCTAATATCGTAACATCTGTATTGCATGACTAAGAGTAAGAAATGCCAATAGTGATGATATCCAGATCTACGTTATGTACGTGCTGTATGGCAAATTCACAAGAATATGTGTGTGTGTGTGTGTGTGTGTGTGTGCGCGTGTGTGTGTGTGCGATCTTTCTTCAGTGTTGTCCTCGCTAAACTACACGTTTTTCGTAAAATTGAAGTTGTGCAAGTGCGTGCGAGGGTGGGTGGGTGTTTGGGGGTTTAACGTCCTTTTCCACCACATAGGGTGATATCAAAGACGGGGCAACGACGAAAAAGCCAGCACAAATATTTGGCCCCAGCGGGGATCGAACTCACGACCCGAGCATTAGAAGTCCAACACTCTACCATTCGACCACCCCGGCTCCCCCTGCAAGTGCGTGCGAACACACAAACACACTCATCAAAGCATAATGTATATGTGCATCAGTCTAACCGAAGACTTCCGAACAACTAAACCATAAAATTAATAAGAAATTTGCCGAGTGCAGTGGCATAGTCAAAGACAAAGGTGTTTTACAAATAGAAAAAAAGAGAAGAAAAAAGAAGAAAAATGCGTATGCTGACTAGAAAAAATCTTGAATGAAATTTAAAAAAAAAATGAAATTTTGCATTAAAAATTAGAGAGAGAGAGAGAGATGACGATGGAACGTTTGTCAGAAGACGGAGCTCTTGGGCAACTGCTGTTTTGCAACCTGCTCTGCTACACAATTCTAACTAACTTTGTAATAAAGACAGACAGCAAGGAAAAGTGAAAGCTGAAAGCATTCTGCAGAAAAGCTTGCAAACTGCGATTACGCTTGTGTATTTTGACACACACACACACACACACACATACACACACACACACACACACACACACAGAAAGCTTTCACTTAGCAAGTTTGTGCTTTGCTGCTACGGCTGATATAGTAGTGGTGATGGTGGTGGTGGGGAGGGGGGGGGGTGGTGCCACTTACCCATGTCCTATGTACTTACCTCCTGAGCGAGCCAAACGCGAGTTGATCTCACCTGGAATACGGGGGCGGTAGAAAGTAAAACCATCTGGTAGCCATGACAACAGCGTCAGACACAACGGTGGATACTGACAACACTTAATTTACAACGCAGCACATCCACTCAGGCACGCGGTCACATGCAACGCAAAGTGCTCGCGTACCAATAAAAGCCAAGGTACCGACGTGAGTTTGTCATGTCGTGTTGTATTGGCTGCTGGCAAGTGAATACCATGATATAACCTTGAAGTGCTGGTGTACCGGTATCTATAGGCCATGTATCGACGTGAGTTTGTCCTGTCGTGTCCTGTTGGCTGCTTGCAGATGAATACTATGATACAACCCTTAAGGGTACAACTATAGGCCAGTGTTCCGATGTGAGTTTGTCATGTCGTGTTTTATTGGCTGCTGGGAAGTAAATACCGTGATATACGAGGGCTGTTCAAATATTAATGGGAATGGGCCTGCCATTTTATAAGTAAACGTCGCACAGAAAATAATTTTATACCAAAAGAAAATCTGGCTCAAGCCCTATTAACATGCAGAAAAGAATGATGACATCATGATGCATTTTAGAGTATGACCTCATTAAAATCGTCATCCAAACTGCTGAGCCAGAAAACCATGGACGCCGAGAATGAGCATTTTCGCTTCTACACATTCGTGAGGCTAAAACTCGGAGACAATGGCAAGAAAATCCTTCAAGATTTGCAAGCTGTTTTTGGAGCCAAGTGTGTCGGTAAGAGCACAGTTTACATATGGGTCGAAGCTTTTCTAACTGAACAAGGGCCTTCAAGCTCAGGTACCAGTCCGGGCCGTCCACTCTCAGCTCGGAACGAAAGAAACATTACCCTTGTGAAAAGCCTGATTGACGAAGACCCACATTCGACCATACGCGAGTTGAGTGAAGCATGTGACCTCTCTATCGGCACCATACACAGCATTCTGCATGAAGATCTTCAAATGAGAAACTTGGCTGCAAGATGGGTACCCCATCTCTTAACTGACGAACAAAAGAAACGGCGGGTTGATTGCTCATGCCAACTGCTTCAGGATTTTGAGCCAAATGGACCAAAACGCCTGTGTGACATAGTGACCGGTGATGAATCTTGGCTCACGTTTTACGGCATCCCCAACAAACGCTGCAACCGGGCGTGGGTAGGCCCAGATGGAGACCGACCAGTTGTCCTGAGGCCAGGATTTCAGAGCCGGAAGCGTCTTTTCTCTATTTTTTTCAGCACCCAAGGCGTCGTGGCTCTTGATATTCTTCCGGCGAAGGCTGCCATCACTGCCACGTACTATACCAAAGTGGTGCTCCGGAAAGTGGTGGATGCGATCTGCGAGCAGCGCCCAACCGTTGGAACCTCAAGGACCTTAATGCTGCATGACAATGCAGCCCCCCACAAAGCCAAGATCACCACGACCTTCCTAGAGGAAAGAGAGACCAAAGTCTTGGCCCATCCCCCCTACAGTCCGGACTTGGCACCGTGTGACTTCTGGCTCTTTCCTATCTTGCAAGAGCGACTCGCTGGACGCAAGTTTGATCGCATCCAAGACCTCTCAAAAGCCGTGAAATCAGAGCTCGAGGGTATCCCGAGGGAAGAGTACCAGAGGGCGCTTCATATGTGGCGAACAAGACTGGAAACGTGCATCCGGGCCAAGGGTGAATACTTCGAGGGGATGTAGAAGTTTGGAGTCGATCCGATGCAAGACACGTGAGTAATGGCAGCATTCCCAATAATATTTGAACAGCCCTCGTAATCCTGAAGTGTACCAGTAGAGGCCACTATACCGACGTGTATAGGCCATGTATAGGCCAATGTACCGATGTCAGTTTGTCATGTCGTCTCTTATTGGCTGCTGGCAAGTGAATACCATGCTCTAATGATCTGACCGGGGCGGTCGGTGGTCTAGTGGTTAAGAGACTTGTCATCAGTGCGAGAGGTCAGGGGTTCGAGTCCCACTCGGGGTAAAGAATTTTTCCTTCTCGTATGTGGCACCGTTCATTCGGTCCGATCGTCGGGGGTTCCTCTCCGGGTACTCCGGCTTCCTCCCCCTGTGCTTTGGAAATGTTCAGCCCACTAAATTTCAAAAAATAAATACAATTCTAAATTTCGAAATTTAAATGAGCTGAGCTGACCCTTCGCACCACGTGATTGTAATGTGTTTATGCCCAGTGTGTGAGAGAATGCGTGTGATTCACGTGAGCGTGTGTGTTGGGTTCAGTTCGCGGCGCTTTGAGTCGATTCATGAAATTGGGTAAAGCGCCTATACAATACTCATTATTATTATGGGTACCGAGAATAGGCCAATGTATCGACGTCAGTTTGTCATGTCTTGTTGTATTGGCTACTGGCAAGTGAGTACTATAACCTTGAGGGCTAGAAGTATAGGCCATTGTATTGACATCAGTTTGTCATGTCGTGTCTAACTGGTTGCTGGCAAGTGAATACTATGATATAACCGCTGAGGTAGACGCACGTCAGTCGACCTGTGTAACATTCGGCTATAGTGGTGGTGCTTCGATTTGTTCGGTGCTTGGTGAAAATTTAACCAAATGTAAATTGGCGTATGTATTTTAACTGGTTTGATGATCCTGACTTTTTACTCTGTGATTTGTAATTTTTTTTTTTTGTCTGCGCGAAAGACCTTCCCAACAAAATGCGAGAATCCGTCATATGTAAGTTGTCCGTGGTGTGTCTCTGAGTGCATCGTTTTAAAACAACAACAACAACAACAAACAATGACACCAAGAACAAACACCAAACAAACAAACAAAAAAAAAAAAAACCCCGCTAGTAATCAAGAATAGAAAGATAAAACAACAACCAGAAGAAAAAACCCAGGGACAACACCCCCCCCCCCCCCAAAAACAAACAAACAAACAAACAAACAAAAAACAAAAAAACAAAAACAAAACAAAACAAAAACAAAAAAAAAAACCAACAACAACAAACAAACAAAAAACAACAAGGAGGAACGGCCCCGTCCTACAAAGTTGTTTCTCCAAACTTCATTTTATTTTGTCTGTTTTGTTGTTATTGTTGCCGGTTCTCCCCTCTCCAAGTTCTACCAATGACACTAGATCCTCTACGACCTCGACCGATTAGTCACGTGACTGGGGGTGGGGCCGGGTGGGGGAAGAAGGGGGAGAGAGAGGCAGAGAGAGAGAGAGTGGGTGGGTGGGTGTTTAGGAGTTTAACGTCCTTTTCCACCACGTACGGGTGATATCAAAGACGGGGCAACGAGAAAAAGGCCAGCACAAATATTTGGCCCCAGCCCGGATTCGAACTCTCGACCCGAGCATTGAAAGTCCAACGCGCTACCATTCGGCCACCCTGGCTCCCATTTGAAGTTAGCCTCAGGCAGGTCGTCATACAGAGAGAGAGAGAGAGAGAGAGAGAGAGATGTCAATTCCGTGAACTAAACGTTTGACGTCAGCCTCTAGCACGGAGATTTCCCTGTTGGCTTTGTGACTTCTCCGACTGAATTATTTTTCACATGAAATCTGGAAGATGTAGAGGGCTGATGAAATGTCGGAAGCAGTGACGATACTTGCAGATTTTGTCTGTGAACCAAACATTTGACGTCAGCCTCACGCTGCTCGTCTGACAGATGATACTTCTTTATATCTTGTGATTTGCTTTTGTGACTTCCGTGACTGAATTAATTTTAATCTGGAAGATCTAGAGAGCTGATGAAACGTGGACTTAAGTGCCTTGGATTGTACTTACGAAATTGCAAAATTGGAACTTTTTTTACCAGCGCTTCTCGCAGAAACCCGAAAAAATGTGTATCTAAAAGCTCTGTTATTCTTAATACTAAAGCTATAATAGGGCAGCAATAGTTCATGTCATATGTGCAGTTGTCACAAGTGACAAAAATACCGGAATGATGAGTAATTTGAAGGAGTCTTTTCATAGATATTTGGCCTTATATGCAAACCACCCCTACCTCGGAAATATTTTTCTGACACAAAACCTGTCAGAGCTACATAGCTGTGCTACGAAAACAGGCAGTATAATTGGATGATCTCCCCAATTTCAGAAAATGAAGCCATTTGAACATTTTTCGAAAAAATTCGTAACATGACCGATTTTTTTTTGAATCGGCGATAACTGTTCTCAAAATGCGGCAGGATAAAAATCGTGAAAGGTAGCTCTGGAGAATATGTAATGACCAAAGACCTTGTTTCCAAGATCTTTGATATGACTGCCCATTTTATCTCAAAGTAAAAAGCCATCCGGCGAGGTGGTTTAGCAGATAGCCATCATTACATCCGTCCACACATACAGACACACACGCGTCTCACAACTCCCGCCAAAAAGAACGCAGCAGTATAGTGTGCACGTAAGGTGCCTATGATGCTGATTTCGTTACGTCACTGTGTGTGTGCGTGAAAGTATGTATTGTGTGGAGAAACGTCACAGTCTTGTTTTGTATCACTGAAACTTGCTGCTGCGTGTAGCAAAATCTGCCCCGTCTCATAAAGTTGTTTCTCTATAGAAAAACAACGTAAAAAAATAAAAACAAAACAAGCCAAACTACCAACAACAACAGCAACAGCAACACACAAAACCAAAAAGTAAGTGCAACTGGCAGCAGTGTCTGCACTGTTGACCTTTAATCATGATTGGCGGCTTTGTCACGAGAAACTTGTCTGGTCCACGCTTTTTGCCCGTCTCCTGAAGTCACGATTTTAAACTCCCACGTCTCAGTCCATAAACAGGGGTAGGAGGGTAGAGGCAGACTTACTAGATCACTTGCATCGTTTGAAAATTTGTAAGAGTTTCGATGCGTCGTCTGCATTGGGGTTCCTTTGATCTGGAGTGACAGAGCGGGTGCTTAAAGATCTGCTACACGAACAAAAACAGCTACAATCTGTTTTTCGGAAACCACAGTAAAACGCAGGCGTTTGAGTTTGCCTACATGTCAGCGTGACTTTAGACACCGAGTTCTTTCACAGTTTGTGGCGTTTTGTCGTTGTGGCAGATCTGTAAGAGCTGTTTTTTTGTTTGTTTTTTGGCCGTTTATGTTCTTTTCACAGGACATTAACGCTGCTTCAAAGTTGTGTGTGTGCGTCTGTGGCCCATTTATAGGTCACTGCTTGTTTTGTTGTCGCTACGGTTATTGTTTCCCTCCCAACTCGTGTTGTGTTAGGCCTTTGTTCCACAGAAGCACGGACAATCGTGCTTATTTTTAATTCAGTGTACCCTTAGGTATGTCGCCGTTTTGCTGTTTTTGTTTTCGTGATTACTCTTATGATATGGTTCAGCCGTCGCACTACTTCTCGGTGTCTTTCTCGTACGCCTGCTAGGTGACGTGATGCCGGCATGTAATGTTTTGTGACGGTTAGTTGTAGCTCGTGTGAAGTGCCGAAACATTTTACAAAAACGACAGTCACGTGACACAACAACCAATGAGTTGATAAATAACTGACATGGCTGAAGCAACATAACACACTACAAAAACAACAACAAACAAAAAACAAACGAACACCTGCAACAAAAACAAAAGGAACACCCCCCCCCCCTTCCCTTCTATAACCCCACCGCCACCAAAAAAACCCAACAACACCAACCCCTCCCCCAAGCCCCCCCCCCCCCCCGAAAAAAGCAAACAAAACAACAAAAACAACAACAAACAAAACGAACAAAAACAAAACAAACAAGAAAAACAAAACAAAACCAACAACAAAAAACACAAAAGACCAACCAACCAAACAAACAAAAACCAAGCAAGAAAGAATCAAAAACAAACACACGACAAAACAAACTAAACAAAAAGAGAACATCAAACAAGCAACAACAAAGACCACCCCCCAAAACAAAACAAAACAACCAACCAAACAAAACCCCCTCCCCCCAAAAGACAAAACAAAACAAAAAACAAAAAACAAAACAGAGACAAAAGAAAACCGCCAACTCCCCCCCCCCAAAAAAACAACAAAAAAAAAACAACAAAAAAACAAACAAAACAAAACAAACAAACAAAAAAACCCCAGCAACAACAACAACAACAAACAAACAAAAAACAAACCAAACAGCAGCAGCAACAACAACAACAACAACAGAAAGACACGCGCCTCCACAAGTAATCAGACATGCCTGAAAAGCCAAAGACACTACAAACACAAACACAACACAGGTGACACCTCGAAGGTATAATTTCTTAAGACACACACAACACTTATACAACACACCACAAACATTATCACAACACGCAACACAACACAGATACGCCAACACCACAAAGTTCTCATCTGCAAAAGCACCTAGCTGAGGAGCCAAAACACACATCAAAGGTATTTATCGTCACAACAAACACACTTACCACAAAAACACAACACAGATGACACCACGTTATTATCAGCACACACATACCCAAACAAAAAGGTGTACACAACAAAAACACACTAACAACACATGTTACACCACAAACTTATAATCCAATGTACACACCATACCACAAACATACAACAGAAACACACAACGCACATACACACGCACAATACAAACACACAACACAGATTACAGCACAAAGTTATAATCCTGTGTATACACCACACCACACCACACCACACCACATACGCAACAGAAACACATGTAGCCGTGTGGTTTGGACCCTCTCGCCCACTACCCTAGGTTCTCCGGCCAGCTGTGTGCCGCCGGCTTTGTTCGCCTGTAGGCTACCGCACGCGTGCAGCGTTGCGGATCCACGATAGCCACGTGTCAGTTAGTTGTGTGTGTTTGTGTCCATTTAGTGCTAAATATCTCCACAGTCAATTAGCCTAAAGTTATCATTTAAACTATAGTAGTTTCGGAAGAGTTTGTACTTTTTAGTTATGTTTTGTTTTTAGCGCTGTTTTGTAGTTTAACTGGTGTGTTTTGCCATTTTCACCACTTTTCGAATGCGTGGTCCCAGCCTTTACGCTCTTAAATCGGCGATAGGAAATTCTTTGTACATTGATAATGTTCCAAACTTATGCCATCTTCGAGTACTTTTCACGCTCTTTTCAATGCAGTTTGTTTGAAGTTTCTAGCTGTTATATAACGCCGGCGGTGACTCGTTTTCCATGTGTTAAGAAACACAAAAATTACTGCGGCTGGCCCACGCGCTCTGCTTTTCGCTGCACTTGGGGCAGTGCTTTCTTTGCGGCTCGCGCTGGGCGCATAAGTAGCCGCGAGCTACGCCTAACGTTGAGTGGAGTATGCAGGCAGGGAGACAAAACACAGCGGTCGCTATGACATGAGTTTTATTACAACAGGAAAACAGCAACAAATGGCAGAGCGGGGAGCGATAATCCGTGCAGTGACTCGCGGCAGGGCTGGCTGGCGACTGTCCAGTGAGGCGTAGCTCGCGGCTACTTATGCGCCCAGCGCGAGCCGCAAAGAAAGCACTGCCCCAAGTGCAGCGAAAAGCAGAGCGCGTGGGCCAGCCGCAGTAATTTTTGTGTTTCTTAACACATGGAAAACGAGTCACCGCCGGCGTTATATAACAGGTAGAAACTTCAAACAAACTGCATTGAAAAGAGCGTGAAAAGTACTCGAAGATGGCATAAGTTTGGAACATTATCAATGTACAAAGAATTTCCTATCGCCGATTTAAGAGCGTAAAGGCTGGGACCACGCATTCGAAAAGTGGTGAAAATGGCAAAACACACCAGTTAAACTACAAAACAGCGCTAAAAACAAAACATAACTAAAAGGTACAAACTCTTCCGAAACTACTATAGTTTAAATGAGAACTTTAGGCTAATTGACTGTGGAGATATTTAGCACTAAATGGACACAAACAAACACAACTGACACGTGGCTATCGTGGATCCGCAACGCTGCACGCGTGCGGTAGCCTACAGGCGAACAAAGCCGGCGGCACACAGCTGGCCGGAGAACCTAGGGTAGTGGGCGAGAGGGTCCAAACCACTCGGCTACATCCAACAGAAACACGCAACACACTGACAACACAGATTACACCACAACGTTATAATCCGCTGTACACACCACACCCGCCACAAACACACTCACAACACGAACACACTCAACACAAACACACTGACAACACAAACACACTCAACACACACACTGACAACACAGACACGACACCAAAGTTAGAGTCTGCAAAAACACATGCCTGAGGCGCCAAAACAGGTGTTAGTAAATGAGCTGCTTTTCTTCTTCGTCGTCTCGTCGATGCTGAGGAGTTGTTTAGGCGGGTCTGGGGTGTCCAGCGAAAAACTTTTCATGCGCGCGTTCAGCTTCTTCCTTCTCGTTTTGGGACTGTGTGACGCTGAAAACATCACATGCGTGTATGGTTAATAACAAATGTCGGGTTTTTGTTGAACTGCTGCGAGTTAAGTCTATGAGCTGTGGTTAATGTGTTAAGACAGACAGACAAAGAAACAAACTTTCAAAGAAATACACACTCCCATTTGGACTGTGCGAAGCTAAAAACATTCTCACATGCATGTACGGTTAATAACAAATCTTGTTTCATGTTGAGCAACTGAGACTTATACCGTAAGCAGTACAACCGTGGTTAATGTATTAGACAGAGAGGGACGGACAAACAAATATTCAAAGGGTTGTATACTCCCATTTGGATTGTGCGAAGCTGCAAACATTCCCACGATCGTGTATGGTTAATGATAAATCTTGTTTAGTGTTGAACAGCTAGGAGTTAAACTAAAAGTTTGCGACTGTGGTTAGTGTATTACACAGACAGACTAATATTCAAAGGAATACACATTCTCATTTTGACTGTGCCAAGTTGAAAACATTCAGATATGAGTGTACGAATAATAATCTTGCGTCAAGAGAAGTCTACCACTTTGGTTAATGCATTGAACGGACACACAAATATTCAAAGGAGTGCATACTCCCAACACAGAAAAAAACCCCAACATTTTGACGAAGAGGTTCTTTTGCTAGTCGATTGCTAGCTTCATTATACAAGAACTGAAGAAGGATTTATAGGTCAAGCGTAGGAATTGTGTTTCGTGTATTGCACAGACAAAACAACATTCACACAAGTGCACACTCAAAACAAGCAACCGTTTTTGTAGGACAATTTTATATTGTAGCCGGTCAGCTAATAAGACGGACAGAGGCACAATCGACTGTACGTAATTACGTATGCAGCACAGAATTTCGTTGTCAGTGCAATCTTTTGTCACTTTTATTCAGTTCCCAGCACTTTCGGAAGCCTTAGTGACAAGCACGGCTTGAGCGCACCTTCCACTTCTGTTTGCTTTTAGGGGGAGCTGGGATAGCTGAATGGTACAGCGTTGGACTATCACCGATCGGGTCGAGCGTTCGAATCCCGGCTGGGGCCATGCTGCGGATGGTTTATTGCGCCGAGGAGATGGTAAGTTTCAACTTTTACTGTATATTTTTGTTTTCCCTAGCTGTAATTATTTGTTTTCTACGCTTCCTTGTAATCGGGAGTTCGATAGATCAGCATGAAGGTGCAGCGTCTCCTGCATGTCGTAGGTTTATAATGCCCCGTAGACCAGCTTGCATCATTTGCCCAACGTTACATTTCGTTTTGTTTTTTTACGTAGTGCAGGCACACTTAGCCGCGAATTAGTCCTTGGTGCTTGCGCGGCGTTAAGCCCTAACAACTCACTCACCCGGCTGGCGCCAAATATTTGTGTTGGCCTTTTTCTCGTTGCCCCGTCTTTGCTATCACTCTTACGTGGTGGAAAAGGACGTTAAACTCCCAAACACCCACACTCTGTTTACTTTTAGACACCGAATGAGAAACGTTGCCATGGAATTTACCTGATGTTGTGTCAGTGCTGCACTAAACAACAACAACTTCTATCGACCAGTGTTTAGTGGCATACTGAGGTAAACTGAACAGCAGTGCACGGTTGCGGAGTATTTGAAACACTGTTTGTAGCATTTTCTTGATGCTGCAGATCTTTAAGCAAAGGGTGACTATCCAAGACAACAACGAAACACAGATGTGTCTGAACTTAGCACACCAAACACTCGTCACAGCCCAGCAACATAGGACACAAAGCCGTGAACGACAGCAACAGAGTACATTTATTAGGAAGTCAAACTGGTAATAAAAAATGCGGACCGGAACGGTCCTATCAAAAATGTGGAGGAGGACGAGATAAACATGGCGTGAGGTGAAAACAAACAAACTTTGTTTCAAAAACAAATGAATGTGATAAAATGCAGTGATCCACTTTCTTTAAAAGAAAGCACAAATGTTAAGAAAGAAATATTACAGGCTTTCCCTCTGAATTGAAAAAAAAAGTCATAGTTAAGCCAGAAAAGTTGGAATCTTTTAAAACAGGATAAAAGGTTCTAGTAAGCAGTTTCAACCCGTCTTGTATAAAAGCATAAGCAGGCGAATGAAATTACGTAGATTTTTTCAAACAACTTGTAGAACTGCAGTGCAAATCATCCGAATAAACCAGTCAACACGTAAATACTGCAAACAAACATCAAGGGAGACAACAAACATGAAGGAAGACAACTAACAATAAAGTCTAACCGGCCATGGGCTGTTTGAAAGACGGGGAGATTCAAAATCCAATCTTTCCAAAGACATGGCTATTGTATTTAAAAGTTTTGGGAGCAAGACTCATCTGATGCACAATTCTCACAGAGATTATTCTTGTACAATTATATAAAATCGGTCTTGCCGGCTATTGAGATTCATCAGCAAACGTGATTAGGCTTAATAATAATAATAATAATAATAATAATAATAATCGGCTTACTCTTTACGAATGGAAACTGCGCTTTTCAAATTCTTCTGAGTTTGCAATCAGTTTGATTTGTGTTTCATGAGATTCAAAGATAATAAAGAGGATACTTGTTACACAATGGACATTACAATCAGGATTGCAAGTGAACTGACGTGAATCCAAATTAAGAAAGCAAACAACATACAGCACGAAGCATGAGAGAGAGAGAGAGAGAGAGAGAGAGAGCTGGGGTAATGTTGGGTGAGGAAATGTAGGCAGTTTGATGATGAATAATTTTCCATGAAAAACAAACAAACAAGCAAACAAAAAAACAACACCCCTCTCCCTGCAACATTCGCTGCCAATGATTTCACAACTGTTGTACATGACACTCATCAAAACTAAGTACAGGCACATGTTGTCCTAGGCGAGCGCACAACAAAACACATGAAAACAATGAAGCAATAGCAAAACAAAAACCAAACACAAATGGTTTCTCATTGGTTTAAAATTGCCCAAAGTGACTGATTAGGCCATAAGAAAGGAGTAACTGAAAAATGCACACACAGATAAATGATATCCATAATTAACATTGTTTTCAAACACGCTTTTGGAGGCTGTAAACACAACAGCAGTTCCTCAGTTGTAAAACGAAACAGAAATAAAGGAAAACTACACGTCTTTGAGACGCACGTGACTTACAGAAGATGGAAAGTTTCTTGAAGTTCTGAGACTTCTTGTTTGCTCTGAAACCTTTATGAAAGACTCTCAGGGGAAACGCTACTTTGCGGCTAACATCGGTAGTGTCAGGGAAAAAAAATGTTGCTTTGCAACCGAAACAAATCTTAATGGCAATGAAATGAATGGGAACTCGCACACAAACTGATTGAAACCTCCCCATGTTTTTAGCAGGGACACAAACAAAAACCGTTACGGATACAATCTGTACAGTATCATTATATTTACAAAGTTAAAAAAGTTCCAGTCGCCAACAAAACCACAACAGACTTAGTCACTCGACCGTGACTGAAGTACCCGTCTTCTTGGGCGAGGGATGAAGCCTGAGCATATTAACAAGTTTGACTGAATACAAAATTCGAGAGAAATGATTTCCAAGCGGCATCTTCGCAGTCAGTAAAACCACCTTTCCTCAGTTGCTTGAACACCTGTATTTTCTTGAAGGAAATGTGTTAGATTTTGATTTAAGAAAAATGGGACAAGACCCACTTTATATACAAATATTCAAGCTAGGTTTTCTTGAAAATTTCAGACAACTCGAATGCCTTTTTTTCTTTTCTTTTTTCTTTTTTGCTGAGTTATGCATGTTTTAGCAAGAGGTCTTTGACTTTTTTCGAGAAGTGTGTTTCGTATTTTAGGACTTTAGAATTGTGTAACTGCTTTCAACTGCATTGGTGATGCAAGACAAGTTTGAGTCAAAATATAAACTGTGGGCTAATCCATACTGTTCCATTATTTCGACGCTCCAGCCCACCCACCCCTTCAATTATTTCCAGACGATTGGCGAGTACTTAGTGCACACACAGGTTGCATCTTGCGTTGGTTTCGACCTCGCGTCGTAAGTTATTCTGAAATTTATCACACCAAGAGAATAGAAGATGCGGATGTATGAAAAATGTTCAGTCTTTCAAAACAGACGACAGCGATTTGTTTTAAGTACATGTAAATTTATCTCAAGCATCCCCGCCCATCTCACTGGCGACTGTGTTATCACAGATATTGCTTTCGCAAACACCATTTTTGGATGAGGAAAATATTGCATCACATGGCAAACTCCACCACAAGAAACGTTCACAGCTCTAGGACTAACCAAATGCCATAGCAAACAAAATCTGACTTACAGACAATCGTAAAAAAGGACAAGCAAAATTGGAAGAAAAGAAAAGGCTGATATCGGTGCTACAGGAAAAGGCCCGAAAACGCGACTTAATCGACAAAATACAAATAAAACAAACGTTTTGTGTGGGGGTGTAAAGATTCTTAAATGCGCGTTGTGGCAGACAAAATATCAAACTTTGAGGCAGGGAAGATCAGCAGACTGAATTTTATTGCACAGGTTATACACCTTGGTCACTTTGTTTTGTGACAACTCTGTGTCCCGTTCTTAGGCACTAACCATTGAGAAAAACTGGAAGATCATCGTAGAAGCCATCTTCAGAAATCTGTTTTGAAAACTATTTACCTTGAGGCGTAGTGAGAAAAGGGTATGTTGTATGTTAGATATAACTATGTGACTTCAGCCAGCTACAATATGAATGATGCTTATTTCGTTCACTCTCGTTAGACATGGAGGAGGACGGGTGTATAGTCAAACTGAACACACTATATCAAGACACAACAAGTGATTATTGAGCAATTCGATTTCAGAAGAGCTTATTTATAACAAACATGCCCGTGTTCAAATAGCTCCTTGCAAACATCTTCCAACAAACCACATTCTGCAGCAACCAGTGCATCGGACATACCTTCAAGGTCTGCAATCTCAGCAAAAAGCCGCAAACATTGGTTTTAAAATCTCTGCGACTGTGAAAATGCACGGTCAACTCTGCCAAAAGTTGCAGAGTTTTCAGCGCTTTGGAGACCCTTGCAGTGACTTCATTGTGCTTTTGTTCAGTGAGCGAGACACATCGCCACAGTGTCTCGTGGGTGTTGTGTGCTGCACGAGAAGACTCGCAACAGCGACCTATCTTGCTTAGCATCAAAACGCAAACTCAGTCGTTGTGGTTTCAGAGACGCTGAAAACCGCGTAACTGTAAAAGAAATTGACTGTGCGTTTTGCACAGCTGGATAATTTGTGTTTGACGGTTTTGCCAAGATTGCAGGCCTTCAACTGTGACTCACCACATTAAAAAATTGATATTAAGACAAATTTTGTGGGAAAAACATCCAATTTTTGAGTCAGATCAGTGGAATGAACCCTCTTTTTTCATGTTTCAGGCTGTGTATATCATAGCCACTGTACATGAGAAAACGATCATACGAAAAACGCGAACCAAACGCAAACATCATTCTAGTTTCATCCAGACAGTAATAACCTGTGAAATCTGTGAAAAACAAAATTGCATCTGATGCTTCGAAATGGAGTTTGAAAAGTGCATCTGTTTCATACAATTATGTGTCCGGCTTAGGAGACACACAACATTCAAAAGTTGAGTATGTGCAAGGTACATAATTATCGCTGTCTTGAGCTATGTATTTGTCATTTTTTTTCGCCGGAAGAAAGTATTTAGTGAAACATTCCTGTATTAGGAGTAAATTACAGTTTTCCTATTGTCCTCTAAGAGCGTTTTGGCATTTTTATCTTTTTTCCCTAACACGCAGTCAGACATTTGTTGTATAACTGTTATTTGAGTGTTGGCGTTTGGTTTGGCGTTCCCAAGTACATTGCAGCCTTCCCCAAGTACAATGTTGACTAGTATTACTAACGTCACTAGACCGTTGTGGTCATCAGTTGCTGACGTCAGCGGACGATGCTCGTTTAACCGGACTAGTGTTTTTGTAGAATTGTTTGAAGGCGGAGCCGAGTTCCGGAGTGTCTACAACATGGGTGGCACCACAACACGGACACGGGGCGCTAGAGGGGATGGAGCTTTGAAAGCCTAGAAGAAAACAAAAACACACTCCAACCAAGGCATCTACACATAGTGCTAGACAATATCAACTGAAAGGGGAGTAACGAAACTAAAGAGGGAAATCACCACTAGAGGGCGACACACTCTAACTGTAACTATTCCAGTGTGCACACAGTCGTGGGTATGACCAGTTTGAAAACAGCCGAGAAGGCACACGCTATTCAATTTTCGGAATTTAGAACGACGTTTATCTTAGTTTTGTGGGGGCTGAACATTTTCAAACTTGGGACCTTTAAAGGCAATAGTCTGGAACTGTGTTGTCCGGTAAATGTTATTCTTATGGTTACACCCATTCAGCTCAGATAATTAAATGACTGTTCTAAAATGAGTTTATAAGCTATGTAATTATGCACATATGTGAACATTTACAGTTAGAGTGTGAACGGGTGACTCTAAAGTGCATGAAACGGTAGAATGGGGAGGGGGGGGGGGGGGCAGAGAGAAGGGATACGAAACAAAAAGTTTTGATTAACCGTTGTGGGTTTTATTTTGTTTATTTGTTTTAATGCAAATGCCTGACGGTGGCCAGTTTTCGGAATTTGTCATTTCTTTCCAGTTTCTCCGATTACTTTTACGTTCAACCATACAAAAAAAGTACACCACCACTGACGCATTGTAAGGATACATGAAGAAATATAAATAAAGCTCCACATGCCTTTTGGCATAACCCTCTGAATGTAAGAGATAATCCCAGAAAAGTCACACAAAAAAACCCAAAAAATGTTCAGGGAGATCGTTTGATACACAGTCAGTTACATAGGGCGGGATCACTGTGAGATGGATCATTTAGACGAGGATACAATGTAGCCAGAATTGTTATAAACAACACACGGCAACTATAAGATCAGATGGACTATGTGCAAGCTGGGTGGCTGGTTAGTATGTGAGAGAGAGAGAGAGAGAGAGAGAGAGAGAGTATCATGACAAACTAAAATTAACAAACTAAAACAACATCAATGCTCCAAGTGCACACAGCTAAACCTCTCTAGGAATTCTAGCAAAAACAAAGCCACTTTCTGGCCGCTATTGTCGGCCCTTGTTCAGCCATGGCATTTGAACAGAAGACAGAACAATATCAAAATTACAATGTTTCCACTTTTACACAGAAAAAAATGCTCGGCAGGACACACGTATATAATTGTCTCAAATAAAACATAAATAAAATAACACGGACAACATACACTGACGAGGTATACAGTAAAAAATGTGGGAAATATTTTAAAGTCAAAAACAAAAGGTTTGGGTCTGGGTCACAGGGATAAACAAAAAATGGCGATATCCCTGTCACTTCTCACCTGACTGTGGTACAGGAACCACACCCTCGGTCACGTGATCCAAAACTGCTGCATTGTCATGGACGTAACAGCACCATTTGTAAGACACAAAATTTCCTCAAACCACCTCAACATCAACACCGGCACTGATACCGACATACAGAAGCGTATCGTTATCATTCAAACCCGGAACAAGACCCACCAAAAACTGTCCTCGGGGTTCACAAACTAGGAAGTGCAATCCCACACGACAAAAAAGGAAGGAATGCATCCATTCAGCGTACTGACCACAGAGCTATATATGGCACATAGCCTGGAAGGCAACAGAACCAGTTCTTCCATTGCAACACCACGTTGTGTATTGATAAAGGGCCTAACAGAGGGCACATGTATGTATGTGTTCTGGGTCTAACACTTTATAAACAAAAGCATAAACACTGAATATTGAGGTAACACGTCTTGGTGCATGGACTGTGGGCAGCCATGATGGTGGATTGGTGTCTAACCTTGCGGATTGCTAACATTGTGGATTATGGTTTAACATACGGTGGAGTGCAGTCAAACATTAATGGTGGATTGAGGTCTAACACTTGGTGAATTACATCGTTGTAGTCAAGCACTTACGCTGGAATCGAGCTTTGGTGGATTACAGTCGAACACTTATGGTCTAACGCTGTTGGTGGATTGAGGTGCAACACTTGGTGGATTACAGTCAAACACTGTTGGTGGATCGAGGTCTAACACTGTTGGTGGATCGAGGTGCAACACTGTTGGTGGATTGAGGTGCAACACTTGGTGGATTACAAACACTTATGGTGGATCGAGGTCTAATGCTGTTGGTGGATCGAGGTGCAACACTTGGCGGATTACAGTCAAACACGGTGGATCGAGGTCTAACACTGTTGGTGGATCGAGGTCTAACACTGTTGGTGGATCGAGGTGCAACACTTGGCGGATTACAGTCAAACACTTATGGTGGATCAAGGTCTAACACTCGTGGCGGACAATCTCAAAATTCAACCCGATCTAACAATCTCGGAGGATAGGGCGTGCACAACCGGGTGTGTGGAGTGCTGGGCTACACTGAGATGTGGGGCCGGGTGGTGGACGACACGTCTTCAGGTGTTGGAATCGGAGTCTTGGTCATTATGGTTATGACAAGGACACGAGCAGTGGTCAGGGCGGGAACAGTTATGTCCGGCTAGCAAGGCTGGAACAACATAGAACAGAAACACACACAGATAACTTGAGACTGACTAAGGGGCGCACTGGCTGGCTGACAGAGGGCAGCATGCTGGGGCCTGATGCCTGAATAGGGACTAGAGTAGTCCGAGACTTAGCTGTAGTCTCAGACTTTTTACGTCGGGACTATCGTCAGCGTGGATTACCGATCAGTCCCTGAAATAGTCGTCAACTGAGCGATGGTCTAATAGGTAGTGCGTCGGACTTGGCCCATACGCTACTGAACGGCCGTCACCGCTGTGATTTGTGAGACCGGGTTTTCCCGGCTACCGGGCTGTTCCTCCGGGGTGTCTCTCTGGGTTATCTGGCTTTCTTTCCCAACAAAACAGGATAGGTATTGGGTGGAGCTGCACCGTGCCGATTTTTTTTTTGTGTCAGCTTAATGAAGCCAGTCTCACGCTAGAGTCTCTCTCTATACATAAAGCCCCTACCCCGCCTCCAAAAAAAGAAAAAAAAAGAAAAAAGATGAATATCAGTTGACAGACAGTAACTTAAATGACAAAACAATAAAAAGAAAACAACAAGAAAACAACAAAATTGTTTACTAGGGCCCGTTTTGAAATGGGCCTCTGGTTTAACTGTATCGGAATTTTACGTGATCAGATATTCGTTTTGAACCGAGGGCAACAGTCACAGTGAAGGCAAACGAAGGTTGGTGTGACGTGACACATTTTGGAGAACAACACAAATGCCATGACTGAGCAGGAAGTAGACAGGAACAAACAACAGCTTCACTACAATGCCACTACTGAAACAGAAAATACTCTTTAGCTTTATACTTACACGCACACATGCTTGTCTAACTGTGCTGGCAAGGAGGTCGGGGGGTGGGAGGAAGGAAGGGGGGGGGATGTACTACCGTGTACTTTATGTCAATGTAGAAATAACCATTTTCTTCAAGACACGAAATATGCCTTTAATATTGTGTGATGAGTTAAAACAGGACACTCTTGTACGCGTTTTGAGAACGAGTTGTAACTTGACTGGTCCTCACCTGGCATGCTATTTGAATCTGTCTTATGGAACTATCTGTCTTATCTAACTTAAACTTGAATGGATTTGCGTCCTGTTTTAATGCCTGATATAAAGCCCCATAAAATCCCCACACCCCCAAGTAGAAAACACTATTGAGGTTGTTTTTGAAAGCACTTTGAATTAGCAGTCTGATTCCGGTATTGTTAGTGTAAGTGCAAGGGTGATATGTACATTACGTTTCGCCAGACCTGGCTGAAATTCCCAATGCTGTTATTTCCGGTAGATACGTATGAGCTCTTTCATATCACAACCAAACCATATCCCGTTCAGGCAAATCAAGAACAGCCGTAAATAAACCAACAAATTATGAATAATTAAACAGATATGAACCTCAGGGCGTTATATGCGCGAGACCTATAACAGGACAAATTTCCTGGCTGTCATGAATATAGGACATGTCACGTGACTGGCTTAGATTCAAAAAGTAAAACGAGGCTGTAATCAATATGGCGGAAAAAGACACTAGCACAATGAAAGCAACAGAACTAACGCACGGCACAAGAAAACGGTACAATAACAACCATTTGCACACGTACAGTACACGTATTCACTTCAGTCTAGCATATCTTACGGACTTACTGACTTCTGGACAAAGGGTGGGTCAACCCTGCAAAAAGGGGAAGCCACCCTGCAAAAAAGGGGAGTCACCCTGCAAAAAGGGAAGTCACTCGTATTGCCGACTGTAGAGATCTTTACCTGAGGAGGATGGGCTGGACGCCTTGGATGTGCTGCCGGAACTGTCACGTGGTCCGCTGCAGGCGCCGCCATCTTTGCAGCCTGAGCGGGAGACTTTGGGGAGGTCGGCCGCACACTTGAGTAGGCTGTACACTGGGTCTATCTCTTTCGCTGCATCCAGCAACCAGCATCCAGCAACCAGCGGGAAAAATGAACAAAAACAAAAAACGGTGTAACTTTAAGAGAAAAGCATTGAAAGTACAGATGTAATGAAAGTCGCCCTCTCTCTCTCTCTCATTTCATTTCATCTCTCTCTCTCTCTCTCATGTTTTACTGCTTAGCGGGGAGACGGGCTAGCCGAATGGTAGAGCGTTGGACTTTCCATGCTCGGGTCGTGAGTTCGAATCCCGGCTCGGGCCAAATATTTGTGCCGGCCTTTTTCTCGTTGCCCCGTCTTTATCACCCATACGTTGTGGAAAAGGACGTTAAACTCCCAGACACCCACCCCCCATCCTTTGATCCTTTCACTGCTTAGTGTATGACTCCTGTGCTGAATAGCATCACGCGTTGTAGCTAGGCGAGAGAGGCCTTTATCAAACAACATTGTCAAAACACTCGCTATATTACTAAGCGACGTAACAGGCAAGTGTGCAGCGCTTGAGTTCCTCCATTGGTTCACCCACATACCGTCTTGGTGCTGGCGTCAGCCAAAAGATGGGGATAATTAGTAGTCGTTATCTCTTCAGCATCAGCCGGAGCTCGACAAACGGAGTGTAGCCGCCATACTGCGCAATATGCGATTCCTATGGAAGTCAAAGCAGGCCAAAACCTGAGGCGATTTCAAGGCCGTCAGTGCTGCGACTTCGTGTGCAAATTTGAGTGGTGCCCAAGGCGCCATCTGCCTTGTGGTGTTGGGCATATTGTTTTGGATATCTTTAGCGGCTAATGTTAACTGATGTGTTTCTAGTGGGACAAGTCCAAAATGTTCTGTTTTTCGTAACTGATGAGACTATTTATTCACATAAATGTTTTGAAATGTCCAGCCCACACAATTTGAAAATAAATGCGATTCTAAATTTCGAAACTGAAATAGCTGAGCTGACCCTTCGCACCACGTGAGTGTAATGTGTTTTTGTTCAGTGTGTGATTCACGTGAGCGTGCGTGTTTTGTTCAGCTCGCGGCGCT
This sequence comes from Batillaria attramentaria, assembly GCA_018292915.2. Taxonomy (NCBI): domain Eukaryota; kingdom Metazoa; phylum Mollusca; class Gastropoda; family Batillariidae; genus Batillaria; species Batillaria attramentaria. Next base: position 349,758 of record JACVVK020000356.1, read on the forward strand.
TTGAGCCAATTCAAGGAATTCGGTAAAGCGCCCATGCAATACACGGTTATTGTATTATTATTATTATTGTTAAAACCTCGTGTGTTTTTTTTTTCCTCTTAATTTAGCATTTCCTTCCTTTTCAGTGATTTGCCTCTGACCTGGGCGTCTGACTGCTGGAAGGAATCACTAGATGATGATGATGCTGCTGATGATGATGGAGACTTGGTCTAGCGCATGGCTCCACCCTAGCTGAGTGCTCACGGCGCTTTTGGGAGAGGTTTTTGAAAGAAAGGTAAACAAACCATTTCTGCCGATCGCCGGAAAGAGACTGCTCACCAACTGAGACCTACCTCTCTCTCTCTCTGATCTGTGCAAGGCTGCTATAGATGAATGTTCACTGAGCATATTATAAGTGTATCTTGTCAATGCTTGTCAAAACTGTGTCCCTGTGTATCTCCACCACAAGCAACGAAACAAATCTGTTTAAATCGAAAGAGCCACCCATACTTAGCGCTGGTTTCAAATCTCTCCACCGCCACCTTGCCGACACAGCGCGTATGGATCATACACTGATACAGGTAACATGACGGCGCTAGTATGAAAGGGTCCAGGAGGTATTTTGGTGGAGCTAAGCACGTCTGGCACCGTGCTCCCAGTGTTAATTGCAGAAAATAAATACCACGTGTCGACAGACGGAGAGAACGCTGGCCACCGATGAGGTCGTATGCCTGGTTTATTGGCAACCTTTTCATCGCTGAAATGATGTGTATGCAACATGGTAGGGAGAGGGAGAGAGAGAGAGAGAGAGAGGGGGGGGGGGGGGTGCGGGGGGCTGTGGGAGGATGGGGAGGGGAAGAACAAAGACTGGCGGGTGAGTGGGATAATCATGAATGTCTTCCACATGCAAGTGTTAGGAACAGAAACATGTTATCTTTGGTCCCCTCGCCAACTGAGCCTCCAGTGGCTGTGCTGTAGCAAGAGTGAAATACAGACAAGAGTTACCCACGAACTGCTATAGGTCAGTGCTGGCTCTATTGACGAGTTTTCCCGTGTTTGCCAAGTAAAGCTGTGATGGTGACAAGAGAATGCGTCAAACCAAGCCAATGCTCGGGTCGTGAGTTCGTATCCCTGGCTGGGGCCAAATATTTGTGCTGGCTTTATCGTTGCCCCGTCTTTGATATCACCCGTATGTGGTGGAAAAGGACGTTAAACCCCCAAACACCCACCCGCGTCAAACCAAGCTCCACTGTGATCAAGCAATCCAACAATGAGTCGCCAGAAACAGGAATAAGAGCACAAAGCCAGAGCCAGTATCGTTGCTGATTCTCTGTTTCTGACCTGAAGGATTTGACAGTAATTCGGCAAGGGAGACAAATGGCATCGGGTATTCCAGTTACCGGCCCTGACACGAACAGGATTATGGTAACGGGCGTCCCGAGCGAGCCTCATTTGACCGGCCATTGTTGGACGTCATTCTTTTCCACGCACGTGCTCACCGGGAAGTCTACAATCCTTGCACAACCAAATCATTATAAAGTTAGTCTGCTGTGTGAGGACGGCCATTATTTTACTGTCGCCTAGCGACTAGGTTGTGCGGTCACGTGGGCGTGGCTTTCTAACTAGGCCTGGGGACTGACCGTATGTCGGACCTCTGCGGAACAGTTAAGGCGATGTCACACTCAAAACACAAAACATGTTTTATAAAACATGTTTTGAAAGGCAAAACGCCCGAAACATGCTTTCCGAAACAATACATGACACACGTGAAAACAAGCAAGCAAGCGCGCGTCTAAGGCGAGAGAGAGAGAGAGAGAGAGAGAGGGTCCCGCTACGGACATGTTGACTGAGCGGATACGGGAAGGTGTCACTTGACACTCCGCACGGCGGCTTTCATTGGTTGAAACACAAAACATGTTTTAGGGCAGGCTCTAAAACTGAAAACACGATCAAAACATGTTTTGAAAACATTGTTGTGAAGTATGTCACACGACAAAACACGTTGTTTCGCAGCGAAACATCTGAAAACAATGTTTTCAAGTGTTTTTGCCCTCTCGTGTGACATGGCCATTACTATATGTTGGGGTGTTGAATTTGGCCTGGAAATGTTCTCCTTGAAGTAGACATATGTGGCTAGGGGCCATCGTGATGTCTGAATAGAAAAGAAGCCTTCAAATCTCAATACGTATGGAAGGCCTACTGTACAACAAGCGCTGACTCTGTGCATCAGTATAACATGTGAGACCATTTTGGTCACTCTGGTCGGTGTATATATTGTTCTAGAGGGTGGGTGGGTGGGTGTTTGGGGGGTTACATGTCCTTTTCCACCACATACGGGTGATATCAAAGACGGGGCAACGATGAAAAAGCCAGCACAAATATTTGGCTCCAGACGTGTACCGCGTACTGAACTACGACTTCCACTGGTGACGGTGCTGATAGGTGGCTATTTTTAGAAGCTTTGTCGAGTCCCAGTCTGTTCAGGAATCAGTGGACGGTGGGCTCAAAGAAAGTCGTATTTCTCCAATAAAGCCACGAAGTCCAGAAAACGGTCGCAATGGCCAAGTAAAACATTCTTATAGCTAGTGAACTGCCTTAGAGCTCCGGCCGAAAACGGCAGATTTTCCATCTCAGCGGCTTTAACGACCGAACACTCTGCTCGGTCCGCCTTGATGTCGCGTATGATAGGCCTTATCTTTCTACTTTTATTTGGAAATCACCTACCGGAAATTTTAACTGGAGATTGCTAATAATAAAGACGCTTTACTGGTAATAGAATGAGAGCTTTATGTTTATTGAATTTTACAGTTTACTTACGTTCTTCTGGTTCCACCTCCTCCGCTTCTTTTGAATCTCGTCGTTTCAAGGAGCCGCTCTTCTTTGCCTGCAACACACAACAAACAATGCTAATGTATTGCCTGGCTTGTATGCAGATACACTTTGAAGGTTAACCCATGTACGCCGATGGTCACAAAGAAAGAATGCTGTATAAAATTCAAGTCTTAACAGTGTGCAATCTGCTGGGGCCTGATGCACGGAGAGGAACTGTGACAAACTACTGGCGATGTTATGTATACTAGTCATGGACGCACATCCTAGTCTTTCTCCATGCATCAGGCAGCTGGTCCAAGGATATGATTAAGATTTTTTTTTTTTTAAATTAAGGGAAAGTAATCCTTTCATGCTCCTTTGTAATTATGCAGGGGAGCCGGGATAGCCGAGCGTTGGACTCTCAATGCTCGGGTCGTGAGTTCGAATCCCGGCTGGGCCAAATATTTGTGCTGGCCTTTTTCTGGTCTTTGATATCACCCTTACGCGGTGGAAAAGGACGTTGAACTCCCAAACACCCACCCACCCACCCATGTAATTATGCAAGGTAAGAGCAAGTTTGCGCATTAATGAAAAAATATGAATAAGTCAATCTACATTACAAAACTCTGATCCATGAAATTGTGTTTCATTTCCTCGTTCGGCGCTAGCACACTAGTTCAACTTCTTACATTTACATCAACGTTCAAGTACCGTGGGATATAAAATCCGACGTATCTTCTGAACACTCTTCAAACCGTGTGATCCTTCAGCCGGAATTAGATCTGACCCATTTTTGTGGCACATTGATTCCCTCGTTACCCGCTCCTCGCCATAACTGTTCCCTTGCCGGACTGCTGAACATTAAGGACACTGCTTACAAACACACGGCAAGCAGACGACACAGTCCCGAGCAGTAGGAGTGGTCTGCCCTTAATTCCCCTAAATGAAAGAAAACGAATGTTTACAGGCCGGAAATCATTTTCTTAACATATTCCGTACCGCGCACGAGTGTCCCAACTTTTTGACTCTTTTTTCGGTTTTGGCCCTGTTAGTCAGAGCGAGAGCCCAAAATACCTTGTTTTGCATCATATATGGGATTTTGTTTGTGGTTTCCAGATGAAAAAATGGTGCTGATCCCGAATCCGACAAGTGCCAGACGGTAAATTTTGGGCAATTTGAAAGAGAAGCTGAAAATCAAAATGGCCGCCAAAGAACCTTAAAATGCCTTTTTTTTGTCGCACATATGTACCCAAGAACTTTTTATCAGTGATTTCAGTGTGAAGAAAGGGTGCTGATTCCGATTCCGACGAGTGCCAGAGTGTACATGTTGAACATTTTGAAAAAAAGCCTGAAATACTAAACGGCCGTTCAAAAAACCTGAAAAACATTGTATTGCCGTTTATATCAAAATGTGTGACTTATTTTTGGAAAGAAACGATTTTTCGGTGGTTTTTACACGCGAAAAGCGGGGAAGATTAGCGGTTCCTTGACGTATCTTACTGTAGCAAATACGAGTATAATCACAGTGCAACATTCCCACAAAGCCGAATTTCAATCTATATGCAAATTATGATTAAAAAAATAAACAACAAAAAAACTGATGCCGCTGGTACAAAACTCCAAACTTTTTGGTAGGAATTGAGTCAAGTCACCACCCCGAAGCACCGTACCCCTTTCAACAGGCGGCTATAATCAATGGGGGTGATTTGTGACAGAAGAGCGTAATCATTCCGTCTCTTTATCAGTACCCCCTGGGAGGGATAACTCCGAACCAAGTCAAAGTGGTTTAGTGTCGAGCGACCACGTGACCTATTGACCCAAACTGTGTCCGTGTGTTCAGGTTACTATGCCATTTCTGTTGCCAGGTGACGATTGGTAAGAAGCTTGGCCTGGGACCTCCACACGGCTTGGCGGCGAACCAAACAAGTACATGTACCAGCTAAATGCAGCCACGGTTGCTTGTGGAGATGATAAGTTTCAGGTGGGAGGGGGGGGGGGGAGGGTAGGGTGTGAGGGTACAGGGGGGGGGGGGAAGGGTAGGGTGTGAGGGTACAGGGGGGGGGGGGAAGGGTAGGGTGTGAGGGTACAGGGGGGGGGGAAGGGTAGGGTGTGAGGGTACAGGGGGGGGGGAAGGGTAGGGTGTGAGGGTACAGGGGGTGTAGGGTGTGAGGGTACAGGGGGGGGGGGGGTGTAGGGAGGGCGGGGAGGGTATAGGGGGGTGGGTGGGAGGGAGGGTACTGGGAGGGAGCTGTAGGAGGGACGGAGGGGGCGCCCCCCACACCCTCCCCACACGCCCGTCCCCCCGCACACCCTCCCCCCCCCTTCGCCCCACCCCCCCCTTCCACCCCTCCCTTCCACCCCTCCCTACGCGCGCGTGCAATAGTAGTTTTGCTTGTTGGCTCTCTATATACGGGAGTATACACGGGAAGTTTGTGAGTGGGCCGAGTTTAAGCGAGCTAAAGCCATAGCTAAATACAGTTCAGTCAGTGCCATGATCGGATCCAAAATAATCTGGAGACAAAGAGGTAAAGACACTGTAATGTAATGTTGATATGATGATTTAGCTATGTGTGCTTTGATTGTTAGCGGACGTCACGTCTGTGCCGTGGTGTGGTAACCGGATTGTCCGAACTGTTCTCTTTTGCATTGTATTCAGTGTGTGAAATAAAAAAAAAAGTGTGTGTGTGTGTGTGTGTGTGGACTTGGTTGACATGTCTAAGCGAGTTCAAGTTCAATTTCCCACACCAATGATTTCAGTCTTTGCGGACCTGTCGGGCGACACAGAAAACATACAGCCACTTCGTTCGGGATTTCTAACTGCTGCAGTGTCACAGCAGGATCTTATAGTTGTCACACCTATGATTCCAACCCAATTTCCCACCCAACCGACACACAAACAAAATCGCCACCGCCCCAAAATACTCCAAACAGACTTTGTGAATGTAGCAATCTAACTGGAAGGTGCAGAGTCAGATGGCTGGGACTATGTATTGATCAGGGCCCGCATGTAAAAGTCCGGGTTAGGGAGTTTAACCCCGGGTTAGAGTCTAACCTCGAACTAAACTAGCTCTAGGGTTAAAATTTTCTGGGGTTTTTTGTTTGTTTGTTTTAAATCAGGAAGCGGATCCATTCCAGCAAGGTGCCTATGCCGTTATAGAAGCATTTTTGTCTTTCTTTGGCGCTTCCTTTTTTTATTTTTATTTTGGGGTTTCTTTTGTCCTAGTCTGGGTTAGGCCCGTAACCGTGGGTTAAATTAACCTCGAGTTTTACATACGGACCCTTAAATCTGAGCTGACGACACACCAAAGATCGTTCATACATGTATCACGTGTCCTTCCTTCAGCGTTCACCTGTCTCGGTGTCTGTGCTGGCATATCTTTCACACGGCATTACAGGTAGCATGGCCAGATCATGCCCCACACCTGCCTCCCACCTGTTCCCTACATGCAGGCAGGTAAGCAGTGGGGGTCGGAGGGACTCAGTGGTTCAGCGGGTGTTGATGTGTTGATTTCTCTCCCACCACCCGGTATCCGGCTGTGTGTCGATAGCTGGCACACGCCATCCATGTTAGAGGCGATTTATAGGCTGTCCACTGACGCATCGCGGAAGAGTCGCGGAGTGCAAGTTGGTATTTGTTCAGTTTGTGTGTGTTCAGCATTTTGCTGAGAGAAGGACACTGGTGGAGGTACTGTCCGCTATTGGTGCCTGCTGTGTTAGGATGTGTTCTGTGTGTCCGTGTGAGTGATGTGTGAAATGCACAATGAGTTGATGTATTTTCAAGAATTGCGCTGTGATTTATTTATCTTTATTTTATCACATTAGCAGTTATGGTAAACTGCTTCCTCCCGGCCTCCACTACCACCCTTAGCCCCCACCTCCCTCCCCCATCCCTCGAATAAAAAATTGATACAAATATTTGACTGTTCTTAATTAACTTTCAAAAGTAGGCTTGAACCGGTGGCTTGAAAACAGAAATACCGTCGCACGCACCAGAGTGACTAGCAGGGTGGAGTTTTGCACATAAATTAGCGCTCAGCAGCATCAGACTTTCACTGCTTCGTCCTCCAGCGCCTTCAGCGTCTCAGAAGAAACGGAAAAGGAAACGGAAGCGCCGAGGAACTACCCTCCCCTCCCCTCATACACCCAACCCTAATATAACCCTACCCTAGCCCCCCCCCCCCTCACTAATATAACTCTACCCTACCCTCCCCTTCTACACCCTACCCTAATATACCCTACCCTCCTCCATCCCGTTAAAAGGCAAATCCTGTTTAATCAGTGATCTCTGACGTGTTTGTCAGTCTCTCCAAAGTTTTGTTTTAAAACTGGCACTGGACGTGACGTAACGTAACGTCAGACATATTACCAGTTCTCTCACTGCCATCTCCTGGGCAAAAACCCCAAACACAACAACCAACAATCAAACTGAAGTCGTTCCTTATGGCCCCAAGCACAAAGCTGAAAGTTCACCGAGGAGTCATCTCAGCTTCCTTTTGAAGGCCATGTCGGAAACTAATTCAATTTATGTCCGGCTGAGAAGAGCCAGATGTCGTGTTCCTAGTCTTCACAGTAAACAGCATCAGCGGTAAGTAATCGGTTCCTCGTTCACACACACACACACACACACACACACACACACACACACACACACACACACACACACACACACATGCCTGTTTGTTTTTTTTCTCTCCGGCCCAAGTTTACAAGCAGCACCGTGGAGCACTCAAATAAATAACATTAATTAACGGGCAATCAGACTTTCGTGACGATTAATCTCGCAAGAACTCCAGAAATATCGCGAGCTTTCCCATCCAGTCCCAAGCCGCTTGCATGCAGACTGACTTTGGCCGCCACGAAGCGAAATGCTTGAAAGGATGTGCAGGCTGTGGCCTTGTCCCGGATTGGAGACAGAAACCAGACGCTTGTCTTAATTTGATTGCCGCGCCACTTTTGTAGCCCCCCCCCCCCCACCTCCCGTTAAAAAAGTCATTTGTTTTGCAAAGAAATACGGAATTTCCACCGGAGCTGACTACAAAAAGTGTTTGGGGGCAGACATTATTGTGAAAATTTCGTAGGAAAGACTGAGTTCGCCATACTTGTTACTAAATAAGAGAAGACAGGTGTTGAAAGGTGCAGGAGAAACGGGCGTACTGTGTAAGTCACTTTTCCTTTCCTTCATTTAAAAAAAAATCTTCAGTAACTCTGTGTGTGTGTGTGTGTGTGTGTGTGTGTGTGTGTGTGTGCGTGCGTGTGCGTGTGTGTGTGGCTGTGCGTGGCTGTGTGTGTGTGTGCGCGCGCGCGCGCGTGTGTGTTCGTTCCTGTATCACTTACTAAGCCGGTAAAAAAGCTATTGATTTATTTGAAGTGGGAGCGATACCGCAGCGACACGCTTCCCCAAGCGGAAAGTGGACTTCCCATGAAGCACAAGAACAGTAGTGTAACCACCACACCCCCCCCCAAAAAAAAACAACAACAACAAACAAACAAACAAAAACCCCACAACAAACAAACAACAACAACAAAACACAAAACCAACAACGCAAAATTACCAAGGGATGAAAAAAGAAATATAAAAAGAAAGGGAAAAAAGGAAAGAAGAAAAAAAAAAGCAGAAAAAGAACAGACAGGAACCCAAAAAGAAAGAGGAATGGAAAGAAAGGAAAGGAAAGAGAGAGAGACAGAGAAACTGCGGAGAGATGCATTCAAATCTCAAAGCTATTCGACAGCGGTGCCCACCTCTTTCACGACCCGGAAAAAAAAAAAAAAAAATGTTCAGAAGAACGGTTCTGAAGTCCTTGTACCCTCGAGAACTTTACGCATCTCACAGGTCAATGCCCGATCGACCTACTACACCTACATAAGCCAGAGAGATTGCACACGATCGAACTATTTGATTGCGGCGCGGCTAAAGGAAAACAGATCAACGATCCCAGACGATGAAAAGTGCCCCGTCTTGATTCAACTAAAAGCTCACTGAGAGAGGAGTTAGGGCAAATGGGTTCTGGGCCAAAGAGAAGGAAAAAGAACGAGTGATCAAACGGTGCCAGACTGGGAAAGTTCTAGAATGTTCTCTGGCGACAAACCCTGCCCGGGCTCTCGGAGTGCCAAGATGATCTCCCCTAAATAAACATTACTCCCCTTGGCAAACCTTGCCGGTTTAGCTGCCTGCTTCTCTTGATCTGAAAGCCACACACACTCACTCGGGCCACATTTCGTCTTTTTATTTTTATTTTTTTTTCATTTTGTTATGGTGATAGTGAAACGGGTGATCGCAGATTATTTTTAACTTCAGAGTTTTCCTGAAGGCATGGGTGGGTGGTTGACTGGGGATGGGGGTGAAAAGACGGGACGGAATCTCCTGGGAACATTTAGCCGTTACAGGATTCAGCATCGACAAACACGAACCTCCACACGCAGACTGTTCTTTTGTTACGGATTCTCTCAGTTCTGTGAACTCAGTTGATACAGTTTTAGCCTTAGCATGACACGTCTCCATTCATAAATAACTTTCAGAAGAGCATCAAATTTAAACCGAATCTCAGCCAAGTAATCGGTGTGTGTGTGTGTGTGTGTGTGTGTGTGTGTGTGTGTGTGTGTGTGTCCGCGTTAGCGGACACGTTTTTAAGCTCTCGTTCTTATTATCGACCTGAAATCCTCTTCTAAATCGTGGTCTGGTGAAATCTGTTTTCCACAACAGGCCGGCTTGCTTCGACCAGAAAGTACACATATAAGGATATGGAGGTGGAGGAGGAGGAGGATGTTGTTGTTGTTGCTGCTACTGTTGTTGTTGCTGTTGATGACGACGACGACAATACTAATCCTGACAATAATAATGGTGACGATTCTTTCGTAAAAACACAGCCATCTCACAAAAACAACAAACAAACAAACAAGCCAAAACTCACCAGCCACTTCTGGTCTCCACTTTTGAGGCTTTTGAAGGCTTTCTTCCACAGGCCCTTGATGGTGGCGGTGTGTTCCTTCTTGTCTTCCTGCTCGCCGTCCTCAGCCTCCTCCAGCCCGCCCACAGAACCGTTCTGCTTCTGGGACAACATCTCCATCTGCACAACACATTATAAACACATAGTGAGCTCAACAGCACGGAACTGAATTGAAAACAGCACATACTGTGGCATAGTTCGTACACTACAAACTGTATAGACTAGAGTTTGCAGAGCACACTATTGGGAAAACACGGATGGACATGTGCTGTCCGTGGCGCCTCCAAGGTCGTGCAGCAGGGAGCAACAAAGTAAAGCTGAAACAAAGAAGAACCTTAACAGGAATACATCTTACTGTTGAAAAGTTGTTTACGCGCGGGTAGATGAGTGCTTCAAGCGTTGATGTACGATCTTGCGGTGAAAATTTGTACCAGCCGCCATCAGTAAACAGTACAGTCCCCTTTCGTTGTCTCGGATTTCCCACACCTATAATTTCAATCTTTGCGGACCTGTTGGGCGACACAGAAAACGTCCAGCGACTTAATTCGGGATTTCTAACGGTCGTAGTGTCACGGGAGGATCTTTTACTTGTCACACCTTTGATTCCAACCCAAGTTGCCACCCAACCGACACACAATCAAAATCCCCGCCGCCCCACAAAACTCCAAACAATCTGTGTGAATTAATGTAGGATGATCTGACTCAGTCAGGCCTGTTAAGTCAAATGAATCGGACTAACTATGGCACAGCTTCATTTCCATGGAAACTATAATCGGAAAAAATGTCCTAGCTGACTGTAAAAGTATAGGACATTTCATTTGTCCTGAATATTGTCCACTGATATGATAGGACGAAATGATGTCCGCCTTGCTAAGATATTAATCGGACGTTTCGAAAATGAATCGGTCTTTGACAGATGCCCGACGCGGGCATGAAACCCTGCTGTGGTACGTATTTATGTCGGCAGTTTACAATCAATACAAAGAGACATACGAGGAATGTCAGCAGGTGTGAACAGGAAGACATATTCCGACCAGAGTACCGTGAGTGAGTGAGTACCGTTCTCTTTCTCAAACAGCGTCTTCGTCTGTTGAAACAAACCCCCAAACCAGCAGCAACAAATAAACATATCGCTTCCGGAACAGCCTGTCCCCACCAACAACAAAAAACAACAACAACAGGAATAAACACAACAGCACAAAGAAACAAAAACACCACCGTATTACCACAGCAGAAAACATGAATGTCTCTCTGAGAATCGCAACACTCAAAGACTCCGTTTAATTTCAGACGTGGGCGGAAATGTTACACTGGCTCAGCTGAGGAACACGAAATGAAACTTTCCGAGATCAAGGAACAGTGACGCACGAGCGACAACACGGACATCGGCTCAGATGAAAGAGTAATGAGACCTTTAAAATAAAATCCGTCAGCCCGTTTGAACCCAGACTTTATTGTGGTAAGTAGAACACGTCAACTCGTGGCTTCGTGAAATCTTATTCCTGCTCAGATGACAGACACGCAATGGAAGTTTCCGAGATCACATTGCCGAGATCACATTGACGCACACACAAAGAATTATGAATGGACATCGCTTGATAGAAACGCGACACCCACAAAATACACACCCGTCAGTAATTTTGAACTCTCTGACTTTAGTTTCAAATGTCGTAAGTGTATTCGCGTGGTTCCGTAACCATATATTTTTGTTTGTTTGTTTTTGCTCCGGAAATAGCGGATAAAAGGAGCGTTATTAGCTACAGACAGGCAAAACTAAATGTACACTGAGTCTGTGACGGTGTCGCTTTGAAGGATCCTGTTTGGCGAGTGTGTGCTGGTTTATAGTGATTATTGTCGTCACGAAAAAGCGTGATTTCTGTACTTGATAGAGTCAGGTGCACGCGAGGGGGTTTGCAAGAGGAGGCAAACTGCCAGTGAAGCTGAAACTTCTTGCGCACAAGAGAGGCAAAGGTGACGCGAGTGGATTTAGGTGAAGTGGCTTTCTGGCCAAAACAGAAAGTAGACGAGCATTACTCTAGTGAGGCCTGTCGCGTGCGTGCCCCAAAATGGCCTATGCATGTTTATTTTTGTTTCGAGATTGAAGCATTTCTAGGGGTGACTGTGATACCTGTGACTAGTGGGGAATATTTAGGCAATTCAAGGTCTCGTACATTCCTTCACCACAGTAACTGACCTCGCACAACCATAAAAAAGATCAAATAGCTGTTCCAAATTTAAAAAAAAAATCGTCTGTGAAAACCAGAAAAAAAAAGGATTTGGCATAGTGGTTAAAGCGTCCGGTCTGTGGGCCCTGGGCTAGTGGATTCGAACCCCCTGGTGGGCAGGAATTTGGTTGGAGATTTTTCCTCACCAGATCGAGACGCATGCAGACTCGTTTACTAAAATTTAAATGTGTTTAAGTTGTTTCTCTATAGAGAGAAAGAAACTTTATATGGGATGGGGCAGATTTCGCTGCGCGCAGCAGCAAGTTTCATTGTACAAAACAAGACTGTGACGTTTCTCCAGACAATACACACTTTCACGCGCACAGTGACGTCACGAAATCTGCGTCATAGACACCTTACGTGCAACTATGCTGCTGCGTTCTTCTTACTCCATGATATTCGCCTCGTATCGGGCACGAGCTTTCTGTTGGTTCCCCAGCAAAGACCTTGAAAATGATCAATAAGTGGTACGATGGTAGATACATGTACTAGCGAAAGATCTCCGAACGATGCGTCAGCATAGAATTACAGGCAAACAACTGTTTGTATCGTTCGCTACTTCAGTGGTTGTTCACGTCGCCGTCTGTCTACCAGCATACAACTTACATTCCATACATCAGCTGAAACGTGAACACTGGCAGACTTCTCTAAAAGGTCAACACTTGCTCGACTGAGTTTCACTGTCTCAGATGTCGCGTCTGATGTCGTATAAAACATCAAGAAAGAGATCACGTAGCAGTCAGAAGATGTATGTTTCGAAGTTTTTGTTGTTGTTACAAGAGAGAGAGAGAGAGAGAGAGAGAGAGAGAGAGAGAGAGAGAGAGAGAGAGAGAGAGAGAGAGAGAGAGCGCTTTCTTTCAAAATGCCGTCTAAAAAACAAACAAACAAACAAACAACAATACATAACGTTCGAACATACTTTAACAGTGCAACATGAAACTTTACACACACACACACACACACACACACACTGACACACACACACACACACACACTACCGCATGCATGAACTAGGGTTAATACATATATGATAAAAAGTAGATAATTATGGTATCTACTTTTTATCATCGTCGGTTATTCATGGGCTAATAGATATTTAAAGAGGCTGTTTTTAAACGAGGAGGCTGACCAACTGTAACTTATATGATAGGAAGGGAATTCCACAGTGAAAAGAGAGAGAGCCGGAGAGAGAGAGAGAGGCGGGAGAGGGGGGGGGGGTAAAGACCTCAGGACTAAAAAAAAAAACCACAAAAAAACAAGGGGGCAAAAAGCAATCATCCGACAATAAGCAACCTTCAGAGTAATCACCACATCCCTTTCCCCTAATCGAATTCCCCGAACCGGTCACCAGCTGGGTAGAGCTGCGAAACTTAGGGGAGCGAAGTGAAAAAGGCGCCTGTGTTTCTTGATTGCTCCCTGCCACTGGCACCTCACCAGAACTCACAGACACGTTAGTATTCTGGTGTAGTCTCCACGCCTACTGTCGCCTGGCTTAGTGCACCGGGCAGGTAGGTTCTGCGTAACTGTATGAACAGATTCACACCTGGTTTTCATTAGCCGTCTTTTCACACCCCAGTTTTGTACAAGTCGGCTTTCAATGTTCGTCTTGCATGGGCACAAAGCTTCACAGAATCCAGGTTATGTCTTGAAACTGTTGCACTTGTTAGTGTGCTTGTACGCTCGGCATTGTCTTTAACGATAAGTACAGTCCCTTTGCCGAACAAAATAGGTGTCCCCCCCCCCCCCCTCCCCCGGCAAAAATCGCAGTCTTACTTGAAACCTTCAGCACTAGAAAGTCTAGCGGGAAAGATAGATAGGTGTTTGGGAGTGTAACGTCCTTTTCCACCACGTATGGGTGATATTAAAGACGGGGCAACGAGAACAAGACCAGCACAAATATTTGTCCCCAGTCCTGCCTCGCGGAAAGGCCCAAGTTTTGCGTGATAGTGGCTTGAAGTGGCTCCTGCTGGTGTGCAGTGGCTTGTTCTTTTTAACAAGTCTTATCATGTAGTAGGCAGGAGGGTGGACGAGCTTGGGCATTTAAGAGTTATGTAGTCAGTATGATAGCAGACACTATCACGAGAGCTGAGAACGAGTTCCAGAACTAGAATAAATGATAGGAACTGAGATGGGCCTTTCAAGTACGCGAACTGTGAGATAAAGTAGTCTCTTCACTATGCACTATTTCACTTGACACTGTACTGGTTCACACAACGTAACCATGGTCGGAATGCCTAACTACGCATTACGCTTACAACGGGTCCACGGCTAAAAGTCGGTGAGCCCTGCACCCAGCATGATGCGCCACTTGATCCATAATCGGCTCCAGCCAAGCGGCACCGTGTAGTATATAATTAGCGGAGGATATTTACACTGTTGCCGTAAGACGATTGTGTGCAAGAGGGAAGCAGAGAAAACGAACGCACACACGAACAAAGCGAACAGTGAACACAGTTAAACTTTCACTCAAAACTCAGTTGCTTCCCGTGGTAATGACTGCTAATGGCTGTTGCGTCCCTTGATGTCGATTTTAAGAGTTCTGCTGTTGGGAGGGACTTTTGTATTTTTCCTCTTCCACTTTTTCCCTTGTCTTTTGATTTTGTTTCTATATGTGTTGTTCTCTATGTATACGTACAATACTGAATGTACATATGACCGAAAAAATGAGAAAACTACATGAAACACAATATGCTGTTGTAATCATAATGTTCTAATCCGTGGATGCAATTTACACCTTGTACACTGCAGTTCTGGCCTTAATATTCGTCTATCTAGAGCCAAGATTACGTCTCGAGCCACAGGTGAAGCCAGCCGAGCGAGACCCGAGTCCTACATTCCAGAAGGGAACAACCGAGCGTTCTGCGATAGCGTGAGACACTGGAGGAACATATACCGTGCATACGGTGCCAGTACTGCCGCTAAAACCAGCACTGTCGCTGTTTTGTTTTGGCTAGATGGTACGTAATTATAGGTTTTAATAATAATGCAATATTACGTCACACGAGTAATGTTGTTCTTGGAAACTTTAAACAAAAACAACAACAAACAAAACAACAAAAACAACAAAAATGCCCCCCCCCCCCTCCAACAAACAACCACCCAAACAATAACAACAGCAACAACGAAAACGTAAACGATTCTTCTAAAGAGGACGAAGATTGGCGATGTGCACTGCGACCAATACTTGAGCATGGGAAGTGTGGGTACCTGTGTGTGTGTGTGTGTGTGTGTGTGTGTGTGTGTGTGTGTGTGTGTGTGTGTGTGTGTGTGTGTGTGTGTGTGTGTGTGTGTGTGTGTGTGTGTGTGCTTGTACGTGGGGATAGAGAGGTGTATTTTTTTCACTGGCACTGAAAACAAATCCCCAAACTGGGATAATAAAGATATTTGAATTTGTATCAAAAATGCATACGACCATCCCCATGTTTTGCATCTTTCAGCGTGTTTATGGCATACATGTTTTGTTGTTGTTGTTTTTTAAACAGACTAGAAGAGATCTTTATTACTGTCATTTATCATATTCTCCATCGTTCTGCAAGTGCATTAAAGATCTTGACAGCTTTAAAAATACTTCTGGCATTTAACGACCGCTCACCCCCAGCAGTGAAAGAGACACATGAGCAACAGCAGACGCCGTCATTTTATCGATAACTATCCCCAGTAACCGCTCACCTCTTGTCATTTTACGGCCACCGTCTGGCTGCCAGAATAAGGGACCCCGCATGCACTACTGGCTGACTTTCATCGCAGTTAATTCTATTGCCGACGCCCTGGAGGTGGCAGGGTGTTAAAACTCGGACCTGTCGGCGTTCTCTTTCATCTGCCCGCACAATCATAGCCACGTTCCTTCTATCTCATCAGTTCTAGAAAAAAAAAACCACGTGGCCATGATGCGAGGGCAGACGCTGTGAAGGTAGATAATCGACAAAAATGTCGGGATTCCAGTCAGATATGGGCCAAATTGTGAGGTTGTAAAAGAACAGCCAAGTGGTGTCTCGTGCTCAGACGCTCGGAATACGAGACAGTCTGAAAGGTGTAAAACTCCCAGTCATATCAAACATGCTTGGAGGTAAACTTTTGTTGCTGTCGGGAAACATCCAAGTTGTATCTTAATTTGTAGCAGGGACGCTTCCAACATAAGGTAGATACCGGTAATAATACATCGCTCTAAATATCACAGTCATAATCATATTAAACATACTTCAAGGTAAACTTGTGTTCCTGTCGGCAAATAAATCCAAACTGTATCTTAATTGTAGCAGACACGTTTCAGGCACAAGGGAGATACCGGTATTAATACATGGTTGTAAATATCCGCCATGTCTACCAGGGAAACTTTTGTTGTCGAAAGACAAACCCAAGTACATTGTATCTTGTAGCACACGCGCTTCACAGACACGTCTGAAAGATACAAGCAAAATACAGGGCGGCAAAAATCCCAGTCATATCAAACTTGACATGCTTCAAGAAAAAACTTGTGTTGCCGAAAGACAAACGCGCGTTGAACCCACGTTGAAACATAAGACAGTCTGAAAGATACAGGTAGACAAATAGATGGCTGTGAAAATCAAACATGCTTCATTGTACACTTTGTTGTCGTAACATTGACGACCATATCGGACACCCAGAAAAACCAACGTATCTGAATTCTGGAAGACACACTTCAAACTCAAGACACTCTGAAATATACAGGTTAAAAAAAGCAGTAAAGATCAGGTCCTGTCATATCAAACATGGTTCAAGGGAAACTTTTGTTGGGGTAAAAATCTCACACGTATCAGACATTATTCAAGCACAATCTGAAAGATACACGTAAAACTGTGTTGCTGTAAAAACCATCTTGGTTGTATCTTAGATGCTTCAAAGGAAACTTGGTGCTGATACGAAGTACAAAGACCGAAGCCTTTGAAGATGTTTGTGATGGATGTCAACAGCCAAGCTTTCTTCAAATCTGTTATTAAAGTCTCGGATATTTTTACTGATAGAAATTTATGCAGCCATATCTACACTGCAGTCTGTGGACGAACGAACAGAAAGGCGGTGAGGGTCGCTTAACATAGTGAAGGGGAGGGGGTGGGGAAGGGGTGAGAAGGGGGGGGGGAGGGGGTGAGAGGGAGGCAGTGAGGGTTAGTTTCATTCGTGAGGTAGCAGTGGCACCTTGTCAATAGACTGACTGCTCAGTGTCGGCAATAATTTGATCCAATTAACGCCACCACCTCAGTGTATGCGGACCCAAAAGGTTCATAAATTTTACACCATCAGCTAAGCGTGGGCCTTTCATCTCTCATGCAGACTGACGTCATTGCCGGGGTTTGAGCGTACTCCCAAACCAGTTCATTTTTTGTTGTTTATACTCTTCTCGATCACTTGCAGAGCGCAAGAAAACAAATGTTGCAAGGTATTACTTCATCATCCACAAAAACTCCCACAACCCTGACGACTATAAATTAAGAAGGAAGCGGAAGACACATACTAAAAGAGCACGTTCTGGGAAGGCCGAAAATGAAGGGGAAGGTAGAAAAAGGAAGGGGGAAAAAAGGCAGTTGCGGATGCAATTTTGACTCCGATGCACAAAGTTCAAGCATGGGTTGCTTCCTTATGAAGCGAAATGCCAGACAAGAAATACCAGCGACCTTTTCAACATTTCCCCAAAAAGGAGTTTGCTAGTGCAGATTTCATTACACCAAACACGCCACAGCGAGCGAGCGAGAGAGAGAGAGAGAGCGAGAGGAAAAACAAACACTCAAGGCAGGAGAAAAGAGAGGAGAAGTATTGGTTACAAGAAGAGGTCAAAGCCCACAGGCGTCCCGCACTATTGACTGATTTCTCCTCAATATGTGGACACGAGTGGTCTGAAGGGAAGTTTGCGTGTTGTCTTGCATTAAGCGAGCTGTGATTAACAATCTCTCCCTTGTTGCCGCTAGTCAGTTCTGCTACCAACAACCCTGGAGACTGGCACTCAGTGTGTGGCTTGAGTCGGGATACGGCCGCTCAGTTTGGGACAGTGAGGTGTTTTTAAAGGTCTGCCATCCCAACAAAAAGTTTCAGTTTGTTTTGATAAAAGCCGTGCAAAGTGCACAGTCAACTCTGTCACAATGACAGAGTTTTAAGTTAGTTAGTTAGTTAGTTAGTTATGGCTTAACGCCGCGCAATACAGAGTTTTAAGCGTCCGTGAAACCCATATAAAGCGCCAGGGGCAGAATGATTTCACGGGTGAGTTTCCGTTTTGACACTGACCGAGAAAGATCGCAGTGGCGTGTCTTCTCGCGATGTGTCTCGCTCACTGACCAAAAGGACAATGACGTCAATGCAAACTCACGCTCTGGTTTCATAAGGGTCTCCGAAGCGCTGAAAACTCAGTGGGCTTAGATTCACACCAGGTATTCAACAGTGAATATAGATTTACATCAGTTATTCGGTCAAAACCACAGTGGATTCTGAGTTTCCTCAACCGCTCAGTGGGGCTCAAATTACGCTAGCGGAACAGTGTGGGCCATATTAATGCCAGTTTTCTTCTTCTTATTATTATTATCAGTATTCTGGCTTCACATGTACGTTTCTAGCTGCTGCTCAGTATCTGCGAAAGTGGCTTGAGGCTTTTTGCTCGTGTGTGTGTGTGTGTGTGTGTGTGTGTGTGTGTGTGTGTGTGTGTGTGTGTGTGTGTGTGTGTGAGTGAGGGGGAAGGGGGGGGGAGGGGTGGCGAGAGGCAAGGAAACTAAGGTAATTTGCAGCAAATGTTTCTACCGCCTCACTATTACCGTGCTTCAATCAACAAAAGTGATAGCGTATGATTGTAAGTCAACAAACACTGCACCCCTACATCTTCACTCCGCCCTCACCACCGCAGAAACGACTTAATGGTCTGAAACCTTAAGAAAACCGCACACATTGCGTTCTGTAAATATTCCGCGACTGTTCAAATCACGCAATCAACTGTTGCAGACTTGCAGTTATCAACGCTTCGGAGACCCTTAGGACGTGAGTTTGCAGTGACTTCACTGTGCTTTTGGTCAGTGGGCGAGATACGTCGCTACGTCTTTCTCGCTCAGCGTCAAAACGCAATCTGAGTTGTGAAATCAAGCTCTGCTTGGCTTTCATGGGGGTGTCAGAGACGCTGAAAACTCTGCGCTTTTTGCACAGTCGGATATCTTTAAAAAAAAAAAAAACAGCAACACATTGTTTGTAACTTTCTGTTGATACTGCAGACCTTTAACTATTATCGCAACAGAACGCACCCCACGCCCCCCATCACAGCCCCTGAAAACGAAAACATGAGCGATGTTGCAGGAGACGGTTTGCCACTGTTGTAACCACCGACTGTCAGATCCAGACGATGCATCAAAGTGTCTGGGGAAAGAAAGAGGCGGATTTTGTTTTGGAAACATGATGACTTGTGCAGTTCTCTGCCTGTTATTTTCAGCAGTTTCCGCAGGCAAACAAACGGCCGTTCACACAGAGAGAGAGAGAGAGAGAGAGAGCGAGAGTTGTGGTGCTCGGTAATAAATGGGACAAAAGGGAACTGAGGGCTGTTCTTCTCAGAGCTGCTGCTTTGTTTTAGTTTTTCCGTTTTTCTTTTCTTTGTACAACTGTGTGTGCAGACGATTAAGTGTCGAAGTCGTTGCAGGTTCACTGAACCTTTTTCTTTTTCAATCAGAAGATATTAACTTTGCAGTTTATCTCATACCGTAGACCAGAGACATAGATAAGACGTAGACCAGAGACATAGATATCTATGTCTCTGCGTAGACATATATGATTATGTCTCTGCTCACACTGTAGACAATGTTTTGACTATGAAATCCTCGACCTAGATAGACACTGCGGCAAGCCGAACCATATTTCTAAAATCTCGCCTGAACACGGACCCGCTGAGAGCAAACTAATACATATTTTATTCCAAAGCCATCTCTTCATTTTCTAGTTTATCAGCACAAAAAAATAAAAAATAAAAAACTCATCTGGAAAATGTCAGGTGCGAGACAACAACCCACAAAGAATCACCAAAACAGTCTCTGTTTGCTGAGGCCGCCATATTACCATGGCTTCCTTTGTGTCAATAACTACTCCAGTTCCATTAGCGTTGCCTCGTTATTGTTTCCCGAAATACAGACACATAAAGAGAACTGGTGGGAAAGACACGAGACATGGACTGTGGTATATGTGGTGAGCTGCACTCACTATACAGCTTCTTCCTCGTCTACACAAGGCTTCCCCCATCCACCCCCAAAACACAAATTAGTAGGAACATGAAGCCTTTCTTTTCCTTCAGGAAAACAGACAAATAAGCAAGAAGAAGACGAAAAAGAAGAAGAAGAAGAAAGATAAAAAACAACTTTGTTGGCCAAGATGGTAAACATACACAAATAGGACTAGTTAACAGAGCACGTGGGTAGATATTAGAGAATATCACACCTCCGTCACCAGTTGAGGCTCGGACCCATGATGGGAAGGTCGAGGTTTCGAATACTGAAAGCGCAAAATCTCAAAATCTGTAAAATACTTCCGAATTACAATGCACATGTTCTTGAAATACCCCCCCCCCCCCCCCCCGCGGTGGGCACTGAGATGTTACCCCCCACCCCATCCCCACCCCTACTTGAGCTCCAGACCAAAGTAGGTGGGTGTTTGGGAGTTTAACGTCCTTTTCGCCACGTACGGGTGATATCAAAGACGGGGCAACGAGAAAAAGGCCAGCACGTGTAGTTGGCCTCAGCCGGGATTCGAACTCGCGACCCGATCATTGAAAGTCCAACGCTCTGTCACTCAGCTATCCCGGCTCCCCGTAAGAAAAAGAACAAAGGCAAGAAAGAAACGGCAAGAACAAACTCACAACGATGGGAAAAACGGTAACGTTATACACGGCCTTCAGTGATACGCTTGAGTTATATTTGTGTTGTCTGCTTGCAATGAGTGCTTGCACCACCATCTCTCTCTCTTCCTCCCTCCCTCCCCCTCTCTCACTCACTCACTCACTCACACACACACACTCTCACACACACACACACACACACCGCAAACCCAGTCTTGGAAGACAGCAGAAAATAAAAAACAACAACAACAACAACAAAAAAACACCGACGATGCACTGAAACGTGCATACAATCAACGCAACGACCGCTTTGTGTCTCTTTGAAGAACGAGGCCCATCAGGGGGCCAAATTACGGAGTTTATTTGAGGACGGGGCCACGCCCCTTCTCCATCAGTCTCATGCTGGCTTATGGTACCCGAGACAAATTCACATGAGAGTGGTTGGAAGTCTGTGAATCTATAGGCCTGTTTACTCCCTCTCTCTGTCTATATCTGTCTGCCTGTCTGTCTCCCCCTCTCTGTTCGTCTCTCTGTCTGTCTCTGTTTCTGTATGTCTGTCTGCCTGGGCTTTGTCTCTCTGCTTGTCTGTCTGTCTGTCTGTCTCTAAACTCCACTTCCAGCATGCGCTCATGTTATCTAGCAAGCACTCCTCAGAATTCAACTGAAATTCACTACAACCCCCTCCCCACTCCCCTTGCTGTGTTCAGTGTCAGCTACCGTCTTTTCCGGCGAGAGTGGGTGGTGGGTGTTTGGCGGTTTAACGTTCTTTTCCACCATATACGGTGTATATCAAACACTGGGCAACGACGAAAAGGCCAGCACAAATATTTGGCCCCTGCCGGGATACGAACTCACGACCCGAGCATTAGAAGTCCAACGCTCTACCATTCGGCCACCCCCGGCTCCCCTTTTCCGGCGAAAAAGACAACGTCGATGTACTAGTGAAACAAACAAACAAACAAAGTAAACCTTGTATCACTGACATTTTTTTGCCTGAAGATAAAAGCAGACACGCCACAAATGACTGAAACTGACACCGTCAACCAACCAATCAGCGCCAACTACGTGACGCGATCCACTCAGTGACGACATGTCTCGCATGCGTCAACCCTTGACTCCGTTGAAGTACATAAAGTGACTGAATGACTGTAAAGAAAAAGAAAACCGCAAAAAAACACACTCTAACCAGGCCCAAAGAAGCATCACAACAACGAGGCGTACCGGGACTGAACGAAACGCTGAAGGAAGCCAAACTCAGCAGCGAAGCAGCGAAGGGCAGACAAAAACCGGCTCTCTCCCAGGGCGGTAAATTGATGATGGGACATTTTCTGAATTCGACGCTTGTTTGCTCCCTCCAGGGAGAGTCAAATCAGGAGCTTTGTTCTTTTCCAAAAGGGGAAAATTCAATAAAAACTGGGTCCCATTTTCTTCGTCGCATCCAATTTGTTCCCGCAATGCCGTTTTTTTGCACGAGGTGTAAAGCTCTCTCACTCTCTCTCTCTCTCCGGCGTTAAGCCCTAAAAACTCACTCACTTACTCTCTGTTTCTCTGCTCTCGCTCGAGTGTGTGTGTGTGTGTGTGTGTGTGTGTGTGTGTGTGTGTGTGTGTGTGTGTGTGTGTGTGTGTGTGTGTGAGAGAGAGAGAGAGAGAGAGAGTCCTAGTTTGTAAGTAGTACAGCAAGGACAAGACTGAAGAAGGGTCTCAATTTTTATCCTTGAAAAATTCAGTTCCATTGTCACAGCCATTCTCTCTCTCTCTCTCCCTCTTTCATTCCCGTATCGCTACATCATTGTTCTGCCTCGTGCAGCAAAAATCGATTGTATTCATTATGTATTTGCGTCGTCATTACACAATATCCAAGTACCCGGCTACGCAAACTTGACATTTTAGATGACAGAGTCTAGTTCTCTTTTATTCCGCAGCGCTTGTGCCGCTTTTCCCGCTGGCTAATCACGCGAGACGACAGGGAACTGGCCGGGCCAGATGGGAATAGAGGTTGTACCTTGGAGATTCTCAGTGTTAAGGCCACCATTTCTGACAGCTGGGATCGGGTGTCACACACAAAGATGTACGTGTACGCACGCACGCACGCACACACACACACACACACACACACACACACACACACACACACACACACACACACACACACGCATGCGCGCGCGCACGCAAAATTACTACTTTACACAACGTCGAGGGAAGAATCAGGGGAGAGAGAGAGAGGGACTGACTGACTGACTGAAACGTTTATTTCAGGATAAAGACTTGTAGGCATGGTCTGCCTATCTTACAAGCTGTCCTGCTAATCTAGGAACACTAAAAAAAATAAAGGCTAACATGACCAAAAAAGTATACCAGGCACAAAGGGAGTAAATCTAATAAGAAAATAGAAAAAAAAACCCATGCAAAAATACAAAGAAGCGCAGGAAATTCAAAGGAAACACATCGGAAAATAGGTGAAGAAGTAGATAGCATGGTGTTTGAAATTGTAGTATACAACATAACTTGTAAAAAGGTAACATGTAATAGTGCCATCTGATAACGAGTAATTTAGCATGGTTCAGATATTGTTCATGGACCTATGACTTACGTAAGTATCTGAGAAGTTGAGTTTTAAATGAATGAAGCTTCGCGGGAGAGAGGGAGAGAAAGAGAGAGAGAGAGAGAGAGACTGAGAGAGTCTACAGCAATGTACCAAAGAACGTTCGCTATTGAATCGGACTATACATATCCTCCCGCCGTTCGTCAACTCTAGTGTTCTTGTGTTTTCATTGCTTTCTCAGCTTCTCGTTGTCTCATTCCATCCGCATTGAAAACGGAAAAAAAAAAAACCACTTGCGAAGATAAACGGCCGACCGTTTGCGTGGCTTGAAGGGCGGAGGAATACATCAGGTGTTAAATTTCCCGAGGGGACTACTTTTTATCTTTAAGCCATTGAGTTCAGATGAACAGAATAGCATGCCGATCTATTATACGTGTGAAGTGAAGCCATCCTAGCACTGAACTACAAAGGAATGCTGATTTCCCTCTGCGGAATTCTCGAACGCAATGTTGAGAGCTGGGGGTTGGGGGTGGGAAAAAGGGGGTCAGTCATGGCGGAGCTGGAACTGTGTAAAGGTGATAACGGTTTCACTGACGGATTACAAGCTCCGTGTTCTTGACCAACGTTCGGCCAAACGACTTCACTCTTAAAAGCACACGCAAACATCGCAATTTTACTTAAAATCTTCAGATCGCTAGAAGCCACTTCAAGCCACTATTATGCATTCTGCAGCGGCCTAGCGGGAAGGCCCACACCTTGCGTAATAGTGGTTTGAAGTGGCTCCTACCTGTGTGCAGTGGCTTGTTCTCTTTAACCAGTATTATCATATAGTGGGCAGGAGGTGCTCAGGCTCGGCCTTTTAATGTTAACAGTACACTGACCTCGCCCCAGCCAGTAATTTTGTCCAATCAAAAAACAGTTCAAACTTCGCTGCTGTCACAGCGGCTGCGGCCAACTCAAAATTGCTGAAAGTCTTCACCAAAGTTTCATAATTATGTTTGAGATGGAATATAATCATGTCTCATAAAAAAGAAGTTATGGAAAATTGATCAAAAGCTGTAATTACAATGTCGTAAAAACGGGAGTTCTGTCCCTTGTCATCACGTTCGCTACTGGCTGCCTGAAACCGGTTTTGAATCTGGTTCACCCAAATCGAAACATTTTCGTATCTCCAAACACAGGAGACTTCACTGAGTTATTGTTCCACGGCTACTGTGTACAATTAGAAAGACGTCGGAGTCTAGGGGTGGGGTGGGTGTTTGGGAGTTTAACGTCCTTTTACCACCAGGTATGTGTGATAACAAAGACGGTGCAACGAGAAAAAGGCCAGCACAAATGTCTGGCCCATGCCGGGATACGAACTCACAACCCAAACAACAGAGTCGAGGTTTTAACGGGATCCATGATACTGTGTAAGTTGGATTGGTCTCTGTGACAGTTACAGCTCCAACAAAGCCATGATGTATGAAGCTACTTTAGACAGCGTGTAAAAAGTGAAATAAGCGGTTCCACCTGAGGGCCGTAGCAACGGTTACTAGGGGTTTCCCGGAAAGGTCAATAATCAAGAGCACAAGAAATATCGCCAGTTACAAAATTGTCCTCACACAGTCGCCCCCCGCCCCCCCCCCCCCCCCCCCCCCCCAATCCTTTCACAGACTAACATACGGGCACAAACGTCATGAACACACACACACACACACACACACACACACACACACACACACACACACACACACACACACACACACACACGCCGCCGACCTGAATCCAATAAAAGAGGTACGATAAGGATCGGCGAGGAGGTAGATAGATTTTGTTAAGGGTGTTAGCACCGTTTGTCTGGTGTCGATTCCCGGATCTACTGTACCGAGTCGTGTGTATCTTGGCAGTTCGGGGCATGTAGCCACGGGAAGTGTGCGTGTAGGTGGAATTCAGCAAACAGTCTTTTGTACGTTAGTCTAGCGTGCATGCACTTGATGAGATGAAACGACAGAAGGCGGAAAGGTATTTTCTGAAAGCTAATATTTTGAATCTTACGCCTGAACAATAGCTAGTGTTTGCTAACCAAAGGGAAGATATATTTCGATACGGGACACCTAGTGCCATATTTCAGGGTGTTCCGATTTGTGACTTTTGTGAATTTCATTAATTTCTCGTTTATTTTGCGTATTCTAAAACTCTACAGAGGTTTGGTTGAATACTAATCTATGTCAGTGCTGGACTCTCAATGCTCGGGTCGTGAGTTCGAATCCCGGTTGAGGCAAAATATTTGTGATGGTCTTTTTTTCCTTGCCCCGGGCCGTCTTTGACATCATCCATACGTGGTGAAAAGGACGTTAAACTCCCGAACGCCCATCCATAAATCTATGTCATAGTTCATAGTATGATTTCTGTAATCAGAGTTAAACAGAGGCGCTCTTATCTAAAATGGTATAAGTTTGCAACTATCTGTACACATAATGATTCGTTTGGCCTTGACCTCAGAATTTGGACCAGCCAGAAGCAGCAACACCGCTGATTATCACAGACGTCCCGTCATGAAATATGATTACTGCTGACGCTTGTGTTTTCTCGTTATCTGGATCCTGGCAGTTGGTAACGAACCGTGCGTCTGTCTGTCTGTCTGTCTCTCGTTTTGATTTTAAGCACAGTTTTGAGGACAGACTCAGTGTTGGGCCACGCCTACAACCGTTGTTTTGAATACAGCTCTGCGTGCGTGCGTGCGTGCGTGTGTGTGTGTGTGTGTATGTGTGTGTGTGTGTGTGTGCGTGCGTGCGTGCGTGCGTGCGTGCGTGCGTGCGTGCGTGTGTGTGTGTGTGTGTGTGTGTGTGCGTGCGTGCTTTGAACTTACCTGTTATTTCATTTTTCTTTAATTGACAGTAGACGTACTCTATGTAGCGTAGCAAATGTTAATAAATTTTAAAATTCATACGAATGTGATTGTAACTTATACCGTTGTAAAATACAGGTGGTTCTCCTTCTTCTTCGTCCCCCCCCCCTCCACACACAGTCAATCCCTCTCTACCTACAGGTACATGTGCAACCACCTACCAATGTTGCTGCTGACGTAAATGGCAACATGTGTGACGACTGTTCCAGTCATTCATTACCTCGGTGTTTGCCTGTACCTCGCTCAACCCATCTATCTTGCCAGACACTGATTTCTCTCTCTCTCTCCCTCTCTGATTTTCCCTCTCTCACTAAGTCTCTCTCCCGTCTGTATCTCTCTCTCTCTCTCCCTCCCCCCGTCTCTCTCTCTCTCTCTCTCTCTCTCTGTGATTTGCTTCTCTCTTCCTCTCCCTGCTTGATTTACCTACTGTTGTATTGGAGTAACGTCTCCCCTCTCTCTCTCTCTCTCACACACACACACACACACACACACACACACACACACACACACACACACGCACGCACGCACGCACGCACGCACACAAACACACACAAGCGAACACACGGTACTGTTCTGATCTACACAATCTGCAGCCACGTTATCCTACCGGAGCGTGTTCAACAGCAGAACTTGAGCCGATGAAAACCTGACACAGACTCGACTACAAAACATAGCGGGAAAAAATCGTAACCGTGCTGAATAGTAAGACAAGAATCGCTGATACAGCAGCAGCATGTATGAACTTGTCGCACTGTGGTATTAACTCCAACACTATTACAGAATCAGACAGTTTTCTTCGCAAATGACACACGCACGAAACAGGAGCGGACACGCGCATTCTTGTTTTGATCACCAAACTGGAAATAGGTTTGTAGTCGGTGGTATGTGCGTAAACAGGTAAGGTCCATTCACTGCAAATTTTAAAGTGTTAGTCATGTAATTGCCATTGTGTTCTGAGCAGAACTAGAGACGTTTGTCTATGTCCCTATCAGAACATAACCTATCCCCACAATTACTGCTGTTTATGCGATTAAAACGGAGAGTATGAATGAACGTTTCAGCCTTGAAAATAAGGCAAATATGACAAGGGACCTTTCTGAAGAGAAACTAGCAAAGTCGCCACATCCTGTCTGTGCCGTGACGGTAAAACTTGAGTGACACAGATTGTGTGTGTGTGTGTGTGTGTGTGTGTGTGTGTGTGTGTGTGTGTGTGTGTGTGTGTGTTCCCATTTGACAGACTACTGTACAGTTTGTCAATGTCGAACACCCGCCCAGATCGGTGATCAATGAAGTTTATCACATTGCTGCAAATTACAGACCAAACTACCCATATGAGAGAGAGAGAGAGAGAGAGAGAGAGAGAGAGAGAGAGAGAGAGAGAGAGAGAGAGAGAGAGAGAGCAAACAAAGATTACTTTACCTGTGACGCAATTTCATCTATTCCAGGAAATGGGACGGAGGTCCGCCTAAAATCAAAGGCATCCATTTTTGGAACAACTAAAACAATTTTTTTTAAAGAACACAATGTCAGTGTATCAAGTAATATCCTCAGTACAGAAACCTGTAACTAGGACACTGAACAGTCACTGTAAAGACAAATTTCCGCACTGACGGACAGTTCTGATGGCGGAACTCACGAAATACACTGTCAAGAGAAATTACAGCACGAACAGAACCGAGTTCCGATGGTCACGTGCAGAAAAACTCAGCTGTCACCAACATGCCGCGATCATCAGAGTTGACAAAGCAAAGTAGCGGTTTGTCCAGTTGTCTGGAAACAGCCCGCGTGTGTGGACAGTGATGTCAGACTGAAAGGCGGGCAGGCAGTCCCGTGTATCCCGCGTATCGACCACGCGTGTCACACCTTTCCGTTTACCGTTAAGGGGGTGCCGACTGGACAGGCAAGTTGTAATGTCACCCTGTTTTATTCGTAAGATTCCGCCCTAGCACAAGACAGGTGGTAGTGGAACATCACAAACCCAAGCTGGGCCTGTCAGTCGCAGAAACTTTGCCACGTCTTTGTTTTACACTTTTCGTTTACACATGTCCACAACTTGACGTCCGCAATCTGAAGCTTTGTCCTAGTGAATAAATCCAGGAACCCTATACAGCCGAACAGGCAGAAATCCAGATATCTTGACCCCTTGTAGACTCTTCGCGATTTTTTTCCCGCGTCTAATACATCGACTTCGCAAAGACAACGTACGCCAACAAGTACAATCCACGCATAAAAACCTTGTCCCAGGTAACAGAATAGAATTTCTTCTGCGTTTCCTGTAGTGAACTCTGCCTCAGTTGATTCGGTTGGTAGTTTTGATGAATTCGGTGGAATAGAACACCAAAACTTGTCAAAGTTAACTTTCTACGACGGTTTGCCTTGTTCCAGCAATCTCATCGCAGAGCAGCGGAAACTCAACCTCGACCCGTTGGGTCTAGAGGTAATGCACACAACCAAATAAACGCGCGTAATCCGAACACCTTGTCACATTTCATAAATCATCCAAGCGTGTCCAAACTTTTACTTTCTACAACGTTGTACGCTGTTACAAGAACTTTCTCGTGTAACAGCAGAAATCCAGATCTCCTCTGCACAACCTCCACACTTTTCCCCAACTTCTAATCCACGTGTCATCAAAATTAATTATCAAGTGCAGAATCCAGAAACTCCGTAACAGCTAATAAAACGTCAACGTCTGTCAAAACTAACTTTTTACGACAATATGGGCTGTTCCAGTAATTGTACCTGATACGTTCTTGATAACAGAACAGCAGAAACCCCAAACTGTAAACTTCGTGGAAACTTCATGTCTTTTCCCCACCTACTCTACTCCACAAGTTTGCAACTTCACTCATGCAATCCACAGACCCTGTCTAAACTCATAAAACGTCAACGCTCGTCCAAATTAACTTTCTGCGACGTTGTGGGCTGTTCCAGTAATTGCACCGTAGACACCTCCCTGTCGCCAGAACTTGACAGCGGACCGCGACGCTGACGAGTGTCACACTTGAAAACTGCACGTGAACATCGGGTATTCTCTTGGGACCGATTTCCGCGCCGTGTGTGAGTGAGTGAGTGAGTGTGTGCAGAGGCCGATCTCCTCCCCTGACCATTAGCAGCTGTTCCTGCTCTAGCCTGGCACCCGGGCAGACACGCGCTAAGTCTGGTCGTGAGAGCCGTCCAGGCCACGCAGATCCCTCTGTAATCCCCGTCTGTCGTCACGCGTTTCTACTGTATAGCATACAGCATTACAGGTCTCGCTACACACACGGGGTGTAAGTCAAAATGGGCGTCAGTGTTTCCAGTGTTACTCAAAAACAGAACGGCCAGGATAGAGTATTTCAAGACAGTGGCACCGAGTGCTTCTATTCGCAAATTTGAGTACAACCAACTGTTTTCAATGGTCAATTTCAAACATCAGCAAAGGGTGATCACTCTTCCCATACGGGCACAGTTGTCTCCCTTGCAGTGCCCACTTACCTAGTCGTTTGGTTTGAGGAGGACCTTGGTCTGTGGGGGTGAATGAGCCGGGGTGGTCGAATGGTAGAGCGTTGGACTTCTAATGCTCGGGTCGTGAGTTCGATCCCGGCTGGGGCCAAATATTTGTGCTGGCTTTTTCATCGTTGCCCCGTCTTTGATATCACCCTATGTGGTGGAAAAGGACGTTAAACCCCCAAACACCTACCCACCCTGTGGGGGTGAAAGTGAGAAAGGGTTCGTTTATCAACGACTTTGACAAACGCGATACTACAACGCAAACATGTGTACCTGCTCTTAGTTCAAACATACGGCTTGACGGGAGCCGGAGCAGTCATAAGTACTTTCCTTTTTTAAATTTTCCTTTTCAGTTTCTGTGATGGTGTAAGAGATTTGTCTTCAGCTGTCAGTATTCATTTTTTTTAAATTAGATTTATTTGATACTTTTAACTGTGATGTAGCTGACACTGAGTAGTAATTATGTATCTCGTTCTCCGTCTGACTTTTATTTTGGTATTATGTCCGTGTGTGTGTGTGTGTGTGTGTGTGTGTGTGTGCGTGTGTGTGTGTGTGTGTGTGTTTTTGCTTATTTGACTTATTTTATATCAAGCTCATATTATAATGAACGGAGCAGCTGCATGGGCCTGAAGACAATTTTCTGTTTGAAATGTTACATTTCAAAACAGACAGAAAAAGTTTTTTTTTTCTTTAAGTTGAATTGAATTTGAATCATCGTCGGAGCGTTTGAAGCGGAGTAACACCAGGGACACTCGCGTCCAGGTTAAGTAGACCACGTGACCTAGGCTGCTTGTTCTATTAAGACCACGTGACGTAGGCTGCTTGTTCTATTCAGGATTTGCGATTGGCGTCATGCTGTTGTAGGGAGGTGGTGAGAGGGGTCGTGCCGGTGTAGCATCCGGTCCGGTCCCCCCTCTGAAGTAGTCCCCCGGGGGACCAATTCGTGGCAAAAACTGCTCTGTAATGGTCCCCCCCTTAGACATCCAGCCTCGTTTTCGACTGGTCCCCCTGGGCGATTTTGGTCCCCCCTCGCATCCAAAGTAGGCCCCCTCTCGAACTGGTCCCCCTCTTTTCTAACCAATGTAGAGCTATGTCAGTATTTATTTTTAACTTTATTGTTACAAAACTTTATTGTCCCCAAAAGCACAGGGCCATAGGAACATTTTTTTTCTTTTTTTCCGATTTATGTGCTTGTTGTTATTTTTGTGTGTGTGAGATATATTTGTTTGGTTGTGTTCTTGTTTCTTTCAGTTGTTTTTTTGCATTGGTTGTTTTTTGCTGTCCACATTTCCTGTCATTTTTTTAAAACTGGAAATAGCATTTAGAGAATAACATCAAAGACCAAGTATCTAATATTTTCTATACAACGCCATAGAAAAATATTTCTTCAAAATTAAGTAAGTGTCCATGACATGAAAACTAGTTGCCACCTTTGGCTTTCAGCGTACTTCAAGTAGACAGTCAAGACTGAGTACCAGTGTCTCAAATCATGACCCTTGAAACAACAAAAACAGCAGAAGACTAACAGTTCTGGTCTAAGGAGTGACACAAAAAACAGGAGCAAAGTGATGTCCAAGATTCATTATATAAATTACTCTGTCTGTTTTCAATGGGGCCGATTGCCAAACTGGCCCGTATTTCAGCCACCTAGGTTGTCGGCCTGGAGCCTCTCTTGTGAACACATACACGGGCGTGTCCAAGAGGGTGGCTGCAGCAAATATCTCAACCTCGGTGGCCCAAGTACGGAATGAATTGTCGTGTACTTATAATTATAGGCATGTTTGACACGAGTCACGTGACGTGTCAAGAAGCGTGGCGACCGTTTTCTCATCCCACAAAAAAAATAAATAAAAGAAAAGAAAAAACAAATCTAAACTTTTAAAAGTGATTTAACTTCGTAGATTTGCCGTTCTATGTAGCCTATACTTTTGTTTTTTAGTGGCGACCGTTTCCTCATCCCACAAAAAAAAAAAAAGAGAAAATAAAAAAAACAAAAGTATAGGCTACATAGAACGGCAAATCTACGAAGTTAAATCACTTTTAAAAGTTTAGATTTGACACTGTAACCTTGACCCAGTTCAAGATCATCTTGAATAACATCTCTGTACAAAAATGAAAATAATTATACATATAACGAAAGAGGTGTGTGTGTGTGTGTGTGTGCGCGTGTGTGTTTGCGTGCGTGCGTGCGTGAGTGAGTGTGCACGCGTGCGTGCGTGCGTGCATAATGTGTGTGTGTGTGTGTTTGAGAGATGGGGGGAGGAGAGAAAGTGTGGGGGGCGAGAGAGAGAGAGAGAGAGAGTGAGAGAGATCCAGAGTCACGTTTTCTACTGAGTTGACACACACTATAACAATAAAGTTAAAAATAAATACTGACATAGCTCTACATTGGTTAGAAAAGAGGGGGACCAGTTCGAGAGGGGGCCTACTTTGGATGCGAGGGGGGACCAAAATCGCCCAGGGGGACCAGTCGAAAACGAGGCTGGATGTCTAAGGGGGGACCATTATAGAGCAGTTTTTGCCACGAATTGGTCCCCCGGGGGACTGCTTCAGAGGGGGGACCGGACCGGATCCTACACCGGGGTCGTGCGTTTGAATACCGGCCAGATGCCGGAGTAAAGGGGCGGCGCTTTGGCCTCGGGGCTCTCCGAGTGGAGTCGTCTATCGTAACACCAAAGCTTTCAGAGTATTATCACCTCCCAACAGGAAGCCAACCTGGACGGGTTCTTTGACGGGAGAGTGCGAACTCTCCGGCGGCGGAACGGAAGACAATGGGTGCCTGGTCTCTGTCTATTGTCTCACGTCACATAGACGACACTCGAATACAGGGCACGGGGGATCGATTGATTGATTGGGTACCAGTTTCAAGGCTTTGCACAGCCGCGGTTCAATATTTTCCCAGGACGACAATGCTTTTCGTGCGTTCAGCTTTCAAAGCCGGTGGGACAAGTTTGTTATTTAGCTTGGCTTTTTCAGGTAAACACGTCTCGTATCCTCCACTGTTGTTACATGTTGTCCAGGTAAAATAGTCCTCTATACATTCAATCATCTTCGTAAGCAACATCCTTGTTTAGAGGTTTGGGGGGGGGGGGGGATAGAGGAGGATGGATGAAGGGGTTTGGGTAAGCGATAGAGCCGAAAATAGGAGATGTGGGTTCGCCGGAATGCGGGCATACTAACAGGATTTAATGTACAGAATAAAAAGAAAAAACAACAAGAAAAAAATGAAAACAAGAAAAAGAAAGAAAAAAAGAAGGGGAAAAACAGGTAAAACTGAGAGGAAAAGGCCAAAAAAGAAGGAGCGTTGGGAACCTCAAAACTTAATATCGATAATGACCGGCATTATTACCTTATATTGACATTAACCCCAACCAGGTACCAAGTGCATGGGGGCTGGCCTGAGCGATATAAAAGAAATATCGATATTGCACACGCGAAAAAGATCGATATTATTGTTTCCTGCCGCCCCCGGGCAAAAAGTCACCAGTCAATGACCGCAGTTAGAACTTCCGCTGGACGATGGAAGCGTGATACACACCAAGTGTACCACGTGGTACAAAGGGTGAATCACGTGGTACAAAGACCGTGCTCCAATGGCAGTCTGTAGAAAAGGTAGAATTCTTTACGTTCAGCACCGGTAAGGGCCGGCGCGCGAACACACAAGACGCCAAAATAATGCTGAAGTTACACACCATCAAAGTTTTTTTTTTCTCTCCAAATTTATGGATTGTCCACTGTACCGCTGGTGTAAATGTGCTGGAAATATTCTACTCTTGCACCACAAGCATGGTACACGTTGGCGTATTTCACGTTACCACACCGCCGCACCTGTACTAATGAGTATTTTCACGCCTGATTTGTTTGTCTGCAGTATCAGTGTGTGGGTTTGGTGCGTTAAGGTCAAGAGAGTGTAACTTTTTCACTTCCACATCGCATCAGTTTAAAAAAGAAAACTTGCACGAAGCAGGAAGACGACAGAAAAAAAAAACACCACCACCTTACTTGTTTCTGTGTTTCATTTGAGAGCCGGGGTGGTCGAATGGTAGAGCGTTGGACTTCTAATGCTCGGGTCGTGAGTTCGATCCCGGCTGGGGCCAAATATTTCTGCTGGCTTTTTCATCGTTGCCCCGTCTTTTATATCACCCTATGTGGTGGAAAAGGACGTTAAACCCCCACACACCCATCCACCCCCACACCCCTGTGTTTCATTGTTTCCGGTTTACCACCCCAACAGTCTGGAACTCGCTGCCTGCTAGCGTGAGACAGCAACCTACTGTGTCGTATTTCAAGTCAGAGCTTAAAACTTATCTGTTTCAACTTGCCTTCTACCGATTCCTGTAACCGTGGTGCCTGCTGTTTTAGGATGTGGTCTATGTGCGCGTGTGAGTGATGTGTGAATGCATAATGCGTTGATGTATTTTGCAAGAACTGCGCTGTATAAATGTGATTTATTATTATTATTATCATTATTATTGGATAATGCCAACTGAAAAGACGATCGTTTGATTAGCAGAGACAGGCAGCTCAAAGATATACTATTTACCTTGCATCCTGGTCTGATACAGAAGCGTGTGTTGGCATGGGCAAAATTTCACGGGAACTGATCGACTGGTTGTCTAGACTTGCATTGGAGCAGACGGGACACAGAATCAATCTGCCTGAAGCTACATTTTGTACCCAATCCCAAGTGAACACAGATACGATTGTCCAGAGAAGTCAATTCTAGCTTAGGTTCCACCCGCCTAATAGGTCGCACTCTCATTTCATGTCCTGGTTTCGTCCAACCACGTCATCTTTCCATCTTTACTGCGTGCCTGATCTTCACCAACCAGCAATACTATTATCATCTGGGAAAAAAGCTCTAAGCACCATGGATATGATTGGAGTATAGGCCATTTTTCGGGACGATAGAATAGTCCCCCGAAGCTGCACTCAGCAACCTCTCCCCACTCGCAAAAGGGAGGTCATAAATAAAGGGAGATCATAAATAAGGACACCCGAGTTGCCCTTGTCCTGCGTACGCCTTCCTACCTCTATAACTGGTAGGTGACTAACGGACCAGCCAGGTAACACTGTTTCCTGCGGCGGAGTGCCAAATTGTCGGGATATCTGGGTCAAAGAGAGCTGCTTGCAAGTGAGCGCATGTCTGCTTGACCTATATTTCCCGGCAATTCGACCACAGGGGTCAATGGCTTACGCTATGTCTGCGGCAAATGCACGCGTAATATAACGAAGGTGACTGGGGGGCATCGCTCGCAGTTGGCCGTGTTCTTGTATTCGCAAAATGCCGCCAAACTACATTAACCAGGGGAGGGATAAGCACTTCAAAGAGGTCTTCTAATTGTCGATGACACCAGACGGCTCAGACAATTTTATGAGTCTAAGAAAAGGATCGTGCACGTGCTGGCTTCAAA
Source organism: Batillaria attramentaria (assembly GCA_018292915.2). NCBI lineage: Eukaryota > Metazoa > Mollusca > Gastropoda > Batillariidae > Batillaria > Batillaria attramentaria. Next base: position 384,861 of record JACVVK020000356.1, read on the forward strand.
GACGACGCAACGCGCGAGAGGTGATCGGCTTGTGAAAGCCACTTACGAGGTGAACCCTCCACTTATTTCACGAGTACTAAAATGCCAGACTAGATGAGAGGAGGGGATTTTTCGATGTACTACAAAATTCCTTCAGCAGAAAGCTCGATTTCACACTAGGGAGCGACGGAAGCCGGCAGTTCACCTTCGTTGTCGACTGCAGCGACAATACTATGAACCAGTCTCGAGCAATACCTCAAGTGCACCAAGTAAAATCGAGCTTAGCCCTGCTTTCCGTAAGCAGTGACTAATCCTGCACTTCCTCGCCGTGAAGTACGCTGCTTGCGAGTTGTGATGGCGAGGAAGTGGCCTGAGGTTCAGGGCCCAGGATACTAGATGGACGGTACTTAGCGTAAGCCGAGTTCTACCTCAGAAGAAGTGGATACATTTTGTACTGGGGCAATGCACATGAAGTACATTGTGGTACAGGACATGAAGTATGTTGTGGTATAGGACATGAAGTATGTTGTGGTATAGGACAAGGTACATGAAGTATATTGTGGTACAGGACAAGGTACATGACGTACATTGTGGTCTAGGACAAGTACATGAAGTATATTGTGGTGCTGGACAAAATCCATGAAGTATTCTTTGGTATAGGACAAAGTACATTGTGGTATAGGACAAGGTACACGAGGTTTACTGTAATCTAGGACAAGGTACACGAAGTATATTGTGGTGTGGGACAAAATGCATGAAGCAGTCTGTGGTATAGGACAAGGTACATGAAGTATATTGTGGTGTGGGACAAAATGCATGAAGCAGTCTGTGGTATAGGACAAGGTACATGAAGTATATTGTGGTGTGGGACAAAATGCATGAAGCAGTCTGTGGTATAGGACAAGGTACATGAAGTATATTGTGGTGTGGGACAAAATGCATGAAGCAGTCTGTGGTATAGGACAAGGTACATGAAGTATATTGTGGTGTGGGACAAAATGCATGAAGCAGTCTGTGGTATAGGACAAGGTACATGAAGTATATTGTGGTGTGGGACAAAATGCATGAAGCAGTCTGTGGTATAGGACAAGGTACATGAAGTATATTGTGGTGTGGGACAAAATGCATGAAGCAGTCTGTGGTATAGGACAAGGTACATGAAGTATATTGTGGTGTGGGACAAAATGCATGAAGCAGTCTGTGGTATAGGACAAGGTACATGAAGTATATTGTGGTGTGGGACAAAATGCATGAAGCAGTCTGTGGTATAGGACAAGGTACATGAAGTATATTGTGGTGTGGGACAAAATGCATGAAGCAGTCTGTGGTATAGGACAAGGTACATGAAGTACACTGTAGTCCACCCGTCTGTCACCGTCACGAGACTGTAATGTGCGTGGCAAGCCAAGCATCGACCATGTCTTTGTTGTCGTTGTCTGCCGTAAACGAAACCTGCTTATAATCAATATGACGTGTACATATCAACAAAGACAAATTGGTGAAGAGCCCCGTCATAGCACCGCAAATTGCTCAAGAGATTCGCACCCTTTCATGTTACCCCTCATGCATTTTCATGCCCCTCTTTATGTGTGACAAGTCTTGAGTGTATTTCTCCACGACAAAAAAAAGTCTCAAATGTCTAGACCACTTCGGATGAGTGGTTGCTGTCAACACAGAGCACACTAAGATTAATGCGCAGATGCGTGGAAGGCATACGTTTGGAAATGGGACGGTGAACTTTACAACAAACCACCTCACTTTCCTCTTACTGTGTTCTAGTTTTCTTTCTGAAAATGTCTTCCTTGGCTGAGGTCTGTTAACTACAAAATACTAGACGAGAATACCAACAGTCTCAAAGCACGTTCCGAGAACAGACTAAAACAAATTGACTCTCCAATTTTCGGCTAAAGGGCCCCCGTCTTCAGGAAGTACAAAATGACAAAAGTGAACGTGTTTTGTTCTGTAAGCGTATTTTGAGTTGCTTGAAATTCTAACATTTCTCAAAAATGCTGGTAGTTATTTTCGTTCTGATGACGCAATAATAACACTACTACTACTACTACTACTACTACTACTACTAAGGGGCATTAATCGTACCATCACTGCAGTTATTAGTTCTTCTTTTCTTGTTTTGCAGGCCGCAAACAATCGTGCATTTTCCACCACCGAACTGAACCCATCTGTATAGAAATCACCCTTCTGTACTGATATCACCCCTCTGTACTGATATCGCCCTTCTGTATTGATATTACCCTTTCTGTACTGATATCACCCCTCTGTACTGATATCACCCTTCTGTACTGATATCACCCTTCTGTACTGATATCACCCTTCTGTACTGATATCGCCCTTCTGTATTGATATCGCCCTTTCTGTATTGATATCACCCTTCTGTACTGATATCACCCTTCTGTACTGATATCACCCTTCTGTATTGATATTACCCTTTCTGTATTGATAACACCTTTCTGTACTGATATCACCCTTCTGTATTGATATCACCTTTCTGTACTGATATCACCCTTCTGTATTGATATCACCCTTTCTGTATTGATATCACCCTTCTGTACTGATATCGCCCTTCTGTATTGATATCACCCTTTCTGTATTGATATCACCCTTCTGTATTGATATCACCCTTCTGTATTGAAATAGGACGTTAAACACACAAACAACGAAACTACCAAGCCGTGCGCTATATCATGTCTTCATCATCATCAATCATCCACACACCCGTAAATCAGGTGGAAAACCCCATATCGAAATTCTCCAACATGAATACAAAACAAGAGAGCCGGCCATGCTGAGAGTAGACAGCCAATACAGGCCGGCCGGCACTCCAAAGTCCCGCACCTCTCATCCCAGACACAATCCTGTGTTCACGGACCAATTAACCTTGTGAAGTGGAACCGATCCCCATCCAACCTGTCAAAACAGCGGTGTGAAATTACTTGTTGCTGGTCGAGTGTCGGCGTAATTAGGGTGTTAATGCCGGTAAGTACCGTTATCACATATTCGTGTTAAACAAATTACGGTGAAAGGTCATTGAGGACGTTTCCCAAGCAGACAGTTCGCGCCTTTGGGGGGAAAAAACAGGTCAAGTGAAGGGCGGCAGACTGACTGAAGCAGTAATCAGACGAGAAATTGTAAGTTGCGCATCTTACGTCTGACGATTCCTAATCGGATCTGTTACTGTCTGTTCACATAATGTAACACTACTGACGCTGTACGGACAACAGCTGATGCATCGCAGGAGCTACACTGACTGACTTCGTCAGAATGATCAGCGCAAAGAGGGTTAAACTTAAAGTCTCTATGTTCATATAACGAGTTAAGTGTTTATGGAAAAATCTGCAGATTACAACGCTCTAAAGCTGTTTGCCAAATGATCCATGTCGTGGTTTGGGGTTTTAACGTCCTTTTCTACACATAAAGGTAATTATAAAGACGGGGCGACGAGAAAAACAAACAAACAAACAAACAACAACAAAAAAACAAACAAACCCGGCACCAATATCTGGCTTTTAGTCGGGATTTGAACTCACGACCCGAGCACTGAAAGTCTAAAACTCTACACATCGGCCATCACGGCTCCCCACTGTGTGATAAAGGCAGGCCCACGTTCATGATACCAAACAACATACCGCTTGCAACGAAATCCCACCCACGAGCCATCGCGGGTGATTCGGAAAACGTTCACGTGATGATTAAAAAAAAAAAAAAAAAATGCGCGGGAGTTTCCTGCCGTTGTGTCGGTTGGCAATTATGACGTTTGGCGGCAAAGGCTTTCCTGTCGTCTGCCGTTGATTGATCGTGCAGCTATGGCGCACAACATTAGCCGGCTTATTGCAGAACAATGTCTGGAAGACAGCACACCAAGACAGATAGCAGCAAGAGGTCACCACATGCAACCTTCTCTTCTATAATTATGATGGCTCCAGCCAGGGCGCGTGACTGGGTTGAGTGCAAGAAACAGGACTGATTTAAAGTTGGCGCCCACTTTTCTTTGTTCAGTCTTGCAACGGCTAGGACGACCAGATTGTGTTCCGAAAATCATCGTTATTTTTCCATGATTCCAGTTCAGACACACAGCCCAAAAGTCCAGAAGAACTGAGGCCAAAATATTAACCAGGGAAATGTCCCCCGCCTATCTAGCAAAAACAATTCTGTCAACTGAAGTTCATATAGGATGAGGGTATATATATATAAAGAGTGAACAGGTATTACCCCTAGCAGTGTTCCAGCAGTGTGTTCTGGTGAAAGGATTTGCGTCACAATATGACGCGAAAAGGGACTAAAGAATAATTTACGTCACGACATGACGTAGTTCGACTTCGTACGGAAATGGGGACGAAGGAGCTTTGCCAGTCGCTTGACGTGGAATTGTTGATCTTTTGCTGCGTGTTATCAACAAGCGGTCGTGTTTGTGACAAGCGTAAGCCTAGTTCCAGTTCTCTACTAAGACGGAGGCTTCGAAACGGAAAAGCTGACTTCTCAAAGCCTATGGACAAAGCGAGGTAAAGTACCTCAGTCAGTGATGTCGCGTGAAGCATTTGGATTGCTGATGTCAGCTTTCAAATCAAAGACTTGAAATGCAGGTAGGGACGTGGTATAAATAATTTTCCCAATTCGGTGCCCCCGATTACGTAAAATACACCACACTCGTTTGTTGATTTCGACCGTAAAACTGCGAGTTTTAACTCGTTAAAACTCGCAGTTTTACGGTCGAAATCAACAAACTCGTGTGGTGTATTTTCCGTAATCGGGGGCACCTCATTGTGAAAACTCTATATATATGACATAAGAAAAGCTGAGAGCGCTACCTAGATCTAGGAGATGTGTGCTTTGTATGCCATTGGACAAGTCTGCCTTGCCCTACATTGACTACAAGCTGAAACGCCTAACATATCTCATTGTATCTCACCATTCACAGGACCCCCATCCACATCCGGGCCACCGGGAGGAAAATATACATATATCTACAAGAGGCTCAATTTTGATGCATGTCATCGTATTATGCCTGTCACTGTAAACTGAACAGTGACTTTGAACCGTTGCGTCATCTGCACTTTTCTACGGTGTTGAATTATTTGTTGTATTTATTCTTCAGCTACATCTCATGCCGTCAATATTGTTCAGCCTCAAAACCAAACTGCACCTGACTGGAGGGAAGCAGGGTTTCCGAAGCCGCTAACGTGATAAAGATAAGCAGCTCGGCTCGCTTCCTTTGTTTATTATGAACAAGAGAAAGATGCGGAAGCCTGGTGAATAGCAACAGGCAGCGCCGGAAGATAACGGGATGAATTATGTCTTCACTAAAAATACGCGCACTCCAGTCAGCCATTCTTACGTTCACGTGCATGAGTTTGTTTTCACGTCTCGTCTTCCATGCTGTCTACTGCACATTGCCATAGTTGTACCCATCGTCCGCAAAAAAACAAAACGACGAGGGTTGTTTCATAGGTGAAACCAGTAAGACATCTCAAAATAGACGGCTCCACTCTTGTCAGTCAAAAGGGGCGAGCCCCCAGATTTCAGCCAATCGCGTGCCGCAGCATAATGAGCAGAAGACATGGTACTGATGATCTGGCAAACTTTCTTGCCAGACACTACAAAAAGGGAAGCACGTGTTGTTTATGACTGAAAATATGTAGTATGTAGTTAAGTCCATTGACGTCATCTGGGGGAAAAGACCATTACGTCAAGTCAATCTCTTTCAACTTGAACTCATCCCCTTTTCCACAAAATGACGCCATGGGCTTACCGTGCTTTGCCAACACACGGCAGAGTTCAGGAGCACCGCTTTGGCCTCGAGCCTTGTCGAGAGGAGTCGTCTATTGACTCTGAGCAGAGTTCTTTCCCTCGTACCACTAAAACACCATTCACTGTAACCTTACTCTGAACTCGTGAACCGGCTGATGGTATGTGGGTTCAATTATGGACACTTATGCCACTTAAGGGGAAAGGGATACCGAGGTACTGGAGTACTTAAGCACGAGTTGTCTTCATTCCTGGACTGGAAAGGGTTAAACGTCAGTGCGACGTTCCGATAAAGTAGAGTTTGAGTGGCATGTGGTCAATTTTCACGTCAGCCTACAAACTGGTGTAGGTATCCCAGTGTCCCACGCTCTTGGTGACCAGACATTGTCCTAGTTCTGTGACTGAATGGCCATGATGCGGGTAGTTTGGTAGCTGGGTGTTTGGGAGTTTAACGCCCTTTTTGGCCATGGTGCGGCAACTACTTGTTGCTTGAAGAAAGAAAGAGAGAGAAAGAAATAAAGACAGACAGACAGAAGACAACTACCCGGGAGTGAATTATTTTCAGCCACTGTGAATTCAGACCCCGTAAGGCTTGAACCCCCAAACACCCAACCTCCCCTTCCCGTAACGCACTTTGAGTTCAGTTCTGCTGAAAACAAAAGGATGGCTGTAATGATTTAAAGGTCTACAAGATCGACAAAACGTAGACAGTGTGTTTTTACAAACTCGGCGACTGTGTTTGTTGTTGTTGTTGCTACTGCTGCTGCACGAGAAGACTTGCAACATTGTAACTGCAACAAAGCCGCTGACTGTGCATAGTACCAGATTTGATTTCACTGACGCGATTGCCGGATATCCATGTGCACGGAAAGGAAACCAGAGAGAGAGAGAGAGAGAGAGGGCGTGTGCACTGCCACTGACAAAATAACTATGCTATTTGCTCGCCATATCGTGCACGCAGTCGTTTAATCAAACCTGGCTAACCGAGACCACAGCCAAAGTGAGCGCCACTCCAACCGCTCAATGCTGATATTGACACTAGGAGAAACAAAAGGCAGGTACTGGCGGCAAGTTTGCTTTAGTCCTGTATAACTCACTCATGCATGCAGATGCATAGAGTGTGTCTCCAACGACCCGAAACGACTTTTTTCCGCTTGGGTAAGCAGACCGATATGAGAATGATAATTGCGCTTTCGTTGGAAACATTTCCACTTGTAGCGTCGCGTTTGATCTGAATAGCTGTGTGGTTTCCGTTAAGCTAATCCAAAATGAGACATTACTGCTGTCTTCTTTAGCGACGCGGAACTGACTAAATATTCCGCGCACGCCTAAATGTTTTCTGTTCGTGCCTGAATGTCTGTTGGTTCCAGTTTTTCCGTTTTTGTTTTCTTCATTCCAGAGGCTTCCATTTTAAAATTGTTGCTGTAAGGGACACCACGCTCCCAAACATGTTTACCTAAAAGTGGCGTTTACGTCCCTTTGTTACCTAACTTGCGCTTAATTTAGATGGCAGAGGGGGAAAAATGTTGAAAACAACGTGACTAAATTCCCTTTCTTCCTGTCCCCTCCACCCACGTGCAATCCCTCCCTGATCCCTCCCTGCAGTAAAAACACAAGCATGACACTGCTATGATGAGGGCAGCAGGATTTTATGCTCCGTCCGGCAAGCTTTTATTCCCTGGTGTGAATCCCGATACCGCTATCCGATTACAACCATAAAGCCGGCACCATGGTTTTTTTCATGCATAAATATCGCTGGTATGGCCGTGTGTGTGTGTGTGTGTGTGTGTGTGTGTGTGTGTGTGTGTGTGTGTGTGTGTGTGTGTGTGTGTGTGTTGAGAGAGAGAGAGCAGGGTTGAGGTCGTGTGCAGGGCCAACTCACATTCAGATCTAAACATGCAGCAAGCGTCGTCATGACGGCGGGCATGACGTCAGTTTTTCCTACGTCATTGTCAGGGTTAGACTTGCAGACAATGTCGTGTAAACGTTTTTGATCCGAGTCCAACTCGAGTCGAGTGTTGAACCCTGGTTGTGGTGTGAACAGAGAGAGACTCGACTCGACTCGACAGATTTTATTGATCCCAGCCATAGGCCGCTAACATGAGGGTAAACAAACAACAATGCTATGATCAAAGGAACGCACATACACACAAGGACAACAGAGAGAGAGAGAGAGAGAGAGAGAGAGAGAGAGTGTGTTTAACCCCTCGTCTGGGCACACACTGACATCAACATATCTCCCTCAGAACACAGTTCGTGGCCGGAGCTGATAATACAAGACCTTTCCTAGAATAGCCAGTGAAATTGTCCGTCTCGAGTGTCAGAGAGACCGCTCCCTCCAATCACGAACACAAATGAAACATCTCTTCATCTTGCGTAATCTCCCAGAAGAAGACGTGAAGCGAATTAGAAGTGTTTACACTGTGAACTGTTTACGTACGTACCACAAACCTTACGTGAACTAGCGGGAAGTTTGACGGTAAAGTCGACAGTCTTTGGGACTTCACAGGCCGGAAATGCTAGTCAAATCTAGGTGATTAAATGACAGCCTTCTTTTAAGAAAGAGCTCGACAAAACGTGGTTAAAAAGGATGAGTGAAATTCGCGTTAATGAAAAACAGGAGCAAAGCTTGAATGAAACCGGCAGTTCCTTTTCACAATCAGACAAAACTCCTGTCAATTTCCTGGGTCTGATGCGTGAGTAGAGACTTGGACTAAGCCCAAGAATAGCTTGATGAGACTGTCTTGACTAAGTCCGAGACTGTCTTGAATAAGTCCGAGGCCAACTTGACTACGCCCGAGACTAGTTTGACTAAGTCCAAGACAAGCTCGACTAAGTCCGAGACGAGCTTGACTAAGTCCGAGACGAACTTGACTAAGTCCGAGACTAGCCTGACTAAGTCCGAGACGAACTTGACTAAGTCCGAGACTAGCCTGACTAAGTCCGAGACAAAAAGATTAGTAACAGATGCAAAAGCGGAGACTACAACAGGTCTGTGACTATTTCAGTGACAAAACGCTAATAACAGTCCCGAGGTAACAAGTCTGAGACTTAAGTTAGGTCTCATTCTAATCTAGTCTCTTTTCCTGCATCAAACCCCTTGCCAAGTGTGCCCAGGGCAGGAGAAAATAAAATGTGTTGCTTTTCAGTGGAATCAATGCTCTGAATGAAAAGCATTTCGAAACTTGAAACTTTTCTTTATTTTGGGGTTGGATTGATCGAATATAGCCTAGGTGGCTTAACTGGCATTCACGATCTCACTCGGAAACAAACAAAACTACAGATCTGGAAAATAGGAATCTAATTCCCTCAACATTTCCTGGCCGCTGTTTCACATCACACATTGTGTCGTGACCAAAACAGAGACAGAAAATACACAATAGACACGTAAATACCCAAACAGGCGATGTATCTCTTTTCCCTGCTCCATTTCTTTGCTTGCTTTGACTGACGTTTCTGATCACACGGCATCACGGGAAGCCAAAGAAGTGATGCACGCAAATACCAAAATAGGCAATCTAGTCTATCTCTTTTCCTTTGTTCCCAACTCGTTTTTCGGTTTGTTTGCAAATTGCGGCTGAGAATCAGTGGCGGATGTTCAAAACAACCCCTACATGGCGAGAAGGGGTGAGGGGGTGGGGGGTCGAGGTGGGGGGGTGGGAGGGTCACGGTAAGCAGTTTTCACATACACTACACGTGAAAATGTCAGCGAGATACTAAAACTAGGAGCGGTTGTTGTGCAGTATATTGTGCAATACATGCGGTGGGATGACTGTAAGTGAAGTGAGTGTCTGGGGAGTTTTCCCATGGAAAACAGATGTTTCGCAACAACTTGACAGGTAAAGCGACTTTTACAACTCTTTTGTGTGGTGACAAACAAACCTACGTGAATTTCAGAGACTAACTTGGTTCCAAGAAGCAAGGAACAGAACAATGACAGAGAGAGAGAGAGAGAGAGAGAGAGAGATCAAAATAAACAATAAACTTCAGTCGTTTTGTTTTAAACTGAACTTGGTTCAGTATTACTTCAAACCTTCTTAACAGAAGATCAGTTCCACGATGAACAATGTCTCTTTCTGTGCACACACACACACACACACACACACACACACACACACACACACACACACACACACACACCACGTGACTTCAGTTTCACAGCAGCTAAACACCTAACCATTGGACAAAACAACGGCCAGTGAATGCCCCTTTGACCACCAACTGTTATGTGACTGCCCGCCATCCACTTGGCTGCAGAATCACGCGGTATTGGCAGCAACTGCCCCTCAATACACAATAATTGTGCTGATCGCTAACCACTGTGATTCCATACCCGCCGCCACCAGCCCGCGTCTGACACGCACACAGAGCATGCTGGGAAGGGTTGGGAAGGGATGTATGGTATCTACACTCAATGTAGCAGACGAGAGACGACTCCAGGCCCTACTCTGCCGTGTATCGGCAAAACACAGCATATCCATGACGTAGGGCTGATTTAAAAATGAATGATATTGGCGTCATGGTCTTATTCCTCAAATGACGTCAACGGACTAACTGCTGTCTTTCCACCTTTTAGTCATAACTATCAGATTACATATGCTTCCTTCTTTGTCTAGTAGTGTCTGGCAAGGAATTTGGTAGACCATGTCATGTCTTGTGTTCGTTATGTATATATGCCACGGCACGCGATTGGTTGGATTCTGGGGGCTCGCCCCTTTTGATTGACAGGAGTGGAGTCGTCTACTGTGGTCGTTACTACTTTATTATCCCCTTTGGGAGATTCGGGGAAAAGCGCGTCGCTGCTGTGTTGCGCCATCCAGCCTATCTACATTTTTATTTTGCGGGTCAAAAATCTTTATTCAGGAAAGAGAGTGTGTTTTGTGACATCCCTATTCTACGTTTGAGGAAGATGCAGAGCCAGTTTAATCACAAGCAGAACTATCCTAAACCAGTGTGCACCATTGGCGCAAGTGTCGTGGAAACTGGCATTTACATAGCTGGGCATTGTGCATTTGGTGTGTTTCACGTTGACACACATGTTTTGAAGGATGTGATATCGACCTTCTCAAGACGGCCCGACATGGTAATATAATGAATAATCCTTGTGTAGGCTTCAGGTTTGCTTCCTGCTGCATGCATTACAATGAACATGTCAAGTCTTCTAGTCTTCATTTGCATAGTCGTCAACATGCCCCCATTCCCTCACCCTCACCCCCTCCCCCGACGCCACATAAACAGCCAAATTCCATCTTTACTAAGCCAACTTATGTTTTAAAACCGTTTCATGAGTACGCCTGTACGCTCGAAATACTCTATCTTGATGATTAGTACAGCTCTTAATGCGATCCGGCCGCGAGCGGTCGAACATTCAAATTCTACGACTGTTGTTAACACTACTCGAGCGTTCAGCGTGGTCGCCGCTTCATCGAGTACGCTTCTGCTGGCTTAGTGCCAGCATTACAGACGATGTCACTGTCCAGGTGTCTATGTGATGTGATGATAGATAACACGAAAACAGCTCTCAACCATCCGTGAGCATGAACATGGTAGCACTGTCCCTATACATGGACTGGCGTGCACACACACACACACACACACACACACACACACACACACACACACACACACACACACACACTTACGCGGCACACACACATGCGCAAACGCACGCACCCCCCCCCCCCACCCACCCCCTTCCCTCACCCCCACCCCCTCTCCATATACACCCCACACCTCCACCCACTAAACAACTGGAGGTTTTCAGCAAAATTGCACCAAAGTTCCGTCAAAACCACTGAACTCCGCTTGCCCGAACATGACAAGGCTACTAAAACTGAGCACCCATACCTCAATATACCTGACTCAGCTTGCCCGAACACTACAGGGAAACTGAACACCCATATTTCACTATAGCTATCTCCATCCTCAGTTTCCGTAATCCATAAAACATGACGAGCTATACATACACTGAACAGCGCTGGTGCACGCACTGACAGCGAGGGCAAAATTGAATTGTCATTTTCCACAGTGCACATGACACACAATAAGGAATATTTCAAAACAGAAATTAATAATGTCGGCCGTTGGCATTCGGAATTCACTTCGAAATACGAGCAGCAGGGGGGGGGGGAGGGAGAGAGAGAGATTGGGGGGGGGGGGGGGGGCAGAGAGAGAGGGAGAGAGGCAGAGAGAGAGAGAGAGGTAGAGGTGGGGGGGGGGGGGTGAGGGGGGGCCTTAACCCGGACACAAAATCAATGTTAAACTGTCCACCAACACGTTGTGTTGTGATCAATTTTAAGCGCTTCCCGACAGCATTCTATCCCGGCATGCAAAACAAACATGGCGGGGTTAACGATTGTATCATTATTCTTTGAAACGTTATCATCGTCTTGTGACAGCCAGGGACAGGGTGTGAAGGTGCAGGTAGAATTGCTAGCTGGAAAATGATGGGAAGGTGGTTATCAAGGCGACACCTGCCGGTACACTGTAATGATACGTGCCTGAAGATGACGTCTGCATGAGAAATGATTGTTATCAAGTATACTCCAGCAAAGTACAGAGTACACGTGACAAACACGGCTCCATAAATCACGACCACCATGTACCCCCCTCCCTCCCCCCTCTGTCAATCAAAAGGGTCGAGTGACCAGAATTCAGCCAATCGCGTCCCGCGGCATAATGAGCACAACACATGGCATGGTGTGGCAAACGTTTTGCCAGACACTACAACGAGGGAGGCACATGTAGTTTGATATGACCGGAACACGGGAAGCAGCAAGTCCAATGACATCATTTTAGGAAAAAGACCATTACGTCAACCTCATTCATCTTGAAATCACTTTTCTGTCGTTTGAAACTCAGTGTTTTTACTTTGAGGTCAAGCGAGTGACCAAATCTCTGCCCATTTCTGGCAAAACAAAGTATCTGACATGAATATCATATGTATAATACTTCGTTTTGTCTAAAATGGGAAGGCCCAGGGACTGAAAACGGACCCCCCCCCCCCCCCCCCGCCTAAAACTTAATTTTCCTGAACGTTAGTACGCAAGAGTAGGATGCATACAAACAGCTGAGTCTTCGTCTGAAGAAATTCCTTTTACCTTACATCGCTTTGGGGGCTTTTTTGTTTTGTTTTTGATTCGACCAATCATTTCGATCGATGAGAAAAGTCGGTCTGGCGTCCGGTGGGTATACTCATAGCGAAATGTAATACGTTTAGAAACCGGTGAATGCCAAACCCTACTTACTTCATCTACATGATTCGGTGTCATAACCACCTCCGTCCCTACACCACACTCCCCCTCCCCCCCCACTCCCCCTCCCCCAAACATCCCCCTGGTGATTTTTAATCTGAAACGGATATGCCCATAAAATAACGTTTCCTTGGCAACCGCTGTCGCTGTGGAAGCAAGACGGAAGAATACCGATGCCTCAATAATCTATGACATTTTTTGACAGTTTTCTGTCTTTCCTTTGGGAAGCCTCTTTTCGTGTATGTCCATCACAGATCGGGTTTCTTATCACGTGTATGGCGGCGGGAGGTGTCGGACGTTAATTGCGAAAGGTGTGGATTTCACGGGTTCACCTTGTCGGGCAAAACTTGAGACGAGTTACCACGAACGTTCATCTCTAGAGAGAAAATGATGACAGACTATGTTCAGGCTGGATGGTTGGTTGGTGTTGGTTGGTTGGCTGGTTTTGGTTGGTTAGTTGGCTGGTTTTGGCTGATTGGCTGGAGACAACTGTGAGGCTGAAAGTGTTTGAAAGTCACGGGGTATAACGTGGTAGTTTAAAGGTGTCCAATGAGACCGCGATTACGATGAGAACATGGGGCTGGCAAAATCTGACGAAATAGCAGTTTTTTCCCCAGAGAAGTCGAGGGATTTCTCCTCCGAAAACGTCGGTTTTGTTGTTGTTGTTCTTGTTTGTTTGTTTTTAAAGGGGTTGTGCCATTTTACTGTAAAAAAACACCATATTTTCTTTGCCCTTTTTTTCAGCAGAAAAGGCGTTTTCAGGCAGAAAACAGGGTTTTTGAATGTTCTACAGAACACCAGTGTTTTTCTGCTTAAAAGTATCATTGTTCTGCAGGGAAAAAATACCGTCGTCTGCTCAGTGCGCGGTCCACTTCTAGAACATCACACACGTCGGCCAGAGTCACCACAACGGTTTCAGGTGTTATATAGTGACCCAAGTCACGTGTTATATAGTGACCCAAGTCACGTGTTATATAGTGACCCAAGTCACGTGTTATATAGTGACCCAAGTCACGTGTTATATAGTGACCCAAGTCACATGTTATATAGTGACCCAAGTCACGTGTTATATAGTGACCCAAGTCACGTGTTATATTGTGACCCAAGTCACGTGTTATATAGTGACCCAAGTCACGTGTTATATAGTGACCCAAGTCACGTGTTATATAGTGACCTAAGTCACCGATTCTGATACACATATTAAGCATATTCGATGACACGTTTTCAAGACACTGTTGCACGCCTACCAAATGTATTAGTGTGACTTTAATTAAAGACAAACAGCCACACCAATCTTCCCCTACTGACTTGTGCAACTGTTCACCAGTCAAAAAGCCCGTGACATGCTAATTAGAGACTGCAAGATGAGCTTCACATCATTATGTTGGCGTGCTGGTTGCGGCATCTGTAGGTAACAGTATATGAGAGCGTATCACGGTAAGGCTCGACAATACGCAACAGCAGGCGTCAGCCGGCGTATTACGTCACGGCGGCCACGTGCAGTGATGCAACAAAAGTGTGCGGTGTTGCTAATTTCTGACCTCCAGTTCTGCAACGAGGAAAGCGGTAAATCTCGCTGAAGTAGGATAAACAGTATGAAGAGTGTGTGACACGGTATAAACAGTATGAAGAGTGTGTGACACGGTATAAACAGTACGAAGAGTGTGTGACACGGTATAAACAGTATGAAGAGTGTGTGACACGGTATAAACAGTATGAAGAGTGTGTGACACGGTATAAACAGTATGAAGAGTGTGTGACACGGTATAAACAGTACGAAGAGTGTGTGACACGGTATAAACAGTATGAAGAGTGTGTGACACGGTATAAACAGTATGAAGAGTGTGTGACACGGTATAAACAGTATGAAGAGTGTGTGACACGGTATAAACAGTATGAAGAGTGTGTGACACGGTATGAACAGTATGAAGAGTGAGCGACACGGTATGAACAGTATGAAGAGTGTGTGACACGGTATGAACAGTATGAAGAGTGAGCGACACGGTATGAACAGTATGAAGAGTGAGCGACACGGTATGAACAGTACGAAGAGTGTGTGACACGGTATAAACAGTACGAAGAGTGTGTGACACGGTATAAACAGTACGAAGAGTGTGTGACACGGTATAAACAGTATGAAGAGTGTGTGACACGGTATAAACAGTACGAAGAGTGTGTGACACGGTATAAACAGTACGAAGAGTGTGTGACACGGTATAAACAGTACGAAGAGTGTGTGACACGGTATAAACAGTACGAAGAGTGTGTGACACGGTATGAACAGTATGAAGAGTGTGTGACACGGTATGAACAGTACGAAGAGTGTGTGACACGGTATAAACAGTATGAAGAGTGTGTGACACGGTATAAACAGTATGAAGAGTGTGTGACACGGTATAAACAGTACGAAGAGTGTGTGACACGGTATAAACAGTATGAAGAGTGTGTGACACGGTATAAACAGTACGAAGAGTGTGTGACACGGTATAAACAGTATGAAGAGTGTGTGACACGGTATAAACAGTACGAAGAGTGTGTGACACGGTATAAACAGTACGAAGAGTGTGTGACACGGTATAAACAGTACGAAGAGTGTGTGACACGGTATAAACAGTACGAAGAGTGTGTGACACGGTATAAACAGTATGAAGAGTGTGTGACACGGTATAAACAGTACGAAGAGTGTGTGACACGGTATAAACAGTATGAAGAGTGTGTGACACGGTATAAACAGTACGAAGAGTGTGTGACACGGTATAAACAGTATGAAGAGTGAGCGACACGGTATAAACAGTATGAAGAGTGTGTGACACGGTATAAACAGTACGAAGAGTGTGTGACACGGTATAAACAGTACGAAGAGTGTGTGACACGGTATAAACAGTACGAAGAGTGTGTGACACGGTATAAACAGTACGAAGAGTGTGTGACACGGTATAAACAGTATGAAGAGTGTGTGACACGGTATAAACAGTACGAAGAGTGTGTGACACGGTATAAACAGTATGAAGAGTGTGTGACACGGTATAAACAGTACGAAGAGTGTGTGACACGGTATAAACAGTACGAAGAGTGTGTGACACGGTATAAACAGTACGAAGAGTGTGTGACACGGTATAAACAGTACGAAGAGTGTGTGACACGGTATAAACAGTATGAAGAGTGTGTGACACGGTATAAACAGTACGAAGAGTGTGTGACACGGTATAAACAGTATGAAGAGTGTGTGACACGGTATAAACAGTACGAAGAGTGTGTGACACGGTATAAACAGTATGAAGAGTGTGTGACACGGTATAAACAGAAATTGCACTGCGTCAATAGTGGTTCAGCGTAAACCGGGGGGGGGGGGGGGGGGGGGGGGGGGGGGGCGAGGGGGTAACACCAACCTGACCCATCCCACCCATACCCCCCACCTTCTTCTCCGTAATTAGAGATTGCAACTGCACTCCGGCATTGTGAAACACGCTGTTTACCAGCGCTAGTGGGGGTGGGGATGAGGGTGGGGGCGGGTGTCACAGTGGTGTAGAGCGTCGTACTCAGTGTCAATGAGTCCAAGGTGAGTTCGAATCTTTGTTGGGCACCAAACATTTATGTTGGTTTTTCCTCGTTGTCCCGTGTTGGAGATCAGGCTCATACCGTGGGAAAGAACATTACACCGTCACCCACCCACCCACCCAACCAACCTAACTACACAAGTGACTAACGGACCAAGCAAGCAGTCAACCAACCTACACAACTAACTTACCAACCAGAAAGCGGAGAGGCACAACGCATCTTTCTGGCGTGTACTCCCCAAACGCCGGCGAACTGATGTCGCGAGATCTTCCGACATGTCATTCTTTAACCGAGCATCCCATAATCCTTTGGGGCTAAAGCCGTTTTGACGTATCCTCCATAATGTTGATGTGATATTTTGCCCAAACGTCACCCTCGACCCCCCCCCCCTCTCCCCCCTCCCCCGAACTTCCCCCCCCCCCCCCCAAGGGAAAACAAAATCACAGCTATCTGCGACAGTGTGTCTAAAACGGAAACAGAACAGATTTAACACGCAAAACATTTCCATGAAATATTGATCATCTTGGTCCAAAACGGCAAAGTAGGTATTTATGAGCTTTCAGCTTCAAAAACATTTCCGTGTCATATCGATCATGTGACTGCAAAACAGCAATATGTTTTAATGGTTTGGTCTCAGTTTCACGTGCGAATAACACAAACGCACGCGAAACAAACGTGACAGGAGGGGGGGGGGGGGGGGATAATGCTACTTTCAAGTTCTAACTCTGTTTAGATGGATGGATGGATGGATGGATGGATGGATGGATGGATGCCCCATGGACTTCGCGTTTGTTTTAATAAGTTTGTGGCTTCTAACACGCTCCACAGACGCCAACGTATGCTTCAAACAGGTTCGTGAGTGAGTGCGCCTGCGATTGGTCAGCTCAGTTAGTTTCGGAATTTAAAACTGCATTCATTTTGAATTATGTGGGCTGAACATCTGCAAACCAGAGGGGGGTGGGGGGGAGCCGGAGTACCCGAAGACAACCCCTGACGGTTGGCTCGAATGAACCACGTACCAGAGAGAAAAAATTCTTTGCCCCAAGTGGGACTCGAACCTGAATTCTCGCTTGTCTTAACCACTAGACCACCGACCGCCCCCAAAATAAACGCCCGAAATACGTGTAGTCTTAATCATTAGAAGAGCTCTGAAGGCGAGACAGAGCCGTTTACAAGCTCTGTAGCCCGGCCAAATCTCAAATTCTCCTACTCAGTAGTTGGCCGTGCCCCACCCCGTGACCGTCCGCTATCAGTCCTTGTTATCTGCGTCGCGGCGTGGGCACTTCTGTTTGTTCAGCGCCTGCCATGGAGATGCTGTCACTGTACAGGCGTTTAAGTAGTATACTAGGCACCTCCAAGACGGAACGACCTGTCAGCCAAGTCCGACCACCCCCTGCCCACTATATGATAATACTGGTTTAAAGAACAAACCACTGCACGCCAGTAGGAGCCACTTCAAGCCACTATTACGTCTTGCGTGGACCTTCCCCACTAGGCCCGAGACTACTGCAGATTGCGTAATAGTGGCTTGAAGTGGCTTCTAGCGATCTGAAGATTTGAAGTAAAATTGCGATTTTTTGCACGGGGGTTTAAGAGTATTTCTTGGCCTACGGGAAAACTATACAGTAACTTGCAAAGCGTTCTACTAAAACACAACTAGATACTCTTCACATGCTGCATAAAGACACACAGCACTGCGCAATACAGGCCAAATGTTTCCGCAGAGCCAGACGCCCTTGTAAAACACTATAAGATCAGATTTCGTCACGAAGCGTTTATTGTTTAAACAAAACATGAGTCATTTCTCGTCACGTAACGATATCAGTCATGCCACGGAAAAGGTCAAAGTGTTTCCTCAAACACAACAAAATATCGCTTCTGTTTCGCAGTCGCTCTCCAGCGAAAAAACAAACAAACAAAAAACAAACAAACAAACAAAACAAAACAACAACAAGAAAACCCAAAAAAACAAACCAAACAAAAACAAACAAACCCCAAAACCAAAACAAAACAAAATAAAGAAACGAAACATTATTATTATTATTATTATTAAAAAACAAAGATTCGATGAGAGCGTTTTATTAAATAAACATCCCTTGGGAATAGCTTCAGGGGTTTTGGGTTGCTTTTCAAATGTCATGCTGTCTGCCCTTTGAGAAGGAGCGTCACTTGATCCCATTTGTGATGTCTGACGCTTAAAGGTCTGCACTGCAAATGAAATGTTTACTACGTGATCTGTCTTGACCGATGTTACTTAACTGTTGCCTCGATGAAAGTGCAGCGCGTTTTTTTTGTGTGTGTGTGTGTGTGTTTTTTAAAGGACAAAAGAAGTGTTCTTTGCAGAGTGATTTCACCAACAGTTTTGTTTTTACGCACACGTAATTTTTTTCGGCAAACGGCGAAATTTTTTTTTTCCAGATTGAGCATGTTTTCTTTTTAAAAGCAATTTCTCTATGCCTTTTGGGAAATCAGGGTTACTTCCCCGGGCGTATTCCCGTGGGGTGTTTCGACGTGCTGCTCGTTAACCCTTAAAAGTCCATGAAAAAAAATGAAAAGTGACTTGAAATCCTCGATCACTAGAAACCACTTCACACCACTATTGCAGCGATCTGTCAGTCAGTCACACACACACACACACACACACACACACACACACACACACACACACACACACTCTGACTTCACATGCTAATGAAGACCTTTAATTTAATAGCCATGCCCTGATGTTTAAAGTGACACTACATGCAGGTGCGCCGCAGGGTATACACTGTGTCCTGATGCTGGTGACAGCTGCTCTAGCAATGGTGGGTTTCACTGGTAAATACATGCACGGAGACGTGAAAGAACCAATTAATTTCGAAAGACAAGTCAACACGGAACACCGTGCGAGATACTGCTGCATTACAAGGTCCTGCTTCGCGAAGCGCAACATTAAAAGAGTGACACGACATGATAGGCCTGTGATATTAGGACTCGATACAGCAAACAGTTCCAAAAGCGAAGCTTTCGCGCATTTTGAAAACACATCCTTTCAACGCTACTGCATGCTGAACGCGCAATTTCTAAGAAGGTTGGTTAGAAGGGTAGAACGTTGGACTCAATGCTCGGGTCGTGAGTTCGCATCCCGGTTGGGGCAAAATATTTGTTCTGGCTTTCTCCTCGCTGCCCCGTCTGTGAAATCATCCTTACGTGGTGGAAAAGGGCGTTAAACTCCCAAACACCCACCCATCGACAGTACACGCTGAGAGCTTAAAATCGATCAGATCAGACTCAAGTGAAACCGGGCGGGGCTGCGACTGCGGTGATGGATGTAAACGTGACATTAAAACAACAATGGCAAAAGCTCGGCACGTTGACACAACACTCGTCACTGGATGCTTGTGCACGTGATGCTAAAGGCGGTGCAGTTCGTGTCCAGGCACAGCGAGAAGTCAGTCCCTCAGTTTGTGGACCACAGTAACATTGTTACGTCAGTTGGACAGTTTCCTGCCGTGGCAACTTCTCTATATTGAGACGTTTTGCGTGTAGTCTTCTGTTGACTTAGTGCCAGAGAGAGAGAGAGAGAGAGAGAGAGAGAGAGAGGCAGAGGGAGGCAGAGGGAGAGGCAGAGGGAGAGGCAGAGGGAGAGGCAGAGGCAGACAGACAGACAGACAGAGACATTTTCTAACCATCTTCTATATGGATGCCAATAACGATTTCTTAATAAGGAAAAAGCATATCTGCGCAAGAAACACATTTGTTTTAACATGATTAAGTTCAGACCCACCAACGATCGCATACAGACGCTATTTTAAGGTTTATCCTGTGCTATTTTCGAGGAAACTAAACTGGGCACGCTGTCACCATCAGAAAAGAGAAATTGACAATCAACTTTTATGACAACGAGACAGTTTCGAGGGAACTCACAGAGAAAAGAAACTGACATCAACTTGAAGCACTTGACAACAAAATCAGTTTCATCTCCAAAATACACCATGCACCGAAACACTGCAGTTCTTATCCACACTGGAGAGTTCATGGACAATACAATCCTTTGTCGGGAATTTAAGGTCAACCCTCGTTACAGTTTTACAGGTTACGATAACTGTTCACGTCGAAACCGCTTTCACAATCAGTACCCACAAAGCGTTTCCTTTATCAACCTTGATTAAAACTACAAGATGAGTTGAACGGAAAGGTCTTTCGCCTTTTCTGTTCGGATCGCACGTGTGATGCACTTTGTGACTCGGGCTATGCGCTCAAAACATCAAACGACGCCACTGTCGCAGTTTATGAACGGAAAGATCGATTCGGCGAGATTCGTTTTTGTTCAGATCAAATAGTTCGGCGATCTGAATTTAACGGACAAGAGAGTAAGAAAGAAAGATTGTCTTACTAATGTTCCATGGTCAGGCGTGCTCAGTCATAATGTTTCCGTTATACACAGCCTGACCTCTCTCTCTCTCTCTCTCTCTCTCACACACACACACACACACACACACACACACACACACACACACACACACACACACACACACACACACACACACACACACACACTGCAAACCGAACTGCAAACTATGTAGGACTGAAAAAACCAGCAGAGTATACTAATCATCGGTTTTAAATAGATGGGTTTTAAGACAGCGTATGAACCTGGCCCTGTATTGTGTGTGTATTAATGACTTAGGGAGCTGATTCCACAGCCGGACTGCGGCCTGGAATGAAAAGGATGTCTGACCAAACGCTTTTGGGGATGCGCAGAACTTTGGTGCTAGAGGAACTGCATAATTGCCTGAATGTCAATTTGAGCAGTCCACTCGGTGTCTTTAGAGGGTGGGGGTGGGTGTTTGGGAGTTTAACGTCCTTTTCCACCACATAAGGGTGATACCAAAGACGGGGCATCGAGAAAAAGGCCAGGACAAATATTTGGCCCCAGCCGGAATTCGAAATCACGACCCGAACATTGAAAGTCCAACGTTCTGCCATTCGGCCACCCCGGCTCCCTTCTCAGTGTCAAGACAATGTTTGAACGCAGACATAGTATAGCGGCTACTGTTACATGAGTGAGTTCATTCAAAACTCATTACAACAAGAGAAAATGTTGTCATTACAACAAGAAAAAATGTCGTCATTACAACGTGAGAAAATGTCGTCATTATCTTCCCAGTCTAGCTGTTCTGCACAAGCCACATATCTACCTACAAATTATCTCGCTGAATGTACTTGGAAGCCAAAAACTTTCAGCCGCCGATTGAAGGACAAGAAGTAAAATCTGATATAAGGTTGAGATTCAGTACACTAAGGTCTTAAGTAATGGGACCGGCCACGTTTGTTCCGCTGTGAAATGTTCCACATGTGTGGGGAAGAAATGGAAAACGCACGTTTAGCCGCAGAGAAAATCAAAACACAAAATGTTTCTATTCAGTCAAACAATAAATACGTCAAATATCACTCACAGGTTTCTGCGACTGCAGTGGATACTGTGGAGCGTTTATATCCAGTCAGAACGAACAGCACCCCCGGCTAGTAGGACGGAATAGATGCGTGCCGTTACCTTCCTTGTAACGGTATGTGTAATGTACGGGGTGCACGTGCAAGTGATTAACGGTACACACCGATGACCACGGTACAAACGACTGTACTATACAGTAGCGGCAGGGGATGCTAACAGCAAACTCCCTTCATTAGCTCACCGAGCCCTCCCATCTCGTCAGTCTCCTCCATACACACGCACGCACGCACGCACGCACACACACACACACACACACACACACACACACACACACACACACACACACACACACACACACACACACACACACATTTAATAGTAACTGTGCATTGTGTAGGCTTACCCAGTTTCATGATCTGGCCCAAAGCGCGGCGAACTGAACCCAGCGCGCACGCTCACGTGAATCACACGCATTCTGTCACACACTGGGTATGAACGCATTACAATCACGTGGTGCGAAGCCGGTGTCAGCTCAGCAATCGGAGTTTCGGAATTTAGAATTGCATTTCACATTTTCAAATTACCGAATGAGACCGGCATCTAAGCATTTAAATATGCAGAAAGACTAAGCAAACGGGACCAGCAGTCAATACATACCATAAATAAATAAACAAATAAATAAATAAAAATACATCTTGGACTATGCAGCAAGATAGTTTGTAGATAGTAATAACGACAAAACTGGTACCGAACTTGACCCAGTAGGTGAGGTAGTGTACAAACCTCTGCGGGCAGTTTGCCAGTATAGGTATGGGGCAACGAATGACTGAGCCGACGCCAACTGTGATGTCAATTTTTTCCCTCGTCATCAGTCACGTGCTTTCTGCCATCGAGCAGTATGTGTAACACAACAGCGCGCGTCCGTCTGCCAAAGTACTGATACTGTCACTATACACGTTAGTAACCGACAGACTTGTGTTACAACACATGTTAGTAACCGGTAGATTGTGTTACAACACACGTCGGGACAGGGAGCGGGGAGGGGAGGGGAGGGGAGGGGGAGGGAAGGGAGATCACGCTTCGGATCCTGAGCTGTCTGGCCCGAATCCCTGATGGGCAGGAATTTGGTGGGTGGGATGGAGATTTCCTTCCATGTGTGTGTGTGTGTGTGTGTGTGTGTGTGTGTGTGTGTGTGTTTTGGTGGTGGTGGTGGGGGGAGGGGGGCTCTGTTCTGGGGGGGGGGGGAGGCTAAAGTTGTATGTCACCTAGTCACCGAGTGCGCCTCTCAAAGCCTGCCACTGAGCCAAGAGAAGGCTAAATACATGTACAAAGCGAACAGCCAGGCGTCTCCTAAAGTTTAAACGTCCTTTTCCACCACACTGATAAAGACGACACCAAAGGCAGAGCAACGAAGAAAAGGCGGGCACAAACATTTTGACCCAGCCGGGATTCGAACCCACGACCCTAGCAATGACAGTCCAACGCTCTACCATTTGGGTATCCCGGCTCTCCGTTCCAACGTCAACACAAGACGTTTGTCTTTGGCGAAGCGAAGTCGTTTTGGAACAAACGCGTTTAAAAAAAAAAAAAAAATCTGCCATTTAGTAACTGGCACTGGCACAGTCGCGTTGGCCTAGAGCCATCAGATAAGCTGTGGGATATAATTCATTGATGGAATACCCCCCACGCATGGTAAGGACCTTTCACAACGCTACAGACAACAAAGAAATCACAGTATTAAACGACCCAGTCGTGTAGGCGGAATACCAAAAGGTGCTGATAGCTCAGTATTCCAAACGGAACACGGGAATAGAAAGCTGTTTAAATGAAGGTGACTCTCTTTCCTAAACACGGTCATCTCGGCAAAAGCAGCAATGAGTTTTGAAAAAAAAAGAAAAGAAAAAAGTATTGATGATATAGGTTACAGCCGCTTGGAAACTTGATAGGATGAAATGACATCCAGACATACACAATGTAATGTTGGTCGTTTGTTTTGGCTTAAAGGTTATTTTCCACGACATAATGGTGATAGAAATGACGAGGAAAACCAGTACAATTTGTTTGGCTCCCTGTTGGGATTGGAACTTATGACCACTGACAGTCCAAAACTCTACAAAAACAGCTATGCCTATCCCCCCCCCCTTCCCTGCGCCCCCCCCCCCTTTCCCCCTCGACTTACGAAAGCCCCAATATACGAAATATTGGTAGAATATACTGAGTACTTACAGTTCTAACAGATAGGGTTAGACGTGTATTCCTAGCTGTGTGTGTGTGTGTGTGTGTGTGTGTGTGTGTGTGTGTGTGTGTGTGTGTGTGTGTGTGCGCGCGCGCGTGCTCGATCTGAGGGATATGAATAGGTTTCAACGTTTTAGCTAACATTTTCCGCATCATCCAGCTCCAGTTTTTCCTCCTCATCAAACGCCAATCTGATTATGCCCCCAAACACCAGCCTAATCTGACGCCCACTGTCCATGCTTTGCCAAAGATTCAGAACTCTAGAATCCACAATGTTTAGAAAACGAAGCGGTAGTGTCTCCCATGCGTTTCCTTTTTCAAGTGGACTTATCACTTGTTTGCCTTCCCTCACTGTTTGGTTTTCCTCTCAGAAACAGATCCCAAAGTTCCGCATCTGAGTATGTACACTCACGGGATGACGCAGGAAAGTCCTTTTGCTTAAAGGTCAAGACCAGACGACCTCCCTACAAAATGTCGTGAGATCTGTGTTCTGGTCTATTAGCCAATCAAACGGATCAAAGTGGCCAACTTCAGGTTGCGTGCGAGTACGAGAGCAAAAGATCGTTTCAAGGTCTTGGGGTGAGAGTGTAGGAACGTCAAATGAGCAAGCCCCAAGGCTCCACGGAACAAGAGTACTTTGCGTTCGCTGTGGAATGGAGACTCCTCAAGAGGTCCTCAAGGCGGGAATTCGCTTTCCCATTAAGACGATCTTCTGCCCAGATGCCATGTGAACTCTCAGTTCAGTTCAGTTCAAAGTTTCTGCGCCCAGAAAAGCCCGTAGGCGCTTCAGCGCGTCTGTCCCAAGTTTCCATCAATGCCGTCTTTCAGCCTGGTGAAATGTTTTGAACTATTACGCGATCTGAGGCCCAGAGGACACTGAACTATCTCGCTCATCCAATCGGCGTCATTCAAAGGACAGAG